>OX333071.1:53054639-53084485 GCA_946863875.1 Alloplasta piceator
GTTTCCTCCTTGAATTAAAAAATAGAAAAAAAAATACAAGTTATGAATATCACAAGCTGCCAATTTTTTAGTATCTGTAAAAATGTTTTTCAAAAAGTGGTGATCTTTTCAAACTAATAAAAAGGGTCCAAGTTGAAAAAAAATATTTTGTGAAGGTTATAAACACAAAATATTGTATTTTTTCTACTTGGACCCTTTTTATTAGTTTGAAAAAATTCACCACTTTTTAAAAGATATTTTTACAAATACTGCAAAATTGACAGTTTGTGATATTCATACCCACACAGCAATATGACGTCTGAAAGAATCGCTGTAGATTTCTTATGTGAGATTTGGACATCCGAATACATTTTCCGAAAGACATCTTAATGAGTTTCGAAAGTAGTCGAATGCGCCACTTTGATGGATGATTTTGATATCTGTGAAAAGTTATCTTGAAGATAACTTTCTCGGACTTCTCAAAAAAGATATCGTAAAGACTACTATTTCGAGATTTCTTCACAAGACATCGTCAAGATAACTTTTTAAGGGTTCCTTTAAAATTATTGGAAATTAATTTTTTTCTCATTTCTATCGTTTGCAAAATTTTTTAATACATATTTTTATTTATTTACATAGTTACTAGACGGACTGTATTGAAAAAATTTTCAATTTAAACTCAATTTCATCATTTCAATTTCATCTGCCTCCACGGGAATTCGAACTTGCGACCTGCCTATCTATCCTACTTACGAACCTAACACGGTACCTATTACGCTACCGACTACTTATGAATTCTCTTTACTTACAGTGGATGCTCCCACAACTTAACCCCCCATAACTTAGCGGCTCCCATAACTTAACGCATTACCATGGCAGCACGCTCCCATAACTTGACGACCCCTATCGCGCTTTCTCCCCACTCCAAACTCAGCTGCCAAGCTGCGGAAATTTGACACAGGGCAACATAGCCTCAACTGTCACATTTTTTTCTTCAATTACCTGCGATTTATTAAGCGTTACTATTAGTTTAAGTGTAATCAATATGCGTGAAGTGGATAAATAATACAAGATAACGATTTTGGTAAAAATGACTGATTGATGGGGCACGACACGCCTATTTATAGGACTACGTGTTTGAAAATAGTCATTCTCTCGAAAAAACAGGAATTTTTATTTGCCAGAAAGAACGAAATTTTTGTAGAATATTTGTATGTATATGCATGTATGATGTATATATATGCAACTTTGTATAACATTTTCTAGAAAATGTATCTCGCGCGATCCAACAATCGGATACATATATTTTCTGTTCAATTTTTTTTATCTAGAGTTATTAACATTGGATTCTTATAAATCTTCACAAAATTTGCAAAATATATCGCTGTCAGATTTTGAAATGTATGTCTATAACGCATAGGTACGAATTTCAGGTTGAATTTCGCGCGCTTGTTCTACGCATGCTTCAATAAAAAAGGCAGTACGTATGCGTTGAAACACGAGAGTGGGAAAATGAGGGGGACGTTAAGTCATGGGAGCGTTTCCGGTCCCGAAGCGTTAAGTTGTGGGAGCGTCCACTATATATGATATATCAGTGGTGAAATTCCAGAATTTAAACGGTTCCGATATGTATCCGAACAAATATTATCACGTAGTTCATCTGGGTATGCCATTTCTAATAACCCTACCAGGACAAACGACAGTAAGAGACAGTTGTTCGTCTTGTGAAACGACGGTAACGACGGTTTCCGACGCTCCGGACCGTTGGGAACCGTCGTTTCACAAGACAAATGACGTTCGTACTGTCGTTCGGGTCGGTAGGGAACTTCTTAATATTCATTCCGAAGATCTCTTAAGGGGAGGGTAAACCCCCTCCCCCACCTTTCCGCTCTCGTGAGTGCGAGAGAGATAGAGCTAAATTTTTTAATACATTGTTCACGGAGATGACTTGATGGAATAAAAAAAGAATATAGTGGGGCCACCTGTAAACATTAATTACGCAGGCGAACCCACTAATCTTGTTTCATTTCATCAAGCCATCTCCGAGAAAAATTCGTTAAAAAAATTTTAAGGTCATGTTAACCTTTTTACACTCTTCTTAAGTAATTCTTATTTCAGACGTCTTCGGACTAACGTCTGCGAGATATCATACGTGTTACTCTAGAAGTAGTCTTGAAAAAGAGTTCGCGAGGAAGTATTTCTGGCTTTGTATTGGATGTCTTTTACGGAATATCGTGAAGATATCTTCTAAGGATATCTGACAGTTGATTTCATTCCGAAGATCTCTTAAGAGGAGGATAAATACCAACACTAACACCTCGAAATTGCCATCCAAACTCGCTCTTATACAAATGGATGGAATTGAATAAAATTTTAACAACATCATCAGAACAATGGCAGGAATGGAGCCTCACTAAAAAAATTTCGAAGAACAAAAAAAAATTTACAGATTCATTTACCACCAAGAAACTGTAATTGGAAAACTTAAATTATTGAACTTTTACTGCATTTCGGGTAAAACCAAGAGTGAGGCTCCATGAAGAACGCCACGATACAAATGCTGAGATATTTTCGACATTATTTTATCAAAATGACACGCCGTAAGTTTGGATGGCGCATCAAAAGATAAATATCGATAAATTGGAGTTTTATTGAAAAACGAAGTGGCGAAATGTAGTTCACAGACGTGCGAGTGAGGGCAGCACCATGGATTTTGACGAGTAACCTATAATATTTGGGGAGCTTGAATGAGTTCGTTGGCATTAGCTGTAACGCATTTTAGCCTCTCAATTGACAGTTAATGGTTAATTAATTTATTTCCCTCTTAATTGTCAAAATGTAATTAATTTTCATCCACGGTTGACTGGACTGGACGACAATGATACGTCGATAATATCGGGATTGAATAAAAATGGTATTTAGCCTCCTCTTAAGAGTCGGCGCTTCGATGATAGCCCTAGCGGATCGATGCAACCATAAGTAACCTCAAAAGGACCGGTCCGTTTAAAATAAAAACGAACGCAAAAAGAACCTCTTCCTAACCTCACGTCCTAAAAGGAAAAAAAAATCATTGTAGTAACCAAATGATCGTTGGTAGAAGGTTGGTAGGAAGTTTGATCAAAATGACTGAACAACAATCACAGTATAACTCGAAATGAACCGGAAAAGAACCGATTTAAAACCGAAACAGCATCGATCAAGAACCAAAAAAGGACCGATAAAAAACTGAAAATAAACATAACATACGATCGACCATGAAGGTCGATTTCATTTCATAGGGACGTGGAGATAAAAATCTTCCTACACGCTCGTCTACATAAGCATACTCTTCGCATATTCCGTATGGGAGTGAGCGTTTGCCGTGCTGCGATATCTCGCGGCGTTCACGGACATCTCTGCATACCGTTCACCCCGTAGTAAAAAACTCCATCGAATCGCCAATGGCAACCAATGGTTCTCATACGACTCCATTGGACAATGAATGAGGACCCATTGAGATTTCCGCATTTGTCAATGGCGTACAGGGCTGACCATTGATCAGTGAATGGGTATCCATTGAACATCAAATGTGGATGAACCGAATGATCATCATTACTCAATGATGCTCATTGGAAAGCCAATGCGGATGAATCGAACGATCATCATTACTCAATGATGCTCATTGGAAAGCCAATGCGGATGAATCGTATGATCATCATTACTCAATTATGCTCATTGGAAAGCCAATGCGGATGTATCGAGCGATCAGCATTGCCCAATGGTGTCCATGGGAAGGTAAATGCTGATGAACGAAATGATCCGCTTCACCCAATGATGTCCATTGGAAAGTCAATGCGGATGAACTGAAAGATCGGCATTTCCCACAGATGTTCATTGGAACCCGAATGCGGCTAACGATGAAATGATCAGCATTTACCAAGGATACCCATTGAATAATAAGTAACTACGAATTATACAATGATCAACATTTATCAATAATGTCACTTCATTGATGACTGATCGAATGATGAGCAGCATTCGTTAACGATGTTGCAATCCATATTCGAGTTTCAATGCTGAACAATTGAACCCATCGATCGATGATAATTTTTCCGAATGCGATATTTCTCAAACGGCGGTGAATTAATAAAATTAAGTAAGAGTAGATGTCGCTGATTCTCATATATGAACCAAATATTTTCTTCAATTGTAATAAATGCTGATGATTATATCGATGATCAATTAATATTAGCATAAGCTCGGAAATTATTCGAAAGTAATTTAAAAAAAATATATATTATAAGTTGCTCATCAAGTACGCGTACGTTTGGGATTAATGATTTTTAAAACCGTTTATATTTAACATATACACATAATTTTATCAGTCCTTCTCAACCCGATTTGTGAGAGGAGAAAAGTATATACTTTCATTATCAATCGTCATCTGAATACACTTACAATCTATTTTCTCAATTCTGAGCTTTAATCATTTCTATTAAATGTAATAATATATATAATGCGTATATAATTATTGGTCGTTATGCTAATATTAGCATTATAATTAACCTTACTTACTGATAACTTACATCATTTGATTATTTAATGCGTAATTCCATGTATATATAGCAATCATATGAAAGAATCTCCATTGATGATCCTTTTTATTCCCCATTGCCTACAAAAACCAATGGAGGTGAATGGCGAATTAACTAGGGAGATTGTCTCCATTGAATCCCCATCGGATAATCCCCATTCCGTTTCAAATGGGGAATTCAATGGCGAAAATGTCCTTAGAAAATCCGGCATTCATATCCATTGGTTTTGTGGGCAATGGGGAATGAGTGGCGAACAGCAATGGAGATTCTTTCGTATAGTAAAAACTCCATTCATCGCCATTGAAAAATCCCCATTCATTCCCCATTGCTAAAATAACCAATGGGGATGAATGCCGAATTGCCTAAGGGGATGTCTCCATTGAATCCCCATTAGATAATCCCCATTCCGTTTCAAATGGGAAATTCAATGGCAAAAATCCCCTTAGGCAATTCGGCATTCATCTCCATTGGTTATTTTGGCAATGGGGAATGAATGGGGATTTTTCAATGGCGACGAATGGAGTTTTTGACTACGGGACGGACGGTTGCTTTTCGGTTCGTTCTGCAACGCATTTGTAACTCTCATCAAACCGATTCCAGTCCATTGATTCGGTTTTAATATGGTCGTTGCACGGTTGCTTTTTCTTTCAAGCGGACCTTCCTTTTGTGGTAATTTCTTAGTTTCCTTAGCGAATTGTGACCATGATTCGGCGGTTGCACCGATCCGCTAGAGAGTTCCCGAAACATCGTCTATAAAATATTGATCGTATGACAAAAAAAATACTATAAATAGCAAGAGGGACGTTCTTCGAGGATGATACACGATAGATGATAAAAAAAGAATTTTGTGATTGAGTAAAAAGAGCACAACAATTATCAGGAAAAACAAAAAAAGGATTGAGGGTATTCGAAGTCAATTCAATTATAGTCTACTTTCCTGTCTCGTTTTATTTAGTTTTCCTACAATTATACTGAGGTCAAAAAGCATTATCCCCGACTGATTGAATCCACCCAAATTTTTTATTAATTTTTTTTCTCAACAACCAAAACCTTAAATTTTTTCATACATCTTTTTATAATCCGTGAGGAAGCTTATATTTTTCCTACAATTTTACGCTTTTTAATAGTCACATTGAGGAAAATTAAAAAAATGTGGGTTTGCTTTAGATACATGCTAAAATAATTTTCTACTTGAAACAAATTTCATTTGTAAAAGCTCATCGATAAAATAGGATTCTAACTATTGAACAAATTTTCATAGTTTTATTTGTTTTTGAATAGCACAAAGAATGAAAATTTCACAACAAATTTTAATTAGTTTCCAAAACTGCATTTCTAAAGCTTATGTTTCTAATCCCAACTGTCATTATTATCCAGTGAATGTGGAAAATAAAATATTGGTTCAGTAAAAATCCGAAAATAGAGCACCAACAGATGGTTTATTGAAAATTAAAATCCCGCGAAAGTATCTCGCAAATTCGATAAAATTTTCAATAGATAAAGGAAAATGTTTGGTTTACTTGTCTGTCAATTATCAACTTGATTGCCCAAGACGTTCTCCATTTACGTTCACTTGCCTTTTTTCGAGGCTAATAAACACACACTCGGTCATTTTTTTCTATTATATATTACTCAAAATTTCGAAAAATTTTGACCATAGATTCCTTAAGGGGGACCGCTACTGTGACGGACCAAAAAAATGGAAATTTTGTTTTTTCTTTACGTATATATATTAAAAAATGTGTAAACAATTTTTTAACTGAAAACCTCAAAAATTGACAGATATATACTCAAAGAAAGAGCAGGTACATATAGTCCTTTGGGACTACATACCTGCCATCACATGGCCCGGGAATGCATTGATTGCTGGAAGACCAATGAATTTAAAAAAAAAATTCTAAATTTTTGTAATTGCATTGGCTAAGGTTGTGCGTAGCTGATTTTCAAAATTTAAAAAATTACTATTTTTTAAGACTTTTTGAAAGTTAAAAAAAAACGGTCAAAAAAAGAAAAAAAATCAAATCAGCGCCATTTCATGCCAAAAAATAATTAAAAAAAAATGGCGATCACTGTTGTGTGAATTGACGAAAATTTAGGGTTTTTGATTTCAGATGATTTTTTATTGCTGCCAGTAGGAGTCATTTTTTTTATTATGCCATTACGTTAATGATAATAACTTTGTCAATTTCTAATATTTTTAAATAAAAATTTGTATGAATACAGTTGAATATGTACTTAATAAATTGCTTTTTGTCTGATTCACGAATAATAGCTACTTACAACGAAAAAATCTCGAAAATCGGCAGTTTTGAGCCCCGTCACAGTGGCGTTCCCCATTAAAGAGAAAGAAACACTACGGCTGAAGGAAAGAACCCGTAAAAAATTGGGAATGTAATGGAGAACGGTAGAAAAACGAAATCTTGAATAAAATCAGAGGGTCGCAAAGGTTAAACCTAACCCAACCCTTTCTACCTCCCCCCCCCCTGTAAACCCAAACCCAAACCCTTGCAACTCTTGAACACACTGGCGGCGGTGATAATTTTATATAATACAAGTACATTTTTACGGCAAAGTTCACGGACCTCGAGACGCGCCAAGTCTCTTATACGCCAAGCAACGTGGATTAGCCACATATTTGAGTTTTCGTTAATCATATCTTATGGATTATCGAGTATTGGAGACGTTAATTATGCACATTGAAAAGATTTTTTTCTTCTCTTTCGAATGGGACCAATATCAAGCCTGTAGCTATTGGCATAACGATGATATCTGCTTTTATTTTTTCGTTTCGGTTTTGTTTGGCACATCTGCTTTTGGGTGAGGGTGCCTCCCCATACAGCGTAACTTGCGTTCGCGTAACTGACGTATGCGTAAAATCACTAGCACATTACGCTCGTTTCTGGATCCCATTCCCCATGGCGCGTATTTATACTATGACTAAAAGAATGCCATTGGATGCAGCAAATCGATGTAACGCTAAATACGCGTCATGGTGAGTTGGATCTTCACATGCGAGAGTGTGTAAAGCGGAATATGTGTACATAAACAATCGGACATAACCTACATGATGAGCCGTCAGCGTTGTAATAACCTGAAAATCCGACTGTCATTAGTTGATAATCCTCATTGGCGTATTGTATATGCTCATTTTGTTTAACGATGAATAGTTTTTCATTCCACTAATTGTATCGCATATCAGCTGTCATCACGTGCGCCGATCATGCATGTAAAAGATTACACTAACACACATACATCCTGCGTATTTACGCAGAAAATTGGTTTGAGCGTAAACAACATAGCGGAAAAGCGGAAAAATAACTGGATCTCTAAATGAGGCACTCTGATTGGTCGGATTATCTTACGCGTACGCAAGTTACGCTACGCCATAGGCAAGTTACGCTGTGTGGGGGGGGGGCAGCCTGATTTTCTCCTCTGACGATTTTTTCGCACAATTTCGTCTGTTACGCACGTCACGGGTAGCATAGCAGAACGACATGGCTGCGTTCGCTTGAACGCTTATTACACACTTATTTTAGTAACTTACTAGGAAGTTACCAGAAAGCGACAACATTCTAGTAACTTTCTAGTCATTCCCTAGTAAGTTACTAAACTGCTGCCCATAAAACGCAGGGCCCGTCCGCCGGGAGCGCTAGTGTCGCTACCCATAAGTCATTGCATCGATTTTCTTTCTCGCTCGTACACACGTACCCAACGAAATTTGCGCCATCTTGGATTATTGCTTGTTGCGCGTCTTCATAGTGAGCATCGGATGTGTCTGTCGTAATGTTTTTTTCGGCTGTTTTTTGTTATCTTTTTCCAAATATATTGTGCAGTTTGCAGAAAAGACAAGTGCATCGTATTGGGCGATCGTTGTAATAATCATTTCTATCTTCACCGAAGCAAGGTAAATATATTTCGTTCTGTCATTAACCTAACCTCTTCTCGTATCTTGACCTAAGTTGTATTCGTAACAGAATATTTCTTCATTTTCGCAAATATGTAGTATTGAAAGTGAACTGCACAATTTTTATAAGTATTATGAATCTTAAAAAAATCCTTTTTACTTATTATTTGTAACAGCTATGCCGAAGAAGTGTTAGGTAGCGGGATGTTCGTCGAAGGCTCCACGCTTCTTTAAATTCCCAAATCCTATGACTGAGTTTGATCGGTTTTCAAAGTCGGTGGCTGCAAGCGGGAATCCTGAGCTGCTGAACGTTTCTTCAGTACAGATAACAAATCGACGTTTGTATTCGGCTCACTTCGAACAAAAATATATGTTCGCGAAAAAACTTAGCCACACTGCAATTCCGACTCTGTATCTTCCAGGTAATTTTCTCATCTTTGTTTAATACTTTAAACTAATATCTTAGTCAGGTCTTATTTATGTATAAAACTCACATTCTTATTTAAAGTTACTGCGCTGCAGCTGCAGAGTAAATTTTGCAAGACGTTTCTCCGTAATAGAAAACCTTTAATATAACTATCGTTTCGATGCCAAACATTAAAATGTTAAATACTATGTTTGGACCGAAAATATTACTTTTAAAAGGACAGAGAAATTTAGCACAGATTGTCCGTATTATTTGTCTATTTGTCCGTATTATTAAAAGCTTAGATAACAGCAAAATGATATTTCCACTCATAGACTTATTGAATCGATTGATTGAAAAACTGTTTTGAATTCTTTTCCAGAAAAACTCCATGCGTATACAAAAAGGATTGTTACTTTTGTTTTTTTTTATATAAAAGCTCATTAAATATGTAATGTAAAAATTGATTGTATGGTTAAAACTTTGCAAAGTTACAACTGATGAATTTTATGTGATACGCGAACAGAAAAAGAATTGTTAAGTTTGTTTTTTACATAAAAGCTTCTTAAATATGTGATGTAAAAACTGATTGTATGGTTAGAACTTTGCAAAGTTATAACTGATGAATTTTATATGATACGCGAACAGAAAAAAATGTGTGAAGTTTGTTTTTTACATAAAAGCTTGTTAAATATGTGATGTAAGAACTGATTGTATGGTTAGAACTTTGCAAAGTTATAACTGATAAATTTTACGTGATACACGAATACAAAAAGGATTGTTACTTTTGTTTTTTTTTTATATAAAAGCTTGTTAAATATGTGATGTAAAAATTGATTGTATGATTAAAACTTTGCAAAGTTACAACTGATGAATTTTATGTGATATGCGAACAGAAAAAGAATTGTTAAGTTTGTTTTTTACATAAAAGCTTGTTAAATATGTGATGTAAAAACTGATTGTATGGTTAGAACTTTGCAAAGTTATAACTGATAAATTTTACGTGATCCGCGAATACAAAAAGGATTGTTACTTTTGTTTTTTTTTTATATAAAAGCTCGTTAATTATGTGATGTAAAAACTGATTGTATCGTTAAAACTTTGCAAAGTTACAACTGATAAATTTTACGTGATACGCAAACAGAAAAAGAATTGTTAATTTTGTTTTTTTATACAAACGCTCGTTAAATTTGCGATGTAAAAACAGATTGTATGGTTAGAACTTTGCAAAGTTACCCGTAGTAAAAAACTCCATTCGTCGCCATTGAAAAATCCCCATTCATTCCCCATTGCCAAAATAACCAATGGGGATGAATGCCGAATTGCCCAACGGGATTGTCTCCATTGAATCCCCATTAGATCCGCTTTGGCTTTTCAATGAGCATCATTGAGTAATGATGATCGTTCGATTCATCCGCATTGGCTTTCCAATGAGCATCATTGAGTAATGATGATCATTCGGTTCATCCGCATTTGATGTTCAATGGATACCCATTCACTGATCAATGGTCAGCCCTGTACGCCATTGACAAATGCGGAAATCTCAATGGGTCCCCATTCATTGTCCAATGGAGTCGTATGAGAACCATTGGTTGCCATTGGCGATTCAATGGAGTTTTTTACTACGGGTATAACTGATAAATTTTACGTGATACGCGAATACAAAAAGGATTGTGACTTTTGTTTTTTTTTTATATAAAAGCTCTTTAAAGATGTAATGTAAAAACTGATTGTATGGTTAAAACTTTGCAAAGTTACAACTGATGAATTTTATGTGATACGCAGACAGAAAAAGAATTGTTAATTTTGTTTTTTTATACAAACGCTCGTTCAATTTGCGATGTAAAAACTGATTGTACGGTTGAAACTTTGCAAAGTTATAACTAATTAATTTCATGTGATCCGCGAATACGAAAAAATTTGTCCAGTTGGTTTTTTATATAAAAGCTTGTTAAATATCTCGATGTGTAAAAATGAATGTTCAAAATATTCATACATTCAGATTAATGTTTATACGAAATGTTTGAAATATATTGCAACACAAATCTATTGGTATTTTTATTATATTATTGTATCCTGGAACATTTAAAATGAAATAATAATAATGATAAACCTGCTTTGGGTCGTAGAGTGGGGGTAAACCTTTATATATATCTATATATATTTATATATATATATGTCAGCGGCATTAGTTCGGGGCCCGTCTACCAGAGGCGCCATCAGCGCAACTTTGCCTCAGCATTTACTATGGTGGCTTGTACCCCCGTTGGCGAATAATAATAAAAATGTCATTATTATTTTCCAACCAATCGATCATTCGTTTCAAATAATAACTGATGATTCGAATAAAAGTGATCAAGATTTATTAGATATGAATGAAGAAAGTGATGACGAAATGGATTTCAATATTCTGGGAAAAGACTTTTTAATGTCAAGAGTCCAAAATTATGTTGAAGAGGTTATACCTAATTATACTGTCAATGACAACGAATTTCAACCACATTTCAGGTGATTATTATAAATCAAGAAAGGAAAGAATTATATTCTAGATATTCACTAATATTGTTAATTTATACCACAAAAATTAAGTAACAGATATATCTGAAAAACTGTAACCCGGGAAAAAAAATCATATATGATCATATATAATCATATATGACTTCGTCATGCATAATCCTGAACGAAATTTGTCTCTATATGATCATATATAATCATATATGATCGTACATGATCGTATATGTGGTATCCGTGACTGAGCAGAGGGGTAAGCCGTAGGTGATGTAATACTCCGAAGCCAGTCACGGCTCGACGACTGGGGGAGTAAGAGGGGCGTCAGTGTTTACAAAATTAGATCTTTCGGAAGCGTACCGGCAGCTGCCTTTGACGCCAGACAGCCAAGAATTAGTGGTAATCAGCACACACTTGGGGCTATTTAAATATTTGAGATTACCGTACGGGGTTTCAACGGGGCCAGGATCGTTCCAAAGAATACTGTCCACGCTGTTGTTGGGAATTCCAGGTGTCGCCGTTTTTTTGGACGATATCCTGGTGGCCACAGAAAATATAGAGACGCATAAAAAACGGCTGGAAGAAGTGTTATTGCGATTACAAGATGCTGGGCTATGTCTCAATTTCTGTAAATGTAATTTTTTTCAAAAAGTAGTCGATTATTTAGGATATAGATTAAGCAAAAATGGTATCTCGCCGTTAAAAGATAAGCTCCAAGCAGTTAAGGAGGCACCAGAACCCCGAAACGTCTCAGAGTTACGCAGTTTTTTGGGGTCAATTAATTATTACGGCCGTTTCATTAAAAATCTAGCACAACAATTGCGGCCGTTATTTTCATGTCTCGAAAAGGACAAATTTCAACGGACGGAGGAATGCACGGAAGCATTCGATAAAATAAAAAACGAACTGACATCGGACAGCGTTTTAGGGCATTTTGACCCCAAGAACGCAATAATAATAACATGCGATGCATCGCCGTACGGGATCAGCGCGGTGTTGGCGCAAAGAGTGGGAAGCAGCGACAAGCCAATTTGTTTTGCCAGTCGCACACTCACCTCGGCAGAAAGGCGATACCCACACGTCGAAAAGGAAGCGCTCGCTATTATATTCGGTGTAAGAAAATATTATAAATATTTATGGGGAAATAAATTCACATTACAAACGGATAGTGCAGCAATATCGCGCATCTTTCACTCAGAGAAGACGATTCCGGAAATAGCGGCGGATAGGCTGCATCGGTGGGCCATTTTTCTAACTCCATTCAAATACAATATCAGACACATCAAGGGAAAAGAAAACTACGCTGATTGGTTGAGTCGGATGCCATTGCTCACACAAAACGACCAAGTACGGGAAGCACCAATACTAGGCGACACGGATTGCACGTTCTTGAAATACATCCAAGATTTTGATTTTGGAACGCTTGATTGGAAGCAAGTGCAAAAGGGAACACAACAAGACGAGGTGCTCAATAAAGTCATTTGTTGCTGAACGGACGGCTGGGCGGAACGAAAGCCTTCAGACGAGTCATTGAGGATATTTTGGCATAGGAGAGATGCGCTGTCCGTCGATAAAGGATGTTTAATGTGGGGACATCGAGTCATAATTCCCACCAAATAACGTAAAATAGTATTGCATGAGCTCCACTCAAGTCACTTTGGGGTGACAAGAATGAAAGCCCTCGCGCGATCGTTCGTTTGGTGGCCACAAATTGACAATGACATCGAGAATGTGACAAAAGCATGTCCGAATTGCCTCAAAACAAGGAAAAAACCACCTAAAATACCCCTCATTCCATGGAAATGGCCAACCACAGTATGGCATAGAGTGCATGCGGACTTCCTGGGACCAATAAACGGGAAAACGATTCTTATTCTGATCGACTCTCACTCGAAATGGCCAGAGGCGTTCGTAATGCCAGGGATAAATGAAAATTCCACGATCGCAATTTTTGAAGAGACGTTCGCACGTTTTGGATACCCGTCACATCTTGTAACGGATAATTACGCAACCTTCACGGGAAAGGCGTTCCAAGCGTTTCTAAAAAAGGGAGGAGTTCGACATAGCACAACGGCACCGTATTTCCCGGCAACAAATGGAGCAGCCGAGAACTTCGTCGACACCATCAAAAGAAAAGTGAACTGCTTACTCGCAGATGGACTATCGGTAGCCGCGGCGATACGAAAATTCTTTCTGGATTACCGAAGTACACCTCACGCAGCAACGGGCCGCACACCAGCTAGTTTGGCATTAGGACGTGAATTGAGAACTCGTTTCTCGCTACTGCGACCGCCAGCGGTAGAAGAACGGATGTTAGAGCACCAGGAACGCCAAATGCGATACGGGGGAGGATCACGGACAAAGCATTTTACCGTAGGGGACCTTGTCATGGCCCTTGATTATGGGGGAGCAAAAGAAAGCTGGACTCGGGGAACTATAGTGAAGGAGTCAATGCCGGGCGTAATGTTCGAAGTAAAGCTGGGGAAGGGGGTTATATGGAAGCGCCATGCAAACCAACTTATTGAACGTGCGGTCGAAAACGACGGCACAGGGACAAAGGGGGAAAGGGCCGAGGAAGAAGACGTGGCGACCAAACGGCCACGAAGATCCAAATGACTGAAGCAAAATAGAAATAAGTAGAATAAGGTATTTCGAAGCTGTAACTAGGGTAAGGATAAAAGAAAGAAAATTGTGATTGAAAGGCGATCAAATAAACCGGGGAGACTGTGGTATCCGTGACTGAGCAGAGGGGTAAGCCGTAGGTGATGTAATACTCCGAAGCCAGTCACGGCTCGATGACCCGATAGATCGGATCGAATAAACGTATAATCACATCACGCGACTCACCGTTTAATTATTAGGAGCCACGTTGCTCCTTCGTAGTATTAGAGTACTACAGTATATAATCATATATGATCATATATGATCGTATATGATCATATAGAGACAAATTTCGTTCAGAATCATGCATGACTAAGTCATATATGATTATATATTATTTTTTTCCCGGAAAATGTACAAATACTTCGTTTATAATATAATACAAGTGTAAAATATTATTATTATAATTATACGTAGAAGTACAGTGCTGGCCACTAATGCCTGCAAATCTTTGAAAGAATCTTGAAAAGAATCTTTCTAAGATTCTAAGAATCTAAGAATCTTAAAAAGAGTCTTAGAATCTTGGAAAGAATTAATCTTTCGAAGATTTGCAGGCATTAATGGCGAGCACTGTACAATATATGCTGGTAAATGAATATAATATCCAAAAAAATATATATGATGATTATTTTGTGAATAATTACCATTACATATATATATCTTATATATATTTTAGAAAGTTGTTTGTTTGTTTGTTTGTTTGAATGTCCCGTGGTGGTGGCGGCGTCGGCGGCGTCGGCGGCGTCGGCGGTGTCGGCGGCGTCGGCGGTGTCGGCGGTGGTGGCGTCGGCGGTGTCGGCGGTGTCGGCGATGGTGGCGTTGGCGGCGTCGTTCGTGGTCTCGCTGTCATTGAACTCCAATTTTTCAATTTTTTAAATACTAATAGAATCAGATCGATCAAAAAAAATTTTGAAAGTGAGAAAGAAACGAGAGAAATAGAAAAATAGAGAGAAATAGAGAAGAGAGTAAGAGAAAAAGGGTTGTGAGATGCGAGGATGAGAGAGCGATATAATTATGGTAGAGAGATAGAGAGAGAGAAGCAAGAGGGAACTAAATTAAACAAAGATAATTTTTATTAATTATTTTTTAGATTGCCAAATTATTTGTTACATCACAAAATTTTGTATAATCCAATTTTTTTTTAAACCATAAGATAAAAATGTATTATCCAGGTAGGGAAGACCAGGTAGGGAGAGAGGGAGAGAGGGAGAGAGGGAGAGGGAGAGGGAGAGGGAGAGGGAGAGAGAGAGAGAGAGAGAGAGAGAGAGAGAGAGAGAGAGAGAGAGAGAGAGAGAGAGAGAGAGAGAGAGAGAGAGAGAGAGAGGAATCAAATTAAAGAAAGATCATTTTTTATTATTAATTTTTCTTATATTGCCAATTAATTTGTTGCAACACAAAATTTTGTAAAATATAATTTTTTTTTCAATCTTATTTTTTCAATATTGTCAAAGAATAATCAAATATATCTTTGATACATGTATTTATGGTGATTAAAATTATCTTGTGGATAAATCCAACCCAAGTCATATTCGATGTTTGGTCTTGGCATTGGGCACATGGGATATCCCGTGTATTGTCTTGGCATCTGAACCATGGGATATGTGATATGTGGTCCCATGGGATATCTCATTGATTGTCTCGGCATTTCATCAACGTATCTGATATTTTCGACGAAAGGATGGCTCGAAACAAAAGGACCATCCGGATTTTCAGACGAGTTACTGCTGCCGTTTCGTCCACTCGATGAAAAAGTTACCGTCCTCCTGTTTACCGGTGATGTAATTCTCGGATATGTCTGCCCATATCTGTAAAGTAAAAACCATGCAAATTGAAATTTACACATTGCTTCCTCATCTTTATCCATAGTTCAAATAGCTTCCTTTATCATAAAGTATGGTGATCAAATTTGGATTCCTCATAAAGAAAGCTTTGTTAACTATCTAAAAACGTTAGTACGATATTTTTAGAAAAATTAAAAATTTGATACAAATTTAATCATTCCATCGATTTTTTTAAATTCAATACTAAATAACCTTGATAGCTATACTAATTCTGTACAAAGTTTGAGTTCAATATATTAAAAATTGTCCAAGTTAGAAGGGTTGCGCTTTTTTTCAATAAATTTAAAATTTTATAAAATTTTAATTCCTTGATGGATTTTTGTCAAATTTGATTTTTTTTCGTCTGATAAAAGAAATATTAGATACTTACATCCGATTTCGTTCACTCAAGTTACGTCCACCCCTTCGTCTTCGTTGTGGCTTTGACGTCATTGTCCCTTGATCGCAACAACGAAGGTTTTTATTTTTTGATTCGAAATCTTCGTTGCTTGATAACTTTTTAGTATTTTTCTCTTTTGCTTCTTCTTTTTCTTCTTTTTTTTTTTCTTCTTTTTCATTCGTGGAAAATGTCGAACCCATGTCGAATGTGACAGTCAAAAAATCACGACCAGCTGTCTTCCGATAAGTATTGATCAATAAGTTAGCGAGTGTAACGAATGCATTTGTTTTATGTCATTTGTCAAATGATATTTTATCGTAGCTTTCTTCAAGCTTATCGACGTTTTAGTAAAAAAAAATTTTTGTTCTCAATAAGACGAAAAAAGTATTGTATCGTATGCTGAATATATTATAAATAAAATCGATAATACAAGAAAAATAAAAACTGAGAGAAGTAAGTTTTTAAATCTTTTTTATGATACATTAATTTTATGGTATTTTATTAGATCATCTCGAGGGTGTTGTTTTATTAGTTCTCAGGGGAGTGTTTTATTTTTGAACTTTTATTTGCTTTCAAACTTTATTTTATTTTTATAATCATTGGTTAAGACTTTATAAAAGTTTCGTAAACTATCGTCAACTAGATGTCGTGTTTACTAGCTAAAATTTTGCTTCTTGAAAAAAATATTATATTCAAATACTAATAAAAAATTTATTTAAAACGTTAAAATTTATTCCTAACAAATTTAAAAAAAATACATAAAAATTTATTTATTTTGCTTCCTCATGAAGGAAGGTTTGTTTTCGTGAAAAATTTTTTTTTCGTGATTTTTATGCCAATATGTTCAAAATGTCCTAAAACATCGAGAAATCATATTTAGAAAAAATGTCCGGATGGATGTGTGTGTGTGTGTGTGTGTGTATGTATGTATCCTGAGTTTCAGATGTAAATAATTAATAACTCAAAAACGCTTCGAGATTTCAAGCTAAAATTTGGCACACTTGTCGAGCACGAATTGCTCTTCATTATGAAAAAAAATTGTTTTAATTATAACGGGTGTTCAGATTTTATGGACTTTTTTCATTTTTGCAAGAATGGCGTAAACGCTCCAGCCTCTGCAATTTTCGAGATATTGCACTCAAACTTTGTAAAGAATTAGTATAGCTATTAAGGTTGTTTGGTAATGAATTTGGCGGAAATCCATCGAGGGATTAAAGTTTGATGAAATTTTGAATTTTTCGAAAAATAGCCTAAACGCTCTAACTTGCGCAATTTTTAAGATATTGTACTGAAACTTTGCACAGAGTTAATATAGCTATCGAGGTTGTTCGCCATTAAATTTGGCAAAAATCCATCGAGGGATTAAAATTTTATCAAATTTTTAATTTGTTGAAAAATAACGTAAACGTTCTGACTTGTGCATTTTTTAAGATATTGCACTGAAACCTTACACAGAGCTAATGTAGCTATCGAGGATGTTCGTTATTAAATTTTGCGAAAATCGATAGAATGATTAAATTTTTAATTTCTTTAAACAAAGCGTAAACGATATAACTTTTGAAATTTTTTAGATATTGCAATGACATGTTGTGAAGAGCCAGTATAGCTATCAATGTTATTCGCTATCAAATTTGGCGAAAATCGATCTAATTTGCACATTGATTACTAATATTTTTCAGTAGTTAACAAAGCTTCCTTTATGAGGAAGCCAAATTTGATCGCCATACTGTGTGTTAAAGGACGCTATGTGAACTATGGATAAAGATGAGGAAGCAATGTGCAAATTTCAATTTGCAGGGTTTTTTTTTAAATTACGTTAATGTCTGAAAATTTTTATTACGGTTGTTTTATTTATTTTTTGTTGTTTTAACAATAAATGTATATAAGTATCGTGGATTATCTATTTTTGTTCGCCAACAGATCGGAGAAGAATTTTCACTACCTAAACTAAACGAGCGAGATTTGGAATTTTTGATAATTTCTATTCATCGATTTTTTCATCGATTTCCATCAACTTCAGAATAATTGATTCACTGGATTTTTACGATATCCTGGTTATAAAAAATATAATACTGAAACACGAAAAACACAAGGGGTAAGTTCTGAAATATTTTTCTCTAATATTCAACGCTTAATAAATTTTTGCTTCCTCCCAGCTAGACATTTTGCGTAATATTGTCGGTAACAGCACGTCACGCGACAGCAAGTCTTGGCGTCAATAAGCAGCTTTCTTCGTCCGAATCGAGCTGCATTCTAACGACACGACATTACGTAATAATGTTACAATAATGCTGCAATGCACTTAAAAATTTGTTTAATAATTACTTTAGAATTTTTTTCATGGGTTTAAAATTACAGAGGATTATCGATTTTCGTTATTCCACGAATCATAGAAGAATTCTCACATCATGAACAATTTACATGAGAATTATTCTGAATTTTTTGACGATTATATTAATATCATTTTTAATTTATTTCCGGCAAATTCAGAATAATAGGTTTACTCGATTTTTGTGATATTTTTCAATTTTCAAGGGCATTACGATGCCACCTAACAAAAGACCAAGAACATCTCGTTCAATTACACCACAATCAGTTTTGAAACGAGTTAAATTATCTGATATTATTATAAAATATAATCAAAATGACCGTCGTGAATACGAACGCAAGAGAAAGGCAAAATATCGTGCTACGAGAGAAAGTTTCCAACACGCAGAATTACGTCGTAAGAAGCATAATATTAAACGAAGAATTTCACGACTTACTGAAAGTGTTCAAAAGAGACACGCTCGACTTGAACAACAGAGGAGAATTCAACGGACGCTGCTAGCTAGCGAAAGTCTTCAAAAGAGACAGTCTCGAATTGAACAACAGAGGAGAATTCAACGGACGCTGCGTGCTAGCGAAAGTCTTCAAAAGAGACAGTCTCGAATTGAACAACAGAGGAGAATTCAACGGACGCTGCGTGCTAGCGAAAGTCTTCAAAAGAGACAGTCTCGAATTGAACAACAAAGGAACACTCAAAGGATGTTGCGAGCTACCGAAAGTGTTCAAAAGAGACAGTCTCGAATTGAACAACAAAGGAACACTCAAAGGATGTTGCGAGCTACCGAAAGTGTTCAAAAGAGACAGAGTCGAATTGAACAACAAAGGAATACTCAAAGGATGTTGCGAGCTACCGAAAGTGTTCAAAAGAGACAGAGTCGATTTGAACAACAAAGGAACACTCAAAGAGCGTTGAGAGCTATTGAAAGTGTTCAAAAGAGACAGTCTCGAATTGAACAACAAAGGAACACTCAAAGGACATTGCGAGCTACCGAAAGTGTTCAAAAGAGACAGTCTCGAATTAAACAACAAAGGAACAACCAAAGGACGTTGCGAGCTACCGAAAATATCGGAGAGAAAGAGCGTCGCCTCAATCAACAGAGAATCAGACAATGTACTTCTCGAGCTACAGAAAATCTTCGAGACAAAGAGCGTCGTCTAGAAAAACAGAGAATCAGACAAATTACTTTACGAACTACTGAAAGCATTCACGAAGAAGGGCGTCGTCTCGAAGAACAAAGAAACAGACAAGAGACTTTACGAGTAGCGGAAAATAACGAACATCGTGAATATAGACTTCAGACAGAAAGGATGAGACAAGTCACATCAAGAGCATTAGAAAGTCCAGAAGAAACACAATTACGGCTAGATAATGAAAAGTTAAGGCGATCGTTGTGCTGGACTATCATGGCAAAAGAAGGATTTTGCTATACTGTTGAAAAACAGTAAGAAGCGTCTTCACTTCTGAATATTAAAAATATGGATCATAAATGTCATCACTGCTTTGCTTTTTTGTGGAAAGATGAAGCTAAAGGTATGTGTTGCGCAAATGGAAAAGTAAGTTTGCCTCGACTGCAACCACCCCCAGAACCTTTGAAATCTTTATTACTGGGAGAAACTGGACGTTCGCGACATTTTCTAAACTCTGTTCGGAAATATAACGTTTGTTTCCAAATGACGTCCTTTGGAGCCACTAATAAAATACGTGAGTCTGGATTTATGCCAACTTACAAAGTTCAAGGTCAAATTTATCACCGCGCAGGATCTCTTTTACCATTTCCGAATGAAGAACATAAATTCCTTCAAATTTATTTCTTGGGCGATAACGTTGAGCAAGTAGAACAGAGGTGTAAAATAAATGACGGTCTAAACAAAAACATTATACAAGCACTTCAGAAAATGCTTGATTTGAATAACAATTATGTCAGGAGTTTTAAGAATGCAATTGAAATGATGCCTAAAGACAATTATCGAATCGTTATTCGAGCTGATAAGGTCCCTGTAGGAAAACATGCAGGAAGATTTAATGCACCTGTCACAAATGAAGTTGCTCTCGTAATGGTGGGTGACCAATTCGATAGTCGTGATATTATTTTACACAAACGAAATGGCCAACTACAAAGAGTATCAGAAACTCATCGCTCTTTTGATGCGTTGCAGTATCCACTTATTTTTTGGCAAGGGCAAGATGGTTATCATTTTAATTACAAACAAATTGATCCAATAACAAAATTAACAACTACTGAGAAGATTTCAGCAATGAATTTCTATGCATACAGGATGATGGTATGCGAGAAAACGAACAATTATCTTTTAAGATTTCGCTACTTATTAAATCAATATTTAGTTGATATGTACGCAAAGATAGAAAGTGAGCGTTTATTATATATACGTTTAAACCAAACGAAGCTACGAGCAGAATGCTATATCCACCTCAGAGATGCTGTTGCTAATGATGCAGATGTTGCCAATCATGGTCAATTAGTTATACTGCCATCTACGTATACTTGTAGTCCACGATATATGCATGAATACATACAGGATGCGATGACGTATGTGAGACATTATGGGCGACCTGATCTGTTTATAACATTTACATGTAATCCAAAATGGGTTGAAATAGAAAGACAGTTACTAACGGGACAAAGTTACCACCATCGTCACGATTTGATAGCTCGGCTTTTCAGATTAAAATCAAAAATGTTAGTAAATCTTATAAACAAAGGACAGTTGTTTGGTCCAGTTAGGTGCAAAATGTTATCATATGAATGGCAAAAAAGAGGACTTCCGCATGTCCATATGTTGATATTGTTGAACGATAAAATCACTCCCAATGAAATTGACAGTTGTATAAGTGCAGAACAACCCGATCGTAGAAGAGATCCCGAACTTTTCAAAGTCATCGTGAAAAACATGATTCACGGTCCATGTGGTGAAATTAATCCAAACTCACCATGCATGAAAAATATGCGATGCACAAAGAGATACCCACGGATTTTTACAAATGAAACAATAACAGGAAACGATGGTCATCCTGCATATCAAAGATCACCCAGTGATGGAGGGTTCGAAACATCAATTCAGATGAAAATAAATGGCACGTACCAAACGGTAAAAATTAGTTACAAATGGATTGTTCCGTATTGTCCATTGCTTTCACGTATTTTCAAAGCTCATATAAACGTCGAGTATTGTAATTCAGTAAAGTCAATCAAATACATTTGCGCATATATCAACAAGGGCTGTGATCAAGCTGTTTTTGGTTTATCAAAGGGAAACAATGATGAGATACATAATTATCAAATGGGTCGGTACATTAGCAGCAATGAAGCAATTTGGCGCATCCTCGACTTTCCAATACATCAACGATATCCTCCAGTAACTCATTTAAGCGTACATTTAGAAAATGGTCAGCGTGTATGTTTTACCGAAAACAATCTACTTGAAAAAATTCAAGAACCACCACAGACTACTTTGACGGCTTTTTTCATACTGTGTAAACAAGACGCGTTTGCAAAAACATTTGTATACTGTAATGTACCGAAGTATTATACTTGGAATGTCACGTTGAAACGTTTCAAACGACGTATTCAGGGAACCTTTGTTCATGGACATCAAGGAATAAGAGAATCCGAAGCGTTGGGTAGGGTTTATACGATTCATCCGAACAATTTTGAATGTTTCTTTTTGCGACTTTTATTACATACCATGTGCGGTCCAACATCGTTCGCAGATCTTAAAACAGTCAATGGTGAATTATGTGCAACATTCCGTGAAGCTTGCCAACGTAGAGGCTTACTTGAAGATGATAATTATCTAAACTCAACATTGAAAGAAGCTGCAACTGTGAATTCTCCAAAAAAAATAAGAAATTTATTCACAATAACCCTCACTACATGTGCACCTTCAAATCCAAATGATTTGTGGGAATTATACAAAGAATCAATGACTGAAGATATACTTCTTGAAGCCAGATATAAAAGCAACCAAAAGAATTTAAATTATACAATCAATATGTTTAACGAAGCGTTAACCTTAATTGAGAATAAAATCTTTGCAATGGTTGGGAAAAAAATCACAGAATATGGAATGCCAGCTGTTTTTCGATCAGAAAAAAGTAAAATTCCTAATGAAATAATAAGAGAAATTAGTTATGATCTTCATGGGTTGCAAGAATTCATAAATAATAAAGAACCTCTGTTAATACAAGATCAAAGGCATATTTATGAAAAGATTGTGAGAATGGTTGGAGATGATCAAGGAGGGATGGCTTTTATAGACGCTCCAGGTGGAACCGGAAAAACTTTCCTACCTAATTTAATTTTAGCAAAAATCAGAAGTAAAAAAAAAATCGCATTGGCTGTAGCTTCTTCTGGCATCGCGGCAACATTACTTTCAGGTGGAAGAACAGCGCACTCGACTTTTAAATTACCATTTGATCTTTGTCGTGTTGAAAGCCCATTCTGCAATATCAGTAAAAATACAGGAACAGCAAAACTGTTACAGGAATGTAAATTGATAGTATGGGATGAATCTACTATGTCTCATAAACAAGCATTCGAAGCTCTTGATCGAACTTGACAAGATCTACGAAGTAATTCTTCAATAATGGGTGGATTAGTGGTTTTGTTAGCTGGTGATTTTCGGCAGACTCTACCCATTGTACAAAAAGGAA
Organism: Alloplasta piceator; assembly: GCA_946863875.1. Lineage (NCBI taxonomy): Eukaryota > Metazoa > Arthropoda > Insecta > Hymenoptera > Ichneumonidae > Alloplasta > Alloplasta piceator. The sequence continues at coordinate 53,077,892 of OX333071.1, forward strand.
CTATGGCGGATGAGTTGCATGCTTGCTTGAAAAATTCTTACATTTGGAAACATGTTAAGATATTGAGGCTCAAAACAAATATGCGAGTTCATTTATCTGGAAATAAATCTTCAGAAGAATACACTCGGCAATTACTTCAGCTGGGAGAAGGGAAACTTCCAAATAATCACGGAGTTGTCGAATTTCCAGTTAATTTTTGCAATGTCGTTGAGAAATTGAACGCCTTAAAGGAAAAAGTTTTCCCAAATATTGAAGATAATTTCATGAACTATGAATGGATTTCTGAACGCGCAATCTTGGCTCCAAGAAATGATTGTGTCAATGAAATCAACTTACAACTTCAGAAAAAATTACCAACTGATATTAAATATTATCGATCAATTGACACTGTGGTAGATGTCAACCAAACAGTGCATTGCCCTATTGAATTTTTAAATTCACTTGAATCATCAGGTATGCCACCTCACAATTTATTACTCAAAATAGGATCATCTATAATGTTGTTGAGAAATTTGGATGCTCCAAAATTATGTAACGGAACTCGCCTTATTATAAAAAACTTATCACAGAACGTAATTGAAGCAGTTATTTTGACAGGATGTGGTAAAGGAGAAAGTATTTTCATACCAAGAATCCCTCTTCTTTCTACAGATTTGCCTTTTGAATTTAGAAGACTCCAATTTCCAGTAAAATTGGCTTTTGTGATGTCCATAAATAAATCTCAAGAGCAGTCGTTCAAAGTAGTTGGTTTGGATTTAACAAACCCATGTTTTGGACATGGACAACTATATCTTGGATGCTCTAGAGTAGGAGATGGAAAAAACCTATATATTTTGACACCCGACGGTAAAACAAATAATGTCGTTTACCAAACAGCGCTCAAATAATTTTATAATGAATTATAATTTATGGAACAAGATAAAATTTTAAAAATTTGTAGTAAACTTGTAAGCTTTAATGGAAAAATGATTTTTTATGCACGCAATATGAAGAACAATTATTAAATCATTTCACTGCAGTTTCGCAGCAACGAAAATCATTTTATCAACTCATATCAAATTTTGCGTTACTTATTATTGTATGATTTATTTTTGTTTGAAAAAAAATCGTTGCATAATCATTATATTACAATTTGTGAAAAACGTAATTGTTTCATAAATATTCAAAAAAGTTTATAAGATAAACTTTAATAAATATTGTTAAGTTAATTATTCTTTTGTAATTTTTGCAGCAATGTGATGACTTTAATCGGGAAATGATTTTTTTATTCATTCAATATGACAAAGAATTGTTGAATAATTCTACTGCAGTTTCGCAGCAACGTAAAACAATATCACAACTCATATTAAATTTCACAATACATATTATTTTATGATTATAGTATTATGTCTTAAAATGTCGAAATTAATAATTATACTCTTACTTCTAGATAAAATAAATTGAGTTTGAAAACGTTAAATTACCGAAAAATAATCACGGTTTCATAATCATCATACCACAGTATGTGCAGCAACATAATTGTTTGTTTGATGAATATTGAAAAATCATTATAAAGGTAACTTCTGGTCTGTCTGGTTCTAAAATCATTATAAAGGTAGTCTTCTGTAATATTCACAATATTATTGTATTATTATTATTATTGTATACAGTGTATTATTATCGAATATTATAACAATTATTTGAATTGATTAAAGGGTGAATCGGCTGACTTTATAGCATTGTGTCCACTGCAGAATGAAGGAAATTTTATCCATTCAACGCTTATGATTCTTTCTGTTATCGATGGATGATTTGGTGCCTAACAAGGGGAGGTCATATAATTTGTGCAGTTCACTGGAGAAGCAAAATTATAAAATTATAATTGGAATAACAAAAATTCTATCCATATTCAAGTTTATAATTCTTTCTCTCATCGGTGGATGATTTGGTGTCTATAATATAGCTTGTGCAGTCCATCGGACAAGCAAAATTATAGATTTATAATTAGAATAAGAAAATACTATCTATATTCAAATTAATGGTTTTTTTTCTTATCGATGGATGATTTGGTGTCTAGAATATAATTTGTGTTGTGTTGGTTGTTAGTGACTAGTGTTATATTGAATTGTCGAAAAAGGCGGACTAGTTGGTGGTGAATATTTTCAGTATAGGGTAAATTACCCTATACCTTATACTGAAAATATTCACCACCAACTAGTCCGCCTTTTTCGACAATTCAATATAACACTAGTCACTAACAACCAACACAACATTCACTCCATCACCGGTTCCACAAAAGATAAAATAGATAACATGGATAAATCAAACGTACTCTACCAAATCGATTGTAATGATTGTGATGCGGTGTACATAGGACAATCAAAAAGATACCTAAAAACGAGAATCAACGAACACAAAAATAGTCTAAAACACACTAACACAATAAATACAGCGTTAGCAAAACACGGAATGGAACTAAAACACAATTTTAAATTTGATGACGTTAAAATTTTAAATAATGAAAAATGGCTCAAAACCGATTAATTCTGGAAATGATACAAATTAAAGCACACCCCAAAGCAATCAATTTTAGAACCGACATCGACAAACTAAGCAGCATATATAATTCAATAATTTAATAATACTCAAAATAATAACGGGAAAACCTCAAATAACCATCCATCAATTGAAAGTTCATTACCAAATCTAACAGTTATCAATTTAAACCCGATCCAAAACCGGTTAACATAACCAGTCCGGCAAGAAAAATCACTAACGGCAAACTTCCCCAACCATGAAAAACCACCCCCACTTTTCAATACTCAATCACACTACCCCATTAATATAAATACCTCCTCACTCGCCTCAATACTCAGTCGCTACTTAGCTCTCGAATCGCCATGTAATGAAAACTGTTAATTTTGATCAAAAATAAATCTTGGAAATTATCAAACATGAAATTCATAGGTAAATAACACATACACAAAACTCTCAAAAAAAACATAAACTAAGCAATAAAATATCAAAATCCTCCCTCTCACAGACACCAAGGATCACAAAAAAATGACCCGTCTTTATACAATAAATTCATAATGAATATTATCCAAGATTCATTAAATGACCAAAAAAAATTACCCGTACAAATTCAGGTCAGTCAGGACACAAAACATTTAAGCCCATAATGTAAAACATATCATACAAAATAATACAAAAAAGAATGTAATTTTAGAAATAATAAATCTGAAGAGGATCCGAATTAGGATCGAAACGTCGTACCAAAAAAATTGTCCACTGTCATTTGGACCCACTGGCCGAATCGCAGCCGATTCTTCCTTCACTATTGTCTCTCTACGGCCGCATACCTAAATCACCACTTGAATTAACTGGCTCGAAACTCGACGAGAATGACCTTCTTCAACGAGATTCTGCAATTATTTGGTTGCATCATCCTCGCAGCCTTTAAACATTGGAAACGCAATAACACCGCTAAAACTCGCTACCACCAACAACTACGGTTTTTATTAAAATGCAGACAAGAAGGCCTCATACCTAAACACATCTATTCACAAAACATAAACAACATTCTAATTTTTAACAACCGAAATAAATTCAAACTCAAAACGGTCTTACACAAAACTTACAAATCTTTACTCAACATAGAGATTGACGACATAAATTACAAAATTAAAATACTCAACAAAAAGATTCAAAAAAACACAGAATTAATCGCAAAAACTCCAAAACACATACACGAAAAATTCTTCAAATTTGAACAAATTGGACTGAACAGAATATCAAAAGAATTCTTTGACAAACACCAAAAGAAATTAAGTAATCTCAGATATGAAAGAACACAGAATATCCACCAACACATTTTTAATTACGATGAATTCCTAAGAATAATCACATCACAATCAAATCAGAATCGAGAAAACATAAATGATCCAAACCAACATCAAAGAAAGAAACCAACATCACAAACCAATCTTTTTAATTCAGCCACATCAAACAATACTCAACATAACACAAACAATAACATAACTAATGACCCATTAACCAACATAGAATCAACAATCTCAAACAACAAAGTTAAAGAATGGCTGATCAATCTATCAAACATAGACATTCCCACACACATATCAACCTTTTTATCATTGGGTGAAAAATTCAGCTTTCCATATCTAAAACCGACAGATATCAAAACATACATCTATAAAACCATCTCAGAGTTTGAATCCAAAATAGATTACTTACTGGAAAAACCAATACAAGAAGAAATTAGAAAGAAATTCACCAAATTAATTGATAAAGTGAAAACTCCAAACTCATTCTTCAACACGAACAAAATAATCAAAGATACATCCATCTTTTTTAAAAACAATCCTCAATTAATCATTACAAGAGCAGATAAAGAAAACTCAACTGTTATATTGGACAAACTAGACTACATCACCAAAACTGATAATCTACTTGCAGACGAAACCACATATAAAATCACAAATAAAAATCCACTTAACAGACTACAAAAAGGCGTAAACCAAATTCTTACGAGATGGAAAAATCTTAAAATAATAGATGAAACCACACAGAAACATTTGAAAGCAGAAAACTGTAATTTAGCACGATTATACTGCCTTCCAAAAATTCACAAACATAACTATCCGCTACGTCCAATCGTATCTTCTATTAATAGTCCTACACATAAATTGGCCGAATTCATTCAAACTAAACTCTCAAAATTAATAGACACAACAAACTCACACGTTAAAGACAGTTTCTCATTTAAAAGATTGGTATCGAACATCTTTATACTAGGGGTGTGCGAATAGTGATCGAATCGAATCGAATCGAATATTAAAATTCGATTCGATTTTCGAATCGAATATTCGATGCATTCGAATATTCGATACATTTTCGAATATTCGATGAATTGTCGAATATTCGATTAATTTTCGAATATTCGATAAATTTTCGAATATTCGATAAATTTTCGAATATTCGATGGTTTTTCGAATATTCGATACATTTACGATTATTTGAGATCACCGATCGTGACAGAAAATCTCCTTTCAAGTATTTGTATTTGAATATTGATTTACACACCCGCTCAAAAGTTTGGATACACCTGTCGATATTTCTTGTCGCACTAAAAGTTCCATAACTCTGCAAAAAAAAGATATGTAAATTTTTTGAAAAAGCGTTTTAAAAGGAAGAAAGTCAGCTTTGTTTTCCTTCTTTTAAATATTTTTTATGATTTTTTTTTGACCTGGTATGACCTAATGACTTTTGGGCAATATTATTATTGATGAACAATAAACAATAATTATTATTGATCATTGTTGTTCATAGCATGCAAAATGTTTGCAGAATTTTTTCAGATTATTTTTCAAAGTTTTTTAAACATTTTTCTATGATTCGTCGAGGTGTTTTTTTTTTAATTTGTCGCGAACCCTACTTAATACAAACAGGTGAAATGTCCAAATTATTTTGACTTGGTTTGGGTTTGTATTAGGGTTCACGATAAATTTTTTAATAAAGCACCTCGACGAATAATAGAAAAATGTTTAAAAAACTTTGAAAAAAAATCTGGAAAAATTCTGCAACATTTTGCATGCTATGAACAACAATGATCAATAATAATTATTGTTTATTGTTCATCAATAATAATATTGCCCAGAAGTCATGAGGAAATTGTTAAAGAAATTGTTTAATAAATTTATTAATAACTTTTGGACAATATTATTATTGATAATTGTTGTTCATAGCATGCCAAATGTCGCTGGATTTTTCAGATTTTTATTGTACCACGAAGTACGAAAATTTCAATCAGATACATTTTTCGCTGGGACGTCATTGTCACAGTTTCGAGCGAAAATAATTTTAAAAAATTCATAAAAAAATTCTGAAATAATTCCAGGCGATTCCACGTGTACCTACGCTACTTTTTTTATCCTCGACATTTTCTCTAAAACTCTATAGTTTTTGAATTACGTTGCATCTCACAAAAATTGTCTTTTTTAGTCAAAAGTGAAATAACTTGGCGAGAAAAAATCATACGAAAATTTTTTAGAGACAAAAATAAAACGTTTGCCAACCCTTTGGAATTTACCGTACATAAAAAAGACAAAAAAAATGTCCTCAAGTTATGCACCCAATTGGCGATGGTCAAAAAAACGCCGAAAAACGGTCACGTTCACAAGTTCGTACCAAGTCGAAAAAAAAAATCATAAAAAATATTATAAATAAAGAAAACAAAGCTGAATTCCTTCCCTTCAAAACGCTTTTTTTTAATTTGGATATCTTTTTTTTTTACGGAGTTATGGAATTTTTATTGCGGCAAGAAATATCGACATGTGTATCCAAACTTTTGAGCGGGGGTGTATATAAAGATCAGTATCCGATTAACCATCTTCTATGATTCTTTCCATCTTTGGAGATTCGACGAAAAAAATCAGTGTGAGTGTCAAAGTACTCACGAGAATTGATGTGTAAAGTAAAAACATGCTTATAACAGTCTATACTATCGGACAATGCAAGAAAAAATCGAATTTATAAATATTTTACAGTGAGATGAACCCCTAATATTACAATTATTCATTGGATTTCTTATACAAC
>OX333071.1:53084685-53164537 GCA_946863875.1 Alloplasta piceator
GTTAAGATGACCGACAAATCAAAAAAAAAAATGAAAACATGACTTTTTTCCACTAACAAATTTTTCAGGTGAAAACTAATAACTTTTATAGGGACATTTTTCGATCAAGTTCCTAATTAGATCGCCATTTTCGATTATTTTAGCGTTATCCAGGACGGTAACGACGAGTCGTTTGACGTTGAAAAATACTCTGGAAGTGCCGAGCCGTAGATATCTAATCCTTGTGAGTGTTCCACATGCATGTACGCAAAAATAGTGATCGATTATGGACTGTGTCAAAAAAATGTTCCTACTAAAGATGTTAGTTTTGACCTGACAAATTTTTCAGTGAAAAAAATTATGCTTCCATTGAAAACAAAAAATGCTGGTCATCTTAACACCGTCATTTTGAATTTAGTACCGAAAAATATTTTTTTTCCAACGTCCCACTTTGAACCCTTAAAGTTTCATTATACTCAATGTTTGATCGGAGCAGTATTTTTTGAGATAATCAGCTGTTAAGATTAAAATGGGACACCATGTATTATGGATTGTATCAAAAAATTGTTCCTACAAAAGTTGCTAGTTTTAACCTGACAAATTTTTTAGTGAAAAGAAAAAGCATGCTTTCATTTTTTAAAAAACATGTTGGCTATCTTAACGCCGCCATTTTAGATTTTGGACTGGAAAATATTTTTTTCACTTAATTTTTAATCGGAACAGTAATTTTCGAGATAAATCCGCTGTAAGATTAAAATGGGACACCCTGTTAATATACCTAATCAGAAATAGAATGCGACCAAACTGTCGAATGTTTTAAGCCTTCTATTCGTCTTTTCTGCGAAGCAATATTACGACCGATCGATGATTCACCGTAAAAAAAAATCGTGTGTAGAAAGAGAAATTTTAAAAAATGAAAAAATAGCTGAAAATTGGTCAATTGAAAATAGGTTGAGAATCGTCAAAGTGACGCTGTACTCAGATGTTGCAAATTCAAAAAAATGAACACGATAAATCAATGAATGATCTCGGGAGTATTTTATGTCCTTTTTTTTATCAAATTGAATGTTTGGTATGTAATAGGGATGTGCATGAGCGTCGTATGTTCGAGCGCTCGGTCCGTCCGAGCGCTCGGTTCGCTCGAACTTTTATTCGACGCGGGCACTCAGGGATGAGAGTGATTTTTTCATGAAATTAACAATAATACTTTGAATAGTTTATTTATTTATTTTTTTATTTAATTATTGGATTAATTAAACGAATTAAGAAATGATAATTAAAACCATGAATAGCTTGAATTATTTATTGTTAACTTATTAATAATAAATTAAATAATTAATAATATGAAATTAAACTAAGGGGGTCGAGTGAGCGTCAAAACGGCGATTTTGAATATATTTAATTAATAACGGTGAACAATTTATTAACATGAGCCCCATAGCCGATCATTTGTGATTTTGGTGGAGAAATGCAATTTATTGGTTATCCTCGCATATTTATGTGCAAGGACAGCAAAAAATTCATTGCATATTTTAGCAAAACAATTTTCTGCATATAAACAGAATTCTTTGCTTATACCGATTTTATAGCGTCGACCGAGCGTGAGAATCGCTCGAGAGCTCGAACTGCCCGAGCGCTCGAACCGCCCGAACCGCTCGAGCGCTCGAGCCACGTGAGTGCTCGAATCGAATGAGCGCTCATTCCTCGGCTCGAGCTTGCTCGAGCGCAGACCGTAACTGCGCTCTATTTATTTGGAAGAAGGATAATTGCTGCAATTAAAATGATTTAATTACAACCAATAGTCACATATTGATGTTCAACGCATCATCACTTTTAGGAAACAAAGTTTCTTCAGTTCGATTATACTTTTTTCGCATCTTATGTAATTTTTACGCTGTCACGCGTGAATTTTTTTCCATCAATGGAGAGGAGGGTGGGGTATGGCGGGCTCCCTAGGGCACAAAATCTCCCCACAAAAATTTGGAAAAAAATTTTTTTGGTTTGTTGTCAAATTATCATAAGTTTGAGGTATTGACTCAGTTTTAGACCGATCCGCGATACCTGGAGATAATGGACCACCCTTAAAAATTAGGTCAGAATTTTTTTATCATTTTTCTTCAAATTATGATGAATTTCATGTATTCATCCACTTTTAGGCCGTTGCACTGTATCCGGGATAAAATGAACCATCAAACAAAATTCGGAAAAAAATTATTTTTAACAGAATGGAAAAATTTTCAAAAGAAAATAACCTATCTATCATCAAAAAAAAATTAAAAAATTTTTTGGGTTAGAAAAAAAAAATAGTCGAAAAATATAGAAGTTATTTATTATTTCACGAATTGTTAATTAATATATATATTTTTTGTGTTAAACAAATAAATAATAACATCAATTATGATTTATGATAATTGTGTAAAAACGTAACAAAAATAAATTTTTTTAATGAAACATTAAATTACGCGAAGAATGCAAAAAATCACTTTTTACAATAATCACAAATAAATTCGTCGGAATAATCTTTATCTATATCTGCACAGGAATCATGAGACCATCTCATATAATTTTTACACTAAATCCATGATTTCTTAGATTCCGAGTAAGGTCCATTAAAATACGAACAATGGCAATCATTATTTTCAACTTTTGAATATTTTTTTAAAAATTCTTTTGTGTGATAAATTTTTCAATTCATAAGTGTAATAAAAAAAAATTTATAATTTTTTAGAGGGGGGTCGTCATGCCCCAGATTCTTTTTTCGAGTTTCGGCGAATCGTCGGTGAATTCGTTCAAGATGAAACAAAAGTAAATTGACTTGATAGTTGAAAGCGACAAAAAGTATTAACCCACGGCCCAGGAGGGGCCGTCGTGCCCCAGCCTCCTCTAACAAGTAACAAAGATGGTTGTTTTTTTTTAAATATTGCATTCGTTCTAACCATTATTATTTCCAGCTGTCGAGCTCCATTTTTTCGCACAAACGTACAGAGATAATTGGTATTGAATTTGAAAAAAAACCACTTAAGGGATTTGGAGCTATCAGAATTTTGAAATTTTCCGAAAGGTGTTAAGAAAATCGTGCAAATTAAAAATTCGTAAATTTGCACATTCTGATTTCAGTCCGTCGTTCGTTGAGAGTCCTTTATGAGGAAACCAAAGTTCATATTCTCATTATAAAGGAACTTGAGGAAATGTTCAAACTTGGAAAATTCTTAGTTTGCACAATTTTTTATAAACACACAAATTTGTTATTTCATTGTTCATAATTGAAAAAATTTCTAATAATAATGCCATTTTTGACGTTAGCGTGGGTTTCGTTCCTCACATCGTACCACAAATCCTGACGTTATACTCGTAGGTTTAGGTTACACTCTAAGAGTATAACGAAAGAGTCGATTGCTGGCTTTTGTTTAGAAATCATACCGCACGTGCTTCGCGGTTGTTTGCCAAAGGGATCGTGTCCATGTATAGATCATCGAACGATAAATATCCCGCGGGTGGGTCTCGAGATTCCAAACGGGACATGTTCTAGGGGCACGTACGTCCCGTATATATTAACATCGTGCAATCGCGGTTCCGTTATACTCGTTCAGACTTGAAGAAAAATTACGAAAAGAAAAACGAAACTCTCGCGAGGATAATGAACGGGTGGCAGAGAGTGAGAGAGCACGAAAAAGCCGCGTCTGTGGCCTGCCAAGAGTCAACCCATTTCCTAATCCCCGAGTAAAAACACATAAATATACCTGTGGACATGTATAAAAATGAATGAGGTATTTCATATCAAGCCGACCATTTTTGATTTTGTTGAAAAATTTCCATTTTTTTGTACGTACTAAAAGCAGTCTCTCAAGATTTTTTTAGATTTTTATCTCAACCCAATTAACCACAATTAATTGTTAAAAAATTTGGCACAATTTTTTTCAAATGCTCATAAGTTTCTTAAAACCGGAGATATCAAAACACCCCTAAAAACACCAAAAATGGTGTGCAAAAATAGGAGACAAGTACATTTACGAAAGTATCTCTAGTTTCGTCTTCTTACAAAATGTTGTGAAATAAATAGACATGAAACTCACAGCACGCATTGCCAAGCAAATGTAGTTTCCCAATCTAACCTTAACTTTGCAATCAAAATTTTGAGGGTGGAGTTGGAATAAAAAAATTCGGAAAATCTTGACGATAAAAATTCGAAAAATAGCGGAATCAAGTGAAAATTGTCAACAAAGAGAAATTATCAATAAAAAAAAAGAAACAAAAAAATAAAAAGTACTTGGCAAGTTTGTTTTTAACGGAGGATAAGTCAAAACGGTTTTTCAGCCAAAAAGTGAACACCAGAATGTCAGTGTAAGCTCAGTAAAAAAACTCACCAAGTACTTTTTATTTTTTAGATTCTATTTTTGTATTGATAATTTCTCTTTGTTGACAAGTTTCACTTGATTACACTATTCTTCAAATTTTTACCGTTAACATTTTCCGAATTTTTTATTCCAACTCCACCCCGAAAATCTTGATTGCAAAGTTAAGGTTAAATCTAAAGCTGTTCAGTGAACGTATAATATACGTTCATTGTATAGCTTCAGATCTAAGAATCGCAATTGTAAGGTAATTAACATATATTGTATGTAACATATATTATCTGTATATGCCATATATTATTATTAACATATATTATATATATATATGAAATGTACAACATTCCACCGAGATACTGCAGATAAAAACACATCCAATATACGTATATAGTATATATATACGTATATTGGACTTGTTTTTTTCTACATATCTCGGTGGCAATTTGTACATCTCATATACATATAATATATATTTATTATCTTACGATTGCGATTCTTAAATCTGAAGCTATTCAATGAACGTTTAATACATATACGAATATTATACGTTCAGTGAGTATATTATCATTTAATATTATTGTTATTTAAGAATAAAAACCGATTTCTACAATTGAGAGCAATAATTTTTTTTAATAACAATAATAATAATATTTATTATTGTTTATTATTATTATTTTTGTGTTTTAATGAGTTTATTTAAAGTAGAACTAAAATTAGCCTAGCACATATCCCGTGGTCTCCGACCTTTTTAATTTTGGAAATAATACTATTTATTATTATAATTGTTATTATTATTCATCTGATTCAATATTTCAGTTTTTAATTTAGTTAAAAGACAAGTCGAACCAAAAACGGCCTTCGAGTAATGAAAATAAATTCTCACTACGATTTTGGCACGTGATTGTTCTTGGCCTGTGTTCTATAGATATGATATTTACATCAGAATACCATAAGTAGTCGGTGGTGTAGTGGTTAGCGTCCCAGCCGTAGGTTGTTCGTTAGGCTCAATAGATAGGTAGGTTTCAGATCCCAGTCAGGTCTCGTACATATTCTAAGGTCCGCGAATATGCAAGATAACTAAAGCGGTCGGAAAAATTCATGAAATTCAAAATTATCTATTTTTTTTAAATTCAATTCATGTTCAGTTTGAGGATATGCCTAAAAACAAGGGTCGGGCGTTCAAATCCCACTGGGGGCAAAATTTTTTTTTTTCAAAAATTCTTTTTTCGTTACTTGACACTCAGGAACTATTAATTGTGAATATATAGAACTGATTTTCATCGTATATATATATGCTAGTATCCGTATAATTTGTTTATATTCTCCGTTTGTATTCTACGTATTTTCGACGTCTTGTATACGTAAAATATACCGTTTAACATATGTAGAATATACATACATTATACGGATATTAGCTGGGCATTCTACGTATATTCTACGTATTTTCGACGTCTCGTATACATAAAATATACCGTGTAATATATGTAGAATATACATATATTATACGGAGATTAGCCGGACATTTAGCTCTTCAGTATACGTACTAAATACGCATTATATACGTATCTGGCAACGTCTAATATACGTATAATATACGTCAGTGTTCTATCTGGGTGGCAATGGGTGCTATGAGTTTCATGTCTATTTTTTTTTTTACAACTTTTTGTAAGAAGACGAAACTAGAGATACTTTCGAAAATGTACTTGTCTCCTCTTTTTGCACACCATTTTTGGAGGTGATTTGCCCACTTTTTGCAAAGTGTTTCCATTGGATTTTTAATTTTACATAATTAATCCATTATTTCACTTAATAATATAATTTAATATTATTTATAATTTTATGTAATTCAGCAACGGTCAAAATTCTATCCTCAATGAGGTTTAATTTAATATAATTTAATTTAATTTTCTTATGCATCGATGGAAGATTTTATACCCAGTAGAGTGAATACGCCAATGGCTGGACGCCTACCAATGAATGGACGAAGACGCATATATATTCATTTCTTAAGCAATCGGTCGGTAACATACCGACGGGACTTTTATTTTTAGTTTTCTTATACTGCCAGAGGTGGCTCTCACGAATTTTTTTTTGTCTATATGTTTACAAACACGAAAAAAATACGATCGTTCCGACGTGTTCTCAGTCAACGCGGTAAGCTCTACCAAACATTAAGGTACGTACAAAATTTACTCTTCCGAAATAAGACTTTATAGGGTTATTTTCTTACATTAAGCATAAATATCGTTTCAATTAAGTAATATAGCGTGTGGAGATTCTCTTTTGTGACTTAGAAATTAAATTCGAGATACATAAAGTTTTCAAAACTCGTGTCCAAGCATTGGGATGTGCATATATCATAAAAACCAGTGAATGGACGATCATCCATACATTGCCATACCATATTTATCATTCGTAACCAATGAATGCACGATTTCTAAAGGAGGAATTTATTAGGATAACTCATGACAAGTATTATTTAGCGTAACTTATAGATGACGTAAGTAAACAAAGAACCGGATTTATCGATTAATGAAACACAGAAAAGTAAATACATAACATGCATGTACAATGAGAGAAAGGCATTTGAATTTATAGCACTAGATAATAAATCAATAAATAATTTTGACGTCAGGTACATTTATATCGTTTTGTGTGTAGATGGCGAGAAGCTTCACCAGACCGAAAAAATCGAAAATACGTGGGAACGAAAAAAAAAATCGTTGAAAAAAAAATATCAACGATTCGTTTATGATGACAGCCAACTCAAATTGGCTGTTGATGCCGTGCAAAAAAAAGGCTTCACGTTGGGCAAGGCATCAAAGGAGTTTGGTATCCCTAAAAGTACGTTGCATATGAAAATTAAAGAAAATGTACCAATGCGATCGAAAATGGGACGCGATCCGTACTTGACTGTCGAAGGTGAAGATCGTATAGTGCAATGGATCCTGGCTAAGGCGAAACTTGGATTTCCTATGCACCCAAACGAAGTGAAAGATACAGTCCAGAGAATTTTGAATAAAACTGAAACAAAAAATTAACCACAATACCTTAACTTTGCAATCAAGATTTTCGGGGTGGAGTTGGAATAAAAAAATTCGGAAAATGTTAACGGTAAAAATTTGAAGAATAGTGTAATCAAGTGAAACTTGTCAACAAAGAGAAATTATCAATACGAAAATAGAATCTAAAAAATAAAAAGTACTTGGTGAGTTTTTTTACTGAGCTTACACTGACATTCTGGTGTTCATTTTTTGGCTGAAAAACCGTTTTGACTTATCCTCCGTTAAAAACAAACTCGCCAAGTACTTTTTATTTTTTTTTTTTTTTTTTTTATTGATAATTTCTCTTTGTTGACAATTTTCACTTGATTCCGCTATTTTTCGAATTTTGATCGTCAAGATTTTCCGAATTTTTTTGTTCCAACTCCACCCTCAAAATTTTGATTGCAAAGTTGAGGTTAGATTGGGAAACTACATTTGCTTGGCAATGCGTGCTGTGAGTTTCATGTCTATTTATTTCACAACATTTTGTCAGAAGACGAAACTAGAGATACTTTCGTAAATGTACTTGTCTCCTATTTTTGCACACCATTTTTGGTGTTTTTGGGGGTGTTTTGATATCTCCGGTTTTAAGAAACTTATGAGCATTTGAAAAAAATTGTGTCAAATTTTGAACAATTAATTGTGGTTAATTTGCAGGAAGAAAGAAAAAAGTTACGAGAAAAGAACTTATCTGAGAAAAAATCGCAACGACTACAACCAGATACGGGAGTCGTAACACGCTCGAGGCACAAAACTGAATAACCTTAGTAATTATTACGCTATCCGAGATAACTGTTACAAATTTATAAATAATCGTTTAAATAGCTGATTTATTTACTCAAGTTTCCAAAGCGCACATTCATTAACGCGTTAATTCTACTCCGTTTTTGCCGTCCATTTATTGGCTTCGTACTGTCTAATCATTAGCACTAGCGTTCATTCATTGGGATTTTGTCTATTTTGATTTCTAATCCATAATAAAACGTTTTTCCAGAATTGAATTTGATTTGTAATAATATTATTAGAAAGCATAAATCCTAACGAATCTAATATCCATGTAATACATAAGAATAAAGAGAGTAATCAAAGATGTACGGTTGATTGAAGTGTTCGAATTGCTTAACCGTCCATTCATAGGCGTATTCACCCTATATCCAATTCGTGATGTTAGTAGCTGAAGAAAAAAGTTGCCAACCTCAATATTCATAGCATTATGTCCACTGCACGATGAAGGAAATTCTATCCATATTAAAGTTTATGATTCATTCTCTCATTAATGGATGATAGAGTGTCTAAAATATAATTTTGCTTGTCTGATAGATTGCACAAATTATATTTTAGACACCGAATCATCCATCGATAAGAGAAAAAATTATAAACTTAAATATGGAAAGAACTTTCTTATTGTAATTGCAAATTTATAATTTGGCTTATCCAATGGACTTCACAAATTATATTTTAGACACCAAATCATCCATCGGTGAGAGAAAGAATCATAAACTCTTATATGGATCGAATTTTCTTATTCTAATTGTAAATTTATAATTTTGCTTGTCCGATTGACTGCACAAATTATATTTTAAACACCGAATCATCCATCGGTAAGAAAAAGAATCATAACCTTTAATATGGATAGTACTTTCTTATTCCAATTACTTCAACTACGAAATGATGAGAGAAGAAGTCATAAAATTGAATACGGATAGAATTTTCTTATTCTAATTATCAACTTATAACTTTGCTTGTCCGATAGACTGCACAAATTATATTCTAGACACCAAATCATCCATCGATAACAGAAAGAATCATAAACATTGATATGGATAAAATTTCCTTCATTCTGCAGTGGACACGATGCTATAAGGTCGGCCGATTCACCCTTTAATCAATTCAAATAATTGTTATAATAATAATATTCGACAATAATACACACACAAATTCATTAATTCATTATTCAACGGCATACACCATGGATATATATTTATCATTTGCGCATTACAGTTTTTCAGATATTTCTGTAACTTAATTTTTGTAGTATACATTAACAATATTAGTGAATATCTAAAATATAATTCTTTAGTTTCTTTATTTATAATAATCACCTGAAATGCGGTTGGAATTCGTTATCATTGACAGTATAATTAGGTATAACCTCGTTAACATAATTTTGGACTCTTGGCATTAAAAGTTCTCTTTTCACAGAATATTAAAATCCATTTCGTCATCACTTTCTTCATCCATATCTAATAAATCTTGATCACTTTCATTTGAATCATCAGTTATTATTTGAAACGAAGGATGGATTGGTTGGAAAATAATAATGGTATTTTTATTATTATTTGCCAAACTGACTGAAGAACAGCCGGCAATCTGGCATTTTATAGGCAGCAGTTCAGTAACTTACTAGGAAATGAATAGAAAGTTACTAGAATTGTGTCGCTTTCTGGTACCTTCCTAGTAAGTTACTAAAATAAGTGTGTAATAAGCGTCCAAGCAAACGCAGACATGTCGTTCTGCTACGCTACGCGTGACGTGCGTAGCAGACGATATTGTGCGAAAAAATCGTCAGAGGAGAATGTTGACGCCAAACGTTTCTGTAGAGAGAGAGGATGTCGAGGGATAGCGGGTAATAAAAGAAAAGACTGATAAACCCTTTTATACCAAACGTTAATTTTATTATTATAATCAAGGCGATACGTAGCGTAACTTTGCTCGTATGCTCGTTGCTCAAAGACTCGACCAAGACTGACTCGACTTCCGGCACGCAGGCCGGCCCAGAACAAATGCTGCATGGCAACGTTGAATAAAGATGGCGCAGAAGTGGGAACATTCTAAATACGCCAGACATACTTCAACACTTCCGCTGTCTCAGTATTTATTGCTCTCGCTTGAGCCAATATTTTCGCAATGACAACGAAAACGTTGTTTTGGCAATGCCTTCGTGGAAATGTCGGCTCGTTGTTTTTCAGAAGGCGTATAAATTACATGTAGAACTCCTGCTTACGTTATTTCGCGCAATTGGTGGTATCTAATGTCAATGTGCTTTGTTCTTTTATGAAACTTGTGATTTTTAGCGAGTCGTATTGTGCTCTGATTATCAACAAACAGAGCCGTAGCTTGCTTACATTGACGACCGATACCGCCCATCAGTCTCCTAAGCCAAACATTCTCTTTTGCTGCGGCTGAAGCGGCGACATATTCCGCTTCCGTCATACTTAAAACGACCGATTTTTGTCGCTGCGATGCCCACGTTATAGGCCCATTGGCCAGGTTGAACACGTAGTCCGTTGTGAACCGTCTCGTCTCCAGATCGCTCGCATAGTCGGCATCCGAGAACCCTATCAAATCTGGTTCGCTTCCGCCGGCTCGATACATCCCTACGTCTTTGGTTCCGACTAGAAACGCAAAAATTTTCTTTACAGCACGCCAATGTTTTTCACTCGGTTTGTTCAAAAATTTGCTCGCCGTATTCACCGCGAATGCTATATCCGGTCGCGATACAGTGGCGAGAAACATTAGCTAGTCAACTGCTTCTCTGTATGGCACGTTGCACGTAGATTCCTCCTCACTCGATTCAACTGGCTGCAGCGTGACATTAGGATCTGCCGGTACAGATACCGCTTTAGCCTCACTCATTCGAAAACGTTCGAGAATTTTCTGAGTGTACGCACTTTGGTGCAGAAACTTCGTTTTTCCCGCGCGATCACGACTCAACTGCAGACCGGCAAAATTGGTACAGTCACCGATTGTGATATCAAACTCACATTTTAATTTCTCGATTATCCCGTTTAGCACCTCTTGTGACTTACCTGCGACAAGGCCGTCGTCGACGAACAACGCAAGAAAAACTTCGACACCCTGATAGTCACTGTAAAAGATACACTCGTCTGCATCGTTTTGTTTTAACTCGAATCGTCGTAAGAAATCACAAAATTTACGGTTCCAGCACCTTGGTGCTTGTTTTAGCCCATATAGGGAATTTTTCAATCTACTAATCACATCACTCGCGGTCTTTTCGATTTTTAAACCCACCGGAACTTCCATATGAATTTCTTCTTCGAGGTCCCCATAGAGAAAGGCCGTGGGGACGTCAAATTAAATCATCTCGAGATTCTCCATAGTAATCGTTGTTAGAAGAACTCTCAAAGAATCATATCGAACGACGGGTGAAAAGGTTTCCGTGAAATCGATGCCCTTTTCCTGAAGAAACCCTGTGGCGCACAACCTTGCCTTAAAACGGCGCACGCTTGCATCTGCATCTTGAATCGCCTTAAACACCCACTTAGAGTCGATCATTTTCTTTGATCGATCTCTCGGTATGATTTCCCACGTTTTATTTACCTCATGTGCCTTTAATTCCTCTTCAATCACCATGATCCACTTATACGCATCTGTACCTCCCACCGCTTCCGCGTAATTCGATGGTGCGTTGTACTGGGCGAAGCAAGCCGAATCATAATCGTCGAATCGTCTAGGCACGCGAAGCAGTGCTCGATCTCTCAACACACGAGCCTGGACCGCAGGTATGACAGGTGCATTATTTTCTTCATCACAACGAACGTTACCTTCATTACCGACCGGCGGTAAAATCTCTGCAGCACCGACTGGAGGTGCGACCTCAGCATTACCGACTGGTGGCTCGTCCCCTGCAACCCTGACACGCACATCCTGCTCTACATTACCAACTCGTTGCTGCTTCTCTTGTGGCTCGGCTCTCGGCGGTTCCCCCTCTTCTTCATCACTTTCATCACTTGGCACGGTTGCCTTGCTGACAATCTCGCGAAAGATAAAATTTCTTGACATTGTTACTTTCCTTGTGTCAGGATGATAAAGCCGATAGTTCGCAGATTCCCCGTCGTAACCAACAAGAATTACCTTTTTCGCCTTGGCGTCGAACTTTCGCGTGAACTGTTCGGCACGTGTTCGTAGCCTTCCTCGCCGAAGACTCGCACGTGGCCGAGATCCGGCTTTTTGCCCGTCCAAATCTCGTACGGCGTTTTATCATCGTCCTTTCCAGTTGACGAAGTTTGCGCACTCTACCACCGTTCTATTGTCTCTCTCAGCCTTCCCATTTTGCTCGGGAGTGTACGGGGCCATAGTCTCGTGTTTAATTCCGCGCAACTGTCGATACTGGTTCATTTGATCATTACAGTACTTACGAGCGTTATCGGTTTTCAGAATCTTTATCACCCGCCCGAATTTATTTGCCACTTCGTGCTCGAACACTTTAAAGCTCTCGTAGACGTCCGATTTATGTTTCAGAAAAAACACTCGCCTAGATCCCGAAGCGTCGTCCTTATACATGACATAAAATCCCACGCCCCCGATAGACTCTGCTGACATTGGCCCGCAAACATCACTATGGATAAACTCACCCGGCTCCCTACTGACTCTCTCGACAATTTTCTTAAACGGTAGTCTGTGAGAATTTCCAAGTTGGCACGCGTCGCAAAAGAAATCGTGCTTGTCCGTCACTTTAACACCATTCACGACACCACTCGTTACCAGCTCGGACAACGCACGCTTATTCAGGTTTCCGAGTCGCTCGTGCCACACTTTTAAACTCGTTGAACTCGTCGTTGACACATTTGCCTCGCTTTTATGCACCCGAGCTCTTGGTCGAAACAACAGCCTGTAGATTTCATTGAATTGCTTTACACCGGTCGCAGCAACCTCGTCACCTCGCATTATCAGCGCGTAATCATCGTGGAACAATAAACAAAACTTTTTCGTAGTTCCTGTACCCACGGAGAACAGATTTTTCCTTACACTCGGCACGTACAAAACATTCTCAATGCGAGCTTCGATCCACGCCCCGTTTATCAATTTGTCCACGATCACAGTTCCTTCGCCGGTTACACTGCACCTTCCGTCGTCGCCCAGTGTAATAGTGACGCCATCTGTTC
Organism: Alloplasta piceator; assembly: GCA_946863875.1. Lineage (NCBI taxonomy): Eukaryota > Metazoa > Arthropoda > Insecta > Hymenoptera > Ichneumonidae > Alloplasta > Alloplasta piceator. Next base: position 53,097,964 of record OX333071.1, read on the forward strand.
TCGCAAGAAACTCCGCGAACCAGTCTCTCCGGAACGTGATATGCCTCGAACACCCACTGTCGAGATATCAGATATCGTTCTGATCGGCCGCGAGTATCACGCGCTTGTACTCACTACTTGGCCCTTTGTACCGACCGTTTTCAATTCGCGCAGTATTTTCCCGCGCACTTGAGCTCGTTGCGACGAATGCTACCGGCTTTTGTGTACCGTCTCTGTCACGGTCACCTTGTTTTTGTTTGCGATCAGGGCAATCCCGCGCATTATGCCCCTTCTCTCGACAAACATAGCATTCCACTTCTTTCTTATCATGGGGCTTCGTGTTTTTGCCTTTTGGTTTAGCTTTCTCATTGTTCGAAGTTTTGCTGACCTTCATCGCTGCGAAAGCTGTTATTTCCTCAGCGTCGACGTTTAGCCGGCTTTCTCCTCGAAGTAGACATTCCTGAAGGTTCTCGATCGTCTGTCTTTCCGGCTCGACACTGTCCCATGCCGTTTGGAATGCCGAGTATTTCGCCGTTAAGCCGGCTAACACTTTTGCCATGATGGTCACATCCGAAAGATTTTTGTCGAGATCCATGAGCTGCGTCGCCATATTTTGCACCTTGGCCATGTGCTGTACGACCGCTGCGTTAACATGAGCCTATTCGAGGCCGATTTATGCGCGTGTATTGTCCCCAGCTTATCCTACATCTCCCTTGCTGTGACACAATTCAACAGCGGCTCGAGTTGAGGATATTCGATTGACGATGAGATGAAAAACATGGCCTTCGCATTGTCTTTGACCCACGCTTTCCCGTCCGCCGAAGCTCTATCAGCCGGCATCACTCGATCACCGTTTACCACATCCAACACCTCATTTGCCATAAATATCTGGGTTACTTGAAATTTCCAGCCAAGAAAGTTCAACCCGTCAACCCTTTTTCTCTCAACTATCAGAAACTAACGAAAACTCGTGTCTGGGCCCATAACCTGTTGACGCCAAACGTTTCTGTACAGGGAATGTCGAGGGATAACGGGTAACAAAAGAAAATACTGATAAACCCTTTTTTACCAAACGTTAATTTTATTATTATAATCAAGGCGATACGTAGCGTGATTTTGCTCGTATGCTCGTTGCTCAAAAACTCGACCAAGACTGACTCGACTTCTGGCACGCAGGCCGGCACAGAACAAACGCCGCATGGCAACGACGAATAAAGATGGCGCAGGAGCGGGAACATTCAAAATACGCCAGACAACAGAGGTAATCACCCAAAAGCAGATGTGGCCTCAAACAAAAAAATAAAAGCTGATATCATCGTTATGCCAATAGCTACAGCCTTGGTATTGGTCCCATTCGAAAGGGAAAAAAAACTTTTCAATGTGCATAATTAACGTCTCCAATACTCGATAACTCATAAGATATGATTAACGAAAACTCAAATATGTGGCTAATTCACGTTGCTTGGCATATATAAGAGACTTGGCGCGTCTCGAGGTCCGTGAACTTTGCCGTAAATGTACTTGCCTCGAGACGCTACCGGGTCTCTTGATAATACAAAAGATTACTTTTTTCCGTCTTGAGCTGCAGTTTTATAAAAAAAATACAAAAAAAATATCGATAATTATTTTCATATGTTTTTTGAAGTTTTAAACACAAAATATTTTTCTTTTTCAACTTGGACACTTTTTATTTTTTTGAAAAAATTCACCACTTCTTAAAAGACATTTTTACAGATACTTTAAAATTGGCAGTTTGTGCTTCTCATAACTTGTATTTTTTGTCTATTTTTTATCGCGTGTGAACTAAGGAGTCGTGTTTCCTCCTTGAATTAAAAAATAGAAAAAAAAATACAAGTTATGAATATCACAAGCTGCCAATTTTTTAGTATCTGTAAAAATGTTTTTCAAAAAGTGGTGATCTTTTCAAACTAATAAAAAGGGTCCAAGTTGAAAAAAAATATTTTGTGAAGGTTATAAACACAAAATATTGTATTTTTTCTACTTGGACCCTTTTTATTAGTTTGAAAAAATTCACCACTTTTTAAAAGATATTTTTACAAATACTGCAAAATTGACAGTTTGTGATATTCATACCCACACAGCAATATGACGTCTGAAAGAATCGCTGTAGATTTCTTATGTGAGATTTGGACATCCGAATACATTTTCCGAAAGACATCTTAATGAGTTTCGAAAGTAGTCGAATGCGCCACTTTGATGGATGATTTTGATATCTGTGAAAAGTTATCTTGAAGATAACTTTCTCGGACTTCTCAAAAAAGATATCGTAAAGACTACTATTTCGAGATTTCTTCACAAGACATCGTCAAGATAACTTTTTAAGGGTTCCTTTAAAATTATTGGAAATTAATTTTTTTCTCATTTCTATCGTTTGCAAAATTTTTTAATACATATTTTTATTTATTTACATAGTTACTAGACGGACTGTATTGAAAAAATTTTCAATTTAAACTCAATTTCATCATTTCAATTTCATCTGCCTCCACGGGAATTCGAACTTGCGACCTGCCTATCTATCCTACTTACGAACCTAACACGGTACCTATTACGCTACCGACTACTTATGAATTCTCTTTACTTACAGTGGATGCTCCCACAACTTAACCCCCCATAACTTAGCGGCTCCCATAACTTAACGCATTACCATGGCAGCACGCTCCCATAACTTGACGACCCCTATCGCGCTTTCTCCCCACTCCAAACTCAGCTGCCAAGCTGCGGAAATTTGACACAGGGCAACATAGCCTCAACTGTCACATTTTTTTCTTCAATTACCTGCGATTTATTAAGCGTTACTATTAGTTTAAGTGTAATCAATATGCGTGAAGTGGATAAATAATACAAGATAACGATTTTGGTAAAAATGACTGATTGATGGGGCACGACACGCCTATTTATAGGACTACGTGTTTGAAAATAGTCATTCTCTCGAAAAAACAGGAATTTTTATTTGCCAGAAAGAACGAAATTTTTGTAGAATATTTGTATGTATATGCATGTATGATGTATATATATGCAACTTTGTATAACATTTTCTAGAAAATGTATCTCGCGCGATCCAACAATCGGATACATATATTTTCTGTTCAATTTTTTTTATCTAGAGTTATTAACATTGGATTCTTATAAATCTTCACAAAATTTGCAAAATATATCGCTGTCAGATTTTGAAATGTATGTCTATAACGCATAGGTACGAATTTCAGGTTGAATTTCGCGCGCTTGTTCTACGCATGCTTCAATAAAAAAGGCAGTACGTATGCGTTGAAACACGAGAGTGGGAAAATGAGGGGGACGTTAAGTCATGGGAGCGTTTCCGGTCCCGAAGCGTTAAGTTGTGGGAGCGTCCACTATATATGATATATCAGTGGTGAAATTCCAGAATTTAAACGGTTCCGATATGTATCCGAACAAATATTATCACGTAGTTCATCTGGGTATGCCATTTCTAATAACCCTACCAGGACAAACGACAGTAAGAGACAGTTGTTCGTCTTGTGAAACGACGGTAACGACGGTTTCCGACGCTCCGGACCGTTGGGAACCGTCGTTTCACAAGACAAATGACGTTCGTACTGTCGTTCGGGTCGGTAGGGAACTTCTTAATATTCATTCCGAAGATCTCTTAAGGGGAGGGTAAACCCCCTCCCCCACCTTTCCGCTCTCGTGAGTGCGAGAGAGATAGAGCTAAATTTTTTAATACATTGTTCACGGAGATGACTTGATGGAATAAAAAAAGAATATAGTGGGGCCACCTGTAAACATTAATTACGCAGGCGAACCCACTAATCTTGTTTCATTTCATCAAGCCATCTCCGAGAAAAATTCGTTAAAAAAATTTTAAGGTCATGTTAACCTTTTTACACTCTTCTTAAGTAATTCTTATTTCAGACGTCTTCGGACTAACGTCTGCGAGATATCATACGTGTTACTCTAGAAGTAGTCTTGAAAAAGAGTTCGCGAGGAAGTATTTCTGGCTTTGTATTGGATGTCTTTTACGGAATATCGTGAAGATATCTTCTAAGGATATCTGACAGTTGATTTCATTCCGAAGATCTCTTAAGAGGAGGATAAATACCAACACTAACACCTCGAAATTGCCATCCAAACTCGCTCTTATACAAATGGATGGAATTGAATAAAATTTTAACAACATCATCAGAACAATGGCAGGAATGGAGCCTCACTAAAAAAATTTCGAAGAACAAAAAAAAATTTACAGATTCATTTACCACCAAGAAACTGTAATTGGAAAACTTAAATTATTGAACTTTTACTGCATTTCGGGTAAAACCAAGAGTGAGGCTCCATGAAGAACGCCACGATACAAATGCTGAGATATTTTCGACATTATTTTATCAAAATGACACGCCGTAAGTTTGGATGGCGCATCAAAAGATAAATATCGATAAATTGGAGTTTTATTGAAAAACGAAGTGGCGAAATGTAGTTCACAGACGTGCGAGTGAGGGCAGCACCATGGATTTTGACGAGTAACCTATAATATTTGGGGAGCTTGAATGAGTTCGTTGGCATTAGCTGTAACGCATTTTAGCCTCTCAATTGACAGTTAATGGTTAATTAATTTATTTCCCTCTTAATTGTCAAAATGTAATTAATTTTCATCCACGGTTGACTGGACTGGACGACAATGATACGTCGATAATATCGGGATTGAATAAAAATGGTATTTAGCCTCCTCTTAAGAGTCGGCGCTTCGATGATAGCCCTAGCGGATCGATGCAACCATAAGTAACCTCAAAAGGACCGGTCCGTTTAAAATAAAAACGAACGCAAAAAGAACCTCTTCCTAACCTCACGTCCTAAAAGGAAAAAAAAATCATTGTAGTAACCAAATGATCGTTGGTAGAAGGTTGGTAGGAAGTTTGATCAAAATGACTGAACAACAATCACAGTATAACTCGAAATGAACCGGAAAAGAACCGATTTAAAACCGAAACAGCATCGATCAAGAACCAAAAAAGGACCGATAAAAAACTGAAAATAAACATAACATACGATCGACCATGAAGGTCGATTTCATTTCATAGGGACGTGGAGATAAAAATCTTCCTACACGCTCGTCTACATAAGCATACTCTTCGCATATTCCGTATGGGAGTGAGCGTTTGCCGTGCTGCGATATCTCGCGGCGTTCACGGACATCTCTGCATACCGTTCACCCCGTAGTAAAAAACTCCATCGAATCGCCAATGGCAACCAATGGTTCTCATACGACTCCATTGGACAATGAATGAGGACCCATTGAGATTTCCGCATTTGTCAATGGCGTACAGGGCTGACCATTGATCAGTGAATGGGTATCCATTGAACATCAAATGTGGATGAACCGAATGATCATCATTACTCAATGATGCTCATTGGAAAGCCAATGCGGATGAATCGAACGATCATCATTACTCAATGATGCTCATTGGAAAGCCAATGCGGATGAATCGTATGATCATCATTACTCAATTATGCTCATTGGAAAGCCAATGCGGATGTATCGAGCGATCAGCATTGCCCAATGGTGTCCATGGGAAGGTAAATGCTGATGAACGAAATGATCCGCTTCACCCAATGATGTCCATTGGAAAGTCAATGCGGATGAACTGAAAGATCGGCATTTCCCACAGATGTTCATTGGAACCCGAATGCGGCTAACGATGAAATGATCAGCATTTACCAAGGATACCCATTGAATAATAAGTAACTACGAATTATACAATGATCAACATTTATCAATAATGTCACTTCATTGATGACTGATCGAATGATGAGCAGCATTCGTTAACGATGTTGCAATCCATATTCGAGTTTCAATGCTGAACAATTGAACCCATCGATCGATGATAATTTTTCCGAATGCGATATTTCTCAAACGGCGGTGAATTAATAAAATTAAGTAAGAGTAGATGTCGCTGATTCTCATATATGAACCAAATATTTTCTTCAATTGTAATAAATGCTGATGATTATATCGATGATCAATTAATATTAGCATAAGCTCGGAAATTATTCGAAAGTAATTTAAAAAAAATATATATTATAAGTTGCTCATCAAGTACGCGTACGTTTGGGATTAATGATTTTTAAAACCGTTTATATTTAACATATACACATAATTTTATCAGTCCTTCTCAACCCGATTTGTGAGAGGAGAAAAGTATATACTTTCATTATCAATCGTCATCTGAATACACTTACAATCTATTTTCTCAATTCTGAGCTTTAATCATTTCTATTAAATGTAATAATATATATAATGCGTATATAATTATTGGTCGTTATGCTAATATTAGCATTATAATTAACCTTACTTACTGATAACTTACATCATTTGATTATTTAATGCGTAATTCCATGTATATATAGCAATCATATGAAAGAATCTCCATTGATGATCCTTTTTATTCCCCATTGCCTACAAAAACCAATGGAGGTGAATGGCGAATTAACTAGGGAGATTGTCTCCATTGAATCCCCATCGGATAATCCCCATTCCGTTTCAAATGGGGAATTCAATGGCGAAAATGTCCTTAGAAAATCCGGCATTCATATCCATTGGTTTTGTGGGCAATGGGGAATGAGTGGCGAACAGCAATGGAGATTCTTTCGTATAGTAAAAACTCCATTCATCGCCATTGAAAAATCCCCATTCATTCCCCATTGCTAAAATAACCAATGGGGATGAATGCCGAATTGCCTAAGGGGATGTCTCCATTGAATCCCCATTAGATAATCCCCATTCCGTTTCAAATGGGAAATTCAATGGCAAAAATCCCCTTAGGCAATTCGGCATTCATCTCCATTGGTTATTTTGGCAATGGGGAATGAATGGGGATTTTTCAATGGCGACGAATGGAGTTTTTGACTACGGGACGGACGGTTGCTTTTCGGTTCGTTCTGCAACGCATTTGTAACTCTCATCAAACCGATTCCAGTCCATTGATTCGGTTTTAATATGGTCGTTGCACGGTTGCTTTTTCTTTCAAGCGGACCTTCCTTTTGTGGTAATTTCTTAGTTTCCTTAGCGAATTGTGACCATGATTCGGCGGTTGCACCGATCCGCTAGAGAGTTCCCGAAACATCGTCTATAAAATATTGATCGTATGACAAAAAAAATACTATAAATAGCAAGAGGGACGTTCTTCGAGGATGATACACGATAGATGATAAAAAAAGAATTTTGTGATTGAGTAAAAAGAGCACAACAATTATCAGGAAAAACAAAAAAAGGATTGAGGGTATTCGAAGTCAATTCAATTATAGTCTACTTTCCTGTCTCGTTTTATTTAGTTTTCCTACAATTATACTGAGGTCAAAAAGCATTATCCCCGACTGATTGAATCCACCCAAATTTTTTATTAATTTTTTTTCTCAACAACCAAAACCTTAAATTTTTTCATACATCTTTTTATAATCCGTGAGGAAGCTTATATTTTTCCTACAATTTTACGCTTTTTAATAGTCACATTGAGGAAAATTAAAAAAATGTGGGTTTGCTTTAGATACATGCTAAAATAATTTTCTACTTGAAACAAATTTCATTTGTAAAAGCTCATCGATAAAATAGGATTCTAACTATTGAACAAATTTTCATAGTTTTATTTGTTTTTGAATAGCACAAAGAATGAAAATTTCACAACAAATTTTAATTAGTTTCCAAAACTGCATTTCTAAAGCTTATGTTTCTAATCCCAACTGTCATTATTATCCAGTGAATGTGGAAAATAAAATATTGGTTCAGTAAAAATCCGAAAATAGAGCACCAACAGATGGTTTATTGAAAATTAAAATCCCGCGAAAGTATCTCGCAAATTCGATAAAATTTTCAATAGATAAAGGAAAATGTTTGGTTTACTTGTCTGTCAATTATCAACTTGATTGCCCAAGACGTTCTCCATTTACGTTCACTTGCCTTTTTTCGAGGCTAATAAACACACACTCGGTCATTTTTTTCTATTATATATTACTCAAAATTTCGAAAAATTTTGACCATAGATTCCTTAAGGGGGACCGCTACTGTGACGGACCAAAAAAATGGAAATTTTGTTTTTTCTTTACGTATATATATTAAAAAATGTGTAAACAATTTTTTAACTGAAAACCTCAAAAATTGACAGATATATACTCAAAGAAAGAGCAGGTACATATAGTCCTTTGGGACTACATACCTGCCATCACATGGCCCGGGAATGCATTGATTGCTGGAAGACCAATGAATTTAAAAAAAAAATTCTAAATTTTTGTAATTGCATTGGCTAAGGTTGTGCGTAGCTGATTTTCAAAATTTAAAAAATTACTATTTTTTAAGACTTTTTGAAAGTTAAAAAAAAACGGTCAAAAAAAGAAAAAAAATCAAATCAGCGCCATTTCATGCCAAAAAATAATTAAAAAAAAATGGCGATCACTGTTGTGTGAATTGACGAAAATTTAGGGTTTTTGATTTCAGATGATTTTTTATTGCTGCCAGTAGGAGTCATTTTTTTTATTATGCCATTACGTTAATGATAATAACTTTGTCAATTTCTAATATTTTTAAATAAAAATTTGTATGAATACAGTTGAATATGTACTTAATAAATTGCTTTTTGTCTGATTCACGAATAATAGCTACTTACAACGAAAAAATCTCGAAAATCGGCAGTTTTGAGCCCCGTCACAGTGGCGTTCCCCATTAAAGAGAAAGAAACACTACGGCTGAAGGAAAGAACCCGTAAAAAATTGGGAATGTAATGGAGAACGGTAGAAAAACGAAATCTTGAATAAAATCAGAGGGTCGCAAAGGTTAAACCTAACCCAACCCTTTCTACCTCCCCCCCCCCTGTAAACCCAAACCCAAACCCTTGCAACTCTTGAACACACTGGCGGCGGTGATAATTTTATATAATACAAGTACATTTTTACGGCAAAGTTCACGGACCTCGAGACGCGCCAAGTCTCTTATACGCCAAGCAACGTGGATTAGCCACATATTTGAGTTTTCGTTAATCATATCTTATGGATTATCGAGTATTGGAGACGTTAATTATGCACATTGAAAAGATTTTTTTCTTCTCTTTCGAATGGGACCAATATCAAGCCTGTAGCTATTGGCATAACGATGATATCTGCTTTTATTTTTTCGTTTCGGTTTTGTTTGGCACATCTGCTTTTGGGTGAGGGTGCCTCCCCATACAGCGTAACTTGCGTTCGCGTAACTGACGTATGCGTAAAATCACTAGCACATTACGCTCGTTTCTGGATCCCATTCCCCATGGCGCGTATTTATACTATGACTAAAAGAATGCCATTGGATGCAGCAAATCGATGTAACGCTAAATACGCGTCATGGTGAGTTGGATCTTCACATGCGAGAGTGTGTAAAGCGGAATATGTGTACATAAACAATCGGACATAACCTACATGATGAGCCGTCAGCGTTGTAATAACCTGAAAATCCGACTGTCATTAGTTGATAATCCTCATTGGCGTATTGTATATGCTCATTTTGTTTAACGATGAATAGTTTTTCATTCCACTAATTGTATCGCATATCAGCTGTCATCACGTGCGCCGATCATGCATGTAAAAGATTACACTAACACACATACATCCTGCGTATTTACGCAGAAAATTGGTTTGAGCGTAAACAACATAGCGGAAAAGCGGAAAAATAACTGGATCTCTAAATGAGGCACTCTGATTGGTCGGATTATCTTACGCGTACGCAAGTTACGCTACGCCATAGGCAAGTTACGCTGTGTGGGGGGGGGGCAGCCTGATTTTCTCCTCTGACGATTTTTTCGCACAATTTCGTCTGTTACGCACGTCACGGGTAGCATAGCAGAACGACATGGCTGCGTTCGCTTGAACGCTTATTACACACTTATTTTAGTAACTTACTAGGAAGTTACCAGAAAGCGACAACATTCTAGTAACTTTCTAGTCATTCCCTAGTAAGTTACTAAACTGCTGCCCATAAAACGCAGGGCCCGTCCGCCGGGAGCGCTAGTGTCGCTACCCATAAGTCATTGCATCGATTTTCTTTCTCGCTCGTACACACGTACCCAACGAAATTTGCGCCATCTTGGATTATTGCTTGTTGCGCGTCTTCATAGTGAGCATCGGATGTGTCTGTCGTAATGTTTTTTTCGGCTGTTTTTTGTTATCTTTTTCCAAATATATTGTGCAGTTTGCAGAAAAGACAAGTGCATCGTATTGGGCGATCGTTGTAATAATCATTTCTATCTTCACCGAAGCAAGGTAAATATATTTCGTTCTGTCATTAACCTAACCTCTTCTCGTATCTTGACCTAAGTTGTATTCGTAACAGAATATTTCTTCATTTTCGCAAATATGTAGTATTGAAAGTGAACTGCACAATTTTTATAAGTATTATGAATCTTAAAAAAATCCTTTTTACTTATTATTTGTAACAGCTATGCCGAAGAAGTGTTAGGTAGCGGGATGTTCGTCGAAGGCTCCACGCTTCTTTAAATTCCCAAATCCTATGACTGAGTTTGATCGGTTTTCAAAGTCGGTGGCTGCAAGCGGGAATCCTGAGCTGCTGAACGTTTCTTCAGTACAGATAACAAATCGACGTTTGTATTCGGCTCACTTCGAACAAAAATATATGTTCGCGAAAAAACTTAGCCACACTGCAATTCCGACTCTGTATCTTCCAGGTAATTTTCTCATCTTTGTTTAATACTTTAAACTAATATCTTAGTCAGGTCTTATTTATGTATAAAACTCACATTCTTATTTAAAGTTACTGCGCTGCAGCTGCAGAGTAAATTTTGCAAGACGTTTCTCCGTAATAGAAAACCTTTAATATAACTATCGTTTCGATGCCAAACATTAAAATGTTAAATACTATGTTTGGACCGAAAATATTACTTTTAAAAGGACAGAGAAATTTAGCACAGATTGTCCGTATTATTTGTCTATTTGTCCGTATTATTAAAAGCTTAGATAACAGCAAAATGATATTTCCACTCATAGACTTATTGAATCGATTGATTGAAAAACTGTTTTGAATTCTTTTCCAGAAAAACTCCATGCGTATACAAAAAGGATTGTTACTTTTGTTTTTTTTTATATAAAAGCTCATTAAATATGTAATGTAAAAATTGATTGTATGGTTAAAACTTTGCAAAGTTACAACTGATGAATTTTATGTGATACGCGAACAGAAAAAGAATTGTTAAGTTTGTTTTTTACATAAAAGCTTCTTAAATATGTGATGTAAAAACTGATTGTATGGTTAGAACTTTGCAAAGTTATAACTGATGAATTTTATATGATACGCGAACAGAAAAAAATGTGTGAAGTTTGTTTTTTACATAAAAGCTTGTTAAATATGTGATGTAAGAACTGATTGTATGGTTAGAACTTTGCAAAGTTATAACTGATAAATTTTACGTGATACACGAATACAAAAAGGATTGTTACTTTTGTTTTTTTTTTATATAAAAGCTTGTTAAATATGTGATGTAAAAATTGATTGTATGATTAAAACTTTGCAAAGTTACAACTGATGAATTTTATGTGATATGCGAACAGAAAAAGAATTGTTAAGTTTGTTTTTTACATAAAAGCTTGTTAAATATGTGATGTAAAAACTGATTGTATGGTTAGAACTTTGCAAAGTTATAACTGATAAATTTTACGTGATCCGCGAATACAAAAAGGATTGTTACTTTTGTTTTTTTTTTATATAAAAGCTCGTTAATTATGTGATGTAAAAACTGATTGTATCGTTAAAACTTTGCAAAGTTACAACTGATAAATTTTACGTGATACGCAAACAGAAAAAGAATTGTTAATTTTGTTTTTTTATACAAACGCTCGTTAAATTTGCGATGTAAAAACAGATTGTATGGTTAGAACTTTGCAAAGTTACCCGTAGTAAAAAACTCCATTCGTCGCCATTGAAAAATCCCCATTCATTCCCCATTGCCAAAATAACCAATGGGGATGAATGCCGAATTGCCCAACGGGATTGTCTCCATTGAATCCCCATTAGATCCGCTTTGGCTTTTCAATGAGCATCATTGAGTAATGATGATCGTTCGATTCATCCGCATTGGCTTTCCAATGAGCATCATTGAGTAATGATGATCATTCGGTTCATCCGCATTTGATGTTCAATGGATACCCATTCACTGATCAATGGTCAGCCCTGTACGCCATTGACAAATGCGGAAATCTCAATGGGTCCCCATTCATTGTCCAATGGAGTCGTATGAGAACCATTGGTTGCCATTGGCGATTCAATGGAGTTTTTTACTACGGGTATAACTGATAAATTTTACGTGATACGCGAATACAAAAAGGATTGTGACTTTTGTTTTTTTTTTATATAAAAGCTCTTTAAAGATGTAATGTAAAAACTGATTGTATGGTTAAAACTTTGCAAAGTTACAACTGATGAATTTTATGTGATACGCAGACAGAAAAAGAATTGTTAATTTTGTTTTTTTATACAAACGCTCGTTCAATTTGCGATGTAAAAACTGATTGTACGGTTGAAACTTTGCAAAGTTATAACTAATTAATTTCATGTGATCCGCGAATACGAAAAAATTTGTCCAGTTGGTTTTTTATATAAAAGCTTGTTAAATATCTCGATGTGTAAAAATGAATGTTCAAAATATTCATACATTCAGATTAATGTTTATACGAAATGTTTGAAATATATTGCAACACAAATCTATTGGTATTTTTATTATATTATTGTATCCTGGAACATTTAAAATGAAATAATAATAATGATAAACCTGCTTTGGGTCGTAGAGTGGGGGTAAACCTTTATATATATCTATATATATTTATATATATATATGTCAGCGGCATTAGTTCGGGGCCCGTCTACCAGAGGCGCCATCAGCGCAACTTTGCCTCAGCATTTACTATGGTGGCTTGTACCCCCGTTGGCGAATAATAATAAAAATGTCATTATTATTTTCCAACCAATCGATCATTCGTTTCAAATAATAACTGATGATTCGAATAAAAGTGATCAAGATTTATTAGATATGAATGAAGAAAGTGATGACGAAATGGATTTCAATATTCTGGGAAAAGACTTTTTAATGTCAAGAGTCCAAAATTATGTTGAAGAGGTTATACCTAATTATACTGTCAATGACAACGAATTTCAACCACATTTCAGGTGATTATTATAAATCAAGAAAGGAAAGAATTATATTCTAGATATTCACTAATATTGTTAATTTATACCACAAAAATTAAGTAACAGATATATCTGAAAAACTGTAACCCGGGAAAAAAAATCATATATGATCATATATAATCATATATGACTTCGTCATGCATAATCCTGAACGAAATTTGTCTCTATATGATCATATATAATCATATATGATCGTACATGATCGTATATGTGGTATCCGTGACTGAGCAGAGGGGTAAGCCGTAGGTGATGTAATACTCCGAAGCCAGTCACGGCTCGACGACTGGGGGAGTAAGAGGGGCGTCAGTGTTTACAAAATTAGATCTTTCGGAAGCGTACCGGCAGCTGCCTTTGACGCCAGACAGCCAAGAATTAGTGGTAATCAGCACACACTTGGGGCTATTTAAATATTTGAGATTACCGTACGGGGTTTCAACGGGGCCAGGATCGTTCCAAAGAATACTGTCCACGCTGTTGTTGGGAATTCCAGGTGTCGCCGTTTTTTTGGACGATATCCTGGTGGCCACAGAAAATATAGAGACGCATAAAAAACGGCTGGAAGAAGTGTTATTGCGATTACAAGATGCTGGGCTATGTCTCAATTTCTGTAAATGTAATTTTTTTCAAAAAGTAGTCGATTATTTAGGATATAGATTAAGCAAAAATGGTATCTCGCCGTTAAAAGATAAGCTCCAAGCAGTTAAGGAGGCACCAGAACCCCGAAACGTCTCAGAGTTACGCAGTTTTTTGGGGTCAATTAATTATTACGGCCGTTTCATTAAAAATCTAGCACAACAATTGCGGCCGTTATTTTCATGTCTCGAAAAGGACAAATTTCAACGGACGGAGGAATGCACGGAAGCATTCGATAAAATAAAAAACGAACTGACATCGGACAGCGTTTTAGGGCATTTTGACCCCAAGAACGCAATAATAATAACATGCGATGCATCGCCGTACGGGATCAGCGCGGTGTTGGCGCAAAGAGTGGGAAGCAGCGACAAGCCAATTTGTTTTGCCAGTCGCACACTCACCTCGGCAGAAAGGCGATACCCACACGTCGAAAAGGAAGCGCTCGCTATTATATTCGGTGTAAGAAAATATTATAAATATTTATGGGGAAATAAATTCACATTACAAACGGATAGTGCAGCAATATCGCGCATCTTTCACTCAGAGAAGACGATTCCGGAAATAGCGGCGGATAGGCTGCATCGGTGGGCCATTTTTCTAACTCCATTCAAATACAATATCAGACACATCAAGGGAAAAGAAAACTACGCTGATTGGTTGAGTCGGATGCCATTGCTCACACAAAACGACCAAGTACGGGAAGCACCAATACTAGGCGACACGGATTGCACGTTCTTGAAATACATCCAAGATTTTGATTTTGGAACGCTTGATTGGAAGCAAGTGCAAAAGGGAACACAACAAGACGAGGTGCTCAATAAAGTCATTTGTTGCTGAACGGACGGCTGGGCGGAACGAAAGCCTTCAGACGAGTCATTGAGGATATTTTGGCATAGGAGAGATGCGCTGTCCGTCGATAAAGGATGTTTAATGTGGGGACATCGAGTCATAATTCCCACCAAATAACGTAAAATAGTATTGCATGAGCTCCACTCAAGTCACTTTGGGGTGACAAGAATGAAAGCCCTCGCGCGATCGTTCGTTTGGTGGCCACAAATTGACAATGACATCGAGAATGTGACAAAAGCATGTCCGAATTGCCTCAAAACAAGGAAAAAACCACCTAAAATACCCCTCATTCCATGGAAATGGCCAACCACAGTATGGCATAGAGTGCATGCGGACTTCCTGGGACCAATAAACGGGAAAACGATTCTTATTCTGATCGACTCTCACTCGAAATGGCCAGAGGCGTTCGTAATGCCAGGGATAAATGAAAATTCCACGATCGCAATTTTTGAAGAGACGTTCGCACGTTTTGGATACCCGTCACATCTTGTAACGGATAATTACGCAACCTTCACGGGAAAGGCGTTCCAAGCGTTTCTAAAAAAGGGAGGAGTTCGACATAGCACAACGGCACCGTATTTCCCGGCAACAAATGGAGCAGCCGAGAACTTCGTCGACACCATCAAAAGAAAAGTGAACTGCTTACTCGCAGATGGACTATCGGTAGCCGCGGCGATACGAAAATTCTTTCTGGATTACCGAAGTACACCTCACGCAGCAACGGGCCGCACACCAGCTAGTTTGGCATTAGGACGTGAATTGAGAACTCGTTTCTCGCTACTGCGACCGCCAGCGGTAGAAGAACGGATGTTAGAGCACCAGGAACGCCAAATGCGATACGGGGGAGGATCACGGACAAAGCATTTTACCGTAGGGGACCTTGTCATGGCCCTTGATTATGGGGGAGCAAAAGAAAGCTGGACTCGGGGAACTATAGTGAAGGAGTCAATGCCGGGCGTAATGTTCGAAGTAAAGCTGGGGAAGGGGGTTATATGGAAGCGCCATGCAAACCAACTTATTGAACGTGCGGTCGAAAACGACGGCACAGGGACAAAGGGGGAAAGGGCCGAGGAAGAAGACGTGGCGACCAAACGGCCACGAAGATCCAAATGACTGAAGCAAAATAGAAATAAGTAGAATAAGGTATTTCGAAGCTGTAACTAGGGTAAGGATAAAAGAAAGAAAATTGTGATTGAAAGGCGATCAAATAAACCGGGGAGACTGTGGTATCCGTGACTGAGCAGAGGGGTAAGCCGTAGGTGATGTAATACTCCGAAGCCAGTCACGGCTCGATGACCCGATAGATCGGATCGAATAAACGTATAATCACATCACGCGACTCACCGTTTAATTATTAGGAGCCACGTTGCTCCTTCGTAGTATTAGAGTACTACAGTATATAATCATATATGATCATATATGATCGTATATGATCATATAGAGACAAATTTCGTTCAGAATCATGCATGACTAAGTCATATATGATTATATATTATTTTTTTCCCGGAAAATGTACAAATACTTCGTTTATAATATAATACAAGTGTAAAATATTATTATTATAATTATACGTAGAAGTACAGTGCTGGCCACTAATGCCTGCAAATCTTTGAAAGAATCTTGAAAAGAATCTTTCTAAGATTCTAAGAATCTAAGAATCTTAAAAAGAGTCTTAGAATCTTGGAAAGAATTAATCTTTCGAAGATTTGCAGGCATTAATGGCGAGCACTGTACAATATATGCTGGTAAATGAATATAATATCCAAAAAAATATATATGATGATTATTTTGTGAATAATTACCATTACATATATATATCTTATATATATTTTAGAAAGTTGTTTGTTTGTTTGTTTGTTTGAATGTCCCGTGGTGGTGGCGGCGTCGGCGGCGTCGGCGGCGTCGGCGGTGTCGGCGGCGTCGGCGGTGTCGGCGGTGGTGGCGTCGGCGGTGTCGGCGGTGTCGGCGATGGTGGCGTTGGCGGCGTCGTTCGTGGTCTCGCTGTCATTGAACTCCAATTTTTCAATTTTTTAAATA
Source organism: Alloplasta piceator (assembly GCA_946863875.1). Classification (NCBI taxonomy): domain Eukaryota; kingdom Metazoa; phylum Arthropoda; class Insecta; order Hymenoptera; family Ichneumonidae; genus Alloplasta; species Alloplasta piceator. The sequence continues at coordinate 53,114,669 of OX333071.1, forward strand.
CTAATAGAATCAGATCGATCAAAAAAAATTTTGAAAGTGAGAAAGAAACGAGAGAAATAGAAAAATAGAGAGAAATAGAGAAGAGAGTAAGAGAAAAAGGGTTGTGAGATGCGAGGATGAGAGAGCGATATAATTATGGTAGAGAGATAGAGAGAGAGAAGCAAGAGGGAACTAAATTAAACAAAGATAATTTTTATTAATTATTTTTTAGATTGCCAAATTATTTGTTACATCACAAAATTTTGTATAATCCAATTTTTTTTTAAACCATAAGATAAAAATGTATTATCCAGGTAGGGAAGACCAGGTAGGGAGAGAGGGAGAGAGGGAGAGAGGGAGAGGGAGAGGGAGAGGGAGAGGAGAGAGAGAGAGAGAGAGAGAGAGAGAGAGAGAGAGAGAGAGAGAGAGAGAGAGAGAGAGAGAGAGAGAGAGAGAGAGAGAGAGGGAATCAAATTAAAGAAAGATCATTTTTTATTATTAATTTTTCTTATATTGCCAATTAATTTGTTGCAACACAAAATTTTGTAAAATATAATTTTTTTTTCAATCTTATTTTTTCAATATTGTCAAAGAATAATCAAATATATCTTTGATACATGTATTTATGGTGATTAAAATTATCTTGTGGATAAATCCAACCCAAGTCATATTCGATGTTTGGTCTTGGCATTGGGCACATGGGATATCCCGTGTATTGTCTTGGCATCTGAACCATGGGATATGTGATATGTGGTCCCATGGGATATCTCATTGATTGTCTCGGCATTTCATCAACGTATCTGATATTTTCGACGAAAGGATGGCTCGAAACAAAAGGACCATCCGGATTTTCAGACGAGTTACTGCTGCCGTTTCGTCCACTCGATGAAAAAGTTACCGTCCTCCTGTTTACCGGTGATGTAATTCTCGGATATGTCTGCCCATATCTGTAAAGTAAAAACCATGCAAATTGAAATTTACACATTGCTTCCTCATCTTTATCCATAGTTCAAATAGCTTCCTTTATCATAAAGTATGGTGATCAAATTTGGATTCCTCATAAAGAAAGCTTTGTTAACTATCTAAAAACGTTAGTACGATATTTTTAGAAAAATTAAAAATTTGATACAAATTTAATCATTCCATCGATTTTTTTAAATTCAATACTAAATAACCTTGATAGCTATACTAATTCTGTACAAAGTTTGAGTTCAATATATTAAAAATTGTCCAAGTTAGAAGGGTTGCGCTTTTTTTCAATAAATTTAAAATTTTATAAAATTTTAATTCCTTGATGGATTTTTGTCAAATTTGATTTTTTTTCGTCTGATAAAAGAAATATTAGATACTTACATCCGATTTCGTTCACTCAAGTTACGTCCACCCCTTCGTCTTCGTTGTGGCTTTGACGTCATTGTCCCTTGATCGCAACAACGAAGGTTTTTATTTTTTGATTCGAAATCTTCGTTGCTTGATAACTTTTTAGTATTTTTCTCTTTTGCTTCTTCTTTTTCTTCTTTTTTTTTTTCTTCTTTTTCATTCGTGGAAAATGTCGAACCCATGTCGAATGTGACAGTCAAAAAATCACGACCAGCTGTCTTCCGATAAGTATTGATCAATAAGTTAGCGAGTGTAACGAATGCATTTGTTTTATGTCATTTGTCAAATGATATTTTATCGTAGCTTTCTTCAAGCTTATCGACGTTTTAGTAAAAAAAAATTTTTGTTCTCAATAAGACGAAAAAAGTATTGTATCGTATGCTGAATATATTATAAATAAAATCGATAATACAAGAAAAATAAAAACTGAGAGAAGTAAGTTTTTAAATCTTTTTTATGATACATTAATTTTATGGTATTTTATTAGATCATCTCGAGGGTGTTGTTTTATTAGTTCTCAGGGGAGTGTTTTATTTTTGAACTTTTATTTGCTTTCAAACTTTATTTTATTTTTATAATCATTGGTTAAGACTTTATAAAAGTTTCGTAAACTATCGTCAACTAGATGTCGTGTTTACTAGCTAAAATTTTGCTTCTTGAAAAAAATATTATATTCAAATACTAATAAAAAATTTATTTAAAACGTTAAAATTTATTCCTAACAAATTTAAAAAAAATACATAAAAATTTATTTATTTTGCTTCCTCATGAAGGAAGGTTTGTTTTCGTGAAAAATTTTTTTTTCGTGATTTTTATGCCAATATGTTCAAAATGTCCTAAAACATCGAGAAATCATATTTAGAAAAAATGTCCGGATGGATGTGTGTGTGTGTGTGTGTGTGTATGTATGTATCCTGAGTTTCAGATGTAAATAATTAATAACTCAAAAACGCTTCGAGATTTCAAGCTAAAATTTGGCACACTTGTCGAGCACGAATTGCTCTTCATTATGAAAAAAAATTGTTTTAATTATAACGGGTGTTCAGATTTTATGGACTTTTTTCATTTTTGCAAGAATGGCGTAAACGCTCCAGCCTCTGCAATTTTCGAGATATTGCACTCAAACTTTGTAAAGAATTAGTATAGCTATTAAGGTTGTTTGGTAATGAATTTGGCGGAAATCCATCGAGGGATTAAAGTTTGATGAAATTTTGAATTTTTCGAAAAATAGCCTAAACGCTCTAACTTGCGCAATTTTTAAGATATTGTACTGAAACTTTGCACAGAGTTAATATAGCTATCGAGGTTGTTCGCCATTAAATTTGGCAAAAATCCATCGAGGGATTAAAATTTTATCAAATTTTTAATTTGTTGAAAAATAACGTAAACGTTCTGACTTGTGCATTTTTTAAGATATTGCACTGAAACCTTACACAGAGCTAATGTAGCTATCGAGGATGTTCGTTATTAAATTTTGCGAAAATCGATAGAATGATTAAATTTTTAATTTCTTTAAACAAAGCGTAAACGATATAACTTTTGAAATTTTTTAGATATTGCAATGACATGTTGTGAAGAGCCAGTATAGCTATCAATGTTATTCGCTATCAAATTTGGCGAAAATCGATCTAATTTGCACATTGATTACTAATATTTTTCAGTAGTTAACAAAGCTTCCTTTATGAGGAAGCCAAATTTGATCGCCATACTGTGTGTTAAAGGACGCTATGTGAACTATGGATAAAGATGAGGAAGCAATGTGCAAATTTCAATTTGCAGGGTTTTTTTTTAAATTACGTTAATGTCTGAAAATTTTTATTACGGTTGTTTTATTTATTTTTTGTTGTTTTAACAATAAATGTATATAAGTATCGTGGATTATCTATTTTTGTTCGCCAACAGATCGGAGAAGAATTTTCACTACCTAAACTAAACGAGCGAGATTTGGAATTTTTGATAATTTCTATTCATCGATTTTTTCATCGATTTCCATCAACTTCAGAATAATTGATTCACTGGATTTTTACGATATCCTGGTTATAAAAAATATAATACTGAAACACGAAAAACACAAGGGGTAAGTTCTGAAATATTTTTCTCTAATATTCAACGCTTAATAAATTTTTGCTTCCTCCCAGCTAGACATTTTGCGTAATATTGTCGGTAACAGCACGTCACGCGACAGCAAGTCTTGGCGTCAATAAGCAGCTTTCTTCGTCCGAATCGAGCTGCATTCTAACGACACGACATTACGTAATAATGTTACAATAATGCTGCAATGCACTTAAAAATTTGTTTAATAATTACTTTAGAATTTTTTTCATGGGTTTAAAATTACAGAGGATTATCGATTTTCGTTATTCCACGAATCATAGAAGAATTCTCACATCATGAACAATTTACATGAGAATTATTCTGAATTTTTTGACGATTATATTAATATCATTTTTAATTTATTTCCGGCAAATTCAGAATAATAGGTTTACTCGATTTTTGTGATATTTTTCAATTTTCAAGGGCATTACGATGCCACCTAACAAAAGACCAAGAACATCTCGTTCAATTACACCACAATCAGTTTTGAAACGAGTTAAATTATCTGATATTATTATAAAATATAATCAAAATGACCGTCGTGAATACGAACGCAAGAGAAAGGCAAAATATCGTGCTACGAGAGAAAGTTTCCAACACGCAGAATTACGTCGTAAGAAGCATAATATTAAACGAAGAATTTCACGACTTACTGAAAGTGTTCAAAAGAGACACGCTCGACTTGAACAACAGAGGAGAATTCAACGGACGCTGCTAGCTAGCGAAAGTCTTCAAAAGAGACAGTCTCGAATTGAACAACAGAGGAGAATTCAACGGACGCTGCGTGCTAGCGAAAGTCTTCAAAAGAGACAGTCTCGAATTGAACAACAGAGGAGAATTCAACGGACGCTGCGTGCTAGCGAAAGTCTTCAAAAGAGACAGTCTCGAATTGAACAACAAAGGAACACTCAAAGGATGTTGCGAGCTACCGAAAGTGTTCAAAAGAGACAGTCTCGAATTGAACAACAAAGGAACACTCAAAGGATGTTGCGAGCTACCGAAAGTGTTCAAAAGAGACAGAGTCGAATTGAACAACAAAGGAATACTCAAAGGATGTTGCGAGCTACCGAAAGTGTTCAAAAGAGACAGAGTCGATTTGAACAACAAAGGAACACTCAAAGAGCGTTGAGAGCTATTGAAAGTGTTCAAAAGAGACAGTCTCGAATTGAACAACAAAGGAACACTCAAAGGACATTGCGAGCTACCGAAAGTGTTCAAAAGAGACAGTCTCGAATTAAACAACAAAGGAACAACCAAAGGACGTTGCGAGCTACCGAAAATATCGGAGAGAAAGAGCGTCGCCTCAATCAACAGAGAATCAGACAATGTACTTCTCGAGCTACAGAAAATCTTCGAGACAAAGAGCGTCGTCTAGAAAAACAGAGAATCAGACAAATTACTTTACGAACTACTGAAAGCATTCACGAAGAAGGGCGTCGTCTCGAAGAACAAAGAAACAGACAAGAGACTTTACGAGTAGCGGAAAATAACGAACATCGTGAATATAGACTTCAGACAGAAAGGATGAGACAAGTCACATCAAGAGCATTAGAAAGTCCAGAAGAAACACAATTACGGCTAGATAATGAAAAGTTAAGGCGATCGTTGTGCTGGACTATCATGGCAAAAGAAGGATTTTGCTATACTGTTGAAAAACAGTAAGAAGCGTCTTCACTTCTGAATATTAAAAATATGGATCATAAATGTCATCACTGCTTTGCTTTTTTGTGGAAAGATGAAGCTAAAGGTATGTGTTGCGCAAATGGAAAAGTAAGTTTGCCTCGACTGCAACCACCCCCAGAACCTTTGAAATCTTTATTACTGGGAGAAACTGGACGTTCGCGACATTTTCTAAACTCTGTTCGGAAATATAACGTTTGTTTCCAAATGACGTCCTTTGGAGCCACTAATAAAATACGTGAGTCTGGATTTATGCCAACTTACAAAGTTCAAGGTCAAATTTATCACCGCGCAGGATCTCTTTTACCATTTCCGAATGAAGAACATAAATTCCTTCAAATTTATTTCTTGGGCGATAACGTTGAGCAAGTAGAACAGAGGTGTAAAATAAATGACGGTCTAAACAAAAACATTATACAAGCACTTCAGAAAATGCTTGATTTGAATAACAATTATGTCAGGAGTTTTAAGAATGCAATTGAAATGATGCCTAAAGACAATTATCGAATCGTTATTCGAGCTGATAAGGTCCCTGTAGGAAAACATGCAGGAAGATTTAATGCACCTGTCACAAATGAAGTTGCTCTCGTAATGGTGGGTGACCAATTCGATAGTCGTGATATTATTTTACACAAACGAAATGGCCAACTACAAAGAGTATCAGAAACTCATCGCTCTTTTGATGCGTTGCAGTATCCACTTATTTTTTGGCAAGGGCAAGATGGTTATCATTTTAATTACAAACAAATTGATCCAATAACAAAATTAACAACTACTGAGAAGATTTCAGCAATGAATTTCTATGCATACAGGATGATGGTATGCGAGAAAACGAACAATTATCTTTTAAGATTTCGCTACTTATTAAATCAATATTTAGTTGATATGTACGCAAAGATAGAAAGTGAGCGTTTATTATATATACGTTTAAACCAAACGAAGCTACGAGCAGAATGCTATATCCACCTCAGAGATGCTGTTGCTAATGATGCAGATGTTGCCAATCATGGTCAATTAGTTATACTGCCATCTACGTATACTTGTAGTCCACGATATATGCATGAATACATACAGGATGCGATGACGTATGTGAGACATTATGGGCGACCTGATCTGTTTATAACATTTACATGTAATCCAAAATGGGTTGAAATAGAAAGACAGTTACTAACGGGACAAAGTTACCACCATCGTCACGATTTGATAGCTCGGCTTTTCAGATTAAAATCAAAAATGTTAGTAAATCTTATAAACAAAGGACAGTTGTTTGGTCCAGTTAGGTGCAAAATGTTATCATATGAATGGCAAAAAAGAGGACTTCCGCATGTCCATATGTTGATATTGTTGAACGATAAAATCACTCCCAATGAAATTGACAGTTGTATAAGTGCAGAACAACCCGATCGTAGAAGAGATCCCGAACTTTTCAAAGTCATCGTGAAAAACATGATTCACGGTCCATGTGGTGAAATTAATCCAAACTCACCATGCATGAAAAATATGCGATGCACAAAGAGATACCCACGGATTTTTACAAATGAAACAATAACAGGAAACGATGGTCATCCTGCATATCAAAGATCACCCAGTGATGGAGGGTTCGAAACATCAATTCAGATGAAAATAAATGGCACGTACCAAACGGTAAAAATTAGTTACAAATGGATTGTTCCGTATTGTCCATTGCTTTCACGTATTTTCAAAGCTCATATAAACGTCGAGTATTGTAATTCAGTAAAGTCAATCAAATACATTTGCGCATATATCAACAAGGGCTGTGATCAAGCTGTTTTTGGTTTATCAAAGGGAAACAATGATGAGATACATAATTATCAAATGGGTCGGTACATTAGCAGCAATGAAGCAATTTGGCGCATCCTCGACTTTCCAATACATCAACGATATCCTCCAGTAACTCATTTAAGCGTACATTTAGAAAATGGTCAGCGTGTATGTTTTACCGAAAACAATCTACTTGAAAAAATTCAAGAACCACCACAGACTACTTTGACGGCTTTTTTCATACTGTGTAAACAAGACGCGTTTGCAAAAACATTTGTATACTGTAATGTACCGAAGTATTATACTTGGAATGTCACGTTGAAACGTTTCAAACGACGTATTCAGGGAACCTTTGTTCATGGACATCAAGGAATAAGAGAATCCGAAGCGTTGGGTAGGGTTTATACGATTCATCCGAACAATTTTGAATGTTTCTTTTTGCGACTTTTATTACATACCATGTGCGGTCCAACATCGTTCGCAGATCTTAAAACAGTCAATGGTGAATTATGTGCAACATTCCGTGAAGCTTGCCAACGTAGAGGCTTACTTGAAGATGATAATTATCTAAACTCAACATTGAAAGAAGCTGCAACTGTGAATTCTCCAAAAAAAATAAGAAATTTATTCACAATAACCCTCACTACATGTGCACCTTCAAATCCAAATGATTTGTGGGAATTATACAAAGAATCAATGACTGAAGATATACTTCTTGAAGCCAGATATAAAAGCAACCAAAAGAATTTAAATTATACAATCAATATGTTTAACGAAGCGTTAACCTTAATTGAGAATAAAATCTTTGCAATGGTTGGGAAAAAAATCACAGAATATGGAATGCCAGCTGTTTTTCGATCAGAAAAAAGTAAAATTCCTAATGAAATAATAAGAGAAATTAGTTATGATCTTCATGGGTTGCAAGAATTCATAAATAATAAAGAACCTCTGTTAATACAAGATCAAAGGCATATTTATGAAAAGATTGTGAGAATGGTTGGAGATGATCAAGGAGGGATGGCTTTTATAGACGCTCCAGGTGGAACCGGAAAAACTTTCCTACCTAATTTAATTTTAGCAAAAATCAGAAGTAAAAAAAAAATCGCATTGGCTGTAGCTTCTTCTGGCATCGCGGCAACATTACTTTCAGGTGGAAGAACAGCGCACTCGACTTTTAAATTACCATTTGATCTTTGTCGTGTTGAAAGCCCATTCTGCAATATCAGTAAAAATACAGGAACAGCAAAACTGTTACAGGAATGTAAATTGATAGTATGGGATGAATCTACTATGTCTCATAAACAAGCATTCGAAGCTCTTGATCGAACTTGACAAGATCTACGAAGTAATTCTTCAATAATGGGTGGATTAGTGGTTTTGTTAGCTGGTGATTTTCGGCAGACTCTACCCATTGTACAAAAAGGAACTATGGCGGATGAGTTGCATGCTTGCTTGAAAAATTCTTACATTTGGAAACATGTTAAGATATTGAGGCTCAAAACAAATATGCGAGTTCATTTATCTGGAAATAAATCTTCAGAAGAATACACTCGGCAATTACTTCAGCTGGGAGAAGGGAAACTTCCAAATAATCACGGAGTTGTCGAATTTCCAGTTAATTTTTGCAATGTCGTTGAGAAATTGAACGCCTTAAAGGAAAAAGTTTTCCCAAATATTGAAGATAATTTCATGAACTATGAATGGATTTCTGAACGCGCAATCTTGGCTCCAAGAAATGATTGTGTCAATGAAATCAACTTACAACTTCAGAAAAAATTACCAACTGATATTAAATATTATCGATCAATTGACACTGTGGTAGATGTCAACCAAACAGTGCATTGCCCTATTGAATTTTTAAATTCACTTGAATCATCAGGTATGCCACCTCACAATTTATTACTCAAAATAGGATCATCTATAATGTTGTTGAGAAATTTGGATGCTCCAAAATTATGTAACGGAACTCGCCTTATTATAAAAAACTTATCACAGAACGTAATTGAAGCAGTTATTTTGACAGGATGTGGTAAAGGAGAAAGTATTTTCATACCAAGAATCCCTCTTCTTTCTACAGATTTGCCTTTTGAATTTAGAAGACTCCAATTTCCAGTAAAATTGGCTTTTGTGATGTCCATAAATAAATCTCAAGAGCAGTCGTTCAAAGTAGTTGGTTTGGATTTAACAAACCCATGTTTTGGACATGGACAACTATATCTTGGATGCTCTAGAGTAGGAGATGGAAAAAACCTATATATTTTGACACCCGACGGTAAAACAAATAATGTCGTTTACCAAACAGCGCTCAAATAATTTTATAATGAATTATAATTTATGGAACAAGATAAAATTTTAAAAATTTGTAGTAAACTTGTAAGCTTTAATGGAAAAATGATTTTTTATGCACGCAATATGAAGAACAATTATTAAATCATTTCACTGCAGTTTCGCAGCAACGAAAATCATTTTATCAACTCATATCAAATTTTGCGTTACTTATTATTGTATGATTTATTTTTGTTTGAAAAAAAATCGTTGCATAATCATTATATTACAATTTGTGAAAAACGTAATTGTTTCATAAATATTCAAAAAAGTTTATAAGATAAACTTTAATAAATATTGTTAAGTTAATTATTCTTTTGTAATTTTTGCAGCAATGTGATGACTTTAATCGGGAAATGATTTTTTTATTCATTCAATATGACAAAGAATTGTTGAATAATTCTACTGCAGTTTCGCAGCAACGTAAAACAATATCACAACTCATATTAAATTTCACAATACATATTATTTTATGATTATAGTATTATGTCTTAAAATGTCGAAATTAATAATTATACTCTTACTTCTAGATAAAATAAATTGAGTTTGAAAACGTTAAATTACCGAAAAATAATCACGGTTTCATAATCATCATACCACAGTATGTGCAGCAACATAATTGTTTGTTTGATGAATATTGAAAAATCATTATAAAGGTAACTTCTGGTCTGTCTGGTTCTAAAATCATTATAAAGGTAGTCTTCTGTAATATTCACAATATTATTGTATTATTATTATTATTGTATACAGTGTATTATTATCGAATATTATAACAATTATTTGAATTGATTAAAGGGTGAATCGGCTGACTTTATAGCATTGTGTCCACTGCAGAATGAAGGAAATTTTATCCATTCAACGCTTATGATTCTTTCTGTTATCGATGGATGATTTGGTGCCTAACAAGGGGAGGTCATATAATTTGTGCAGTTCACTGGAGAAGCAAAATTATAAAATTATAATTGGAATAACAAAAATTCTATCCATATTCAAGTTTATAATTCTTTCTCTCATCGGTGGATGATTTGGTGTCTATAATATAGCTTGTGCAGTCCATCGGACAAGCAAAATTATAGATTTATAATTAGAATAAGAAAATACTATCTATATTCAAATTAATGGTTTTTTTTCTTATCGATGGATGATTTGGTGTCTAGAATATAATTTGTGTTGTGTTGGTTGTTAGTGACTAGTGTTATATTGAATTGTCGAAAAAGGCGGACTAGTTGGTGGTGAATATTTTCAGTATAGGGTAAATTACCCTATACCTTATACTGAAAATATTCACCACCAACTAGTCCGCCTTTTTCGACAATTCAATATAACACTAGTCACTAACAACCAACACAACATTCACTCCATCACCGGTTCCACAAAAGATAAAATAGATAACATGGATAAATCAAACGTACTCTACCAAATCGATTGTAATGATTGTGATGCGGTGTACATAGGACAATCAAAAAGATACCTAAAAACGAGAATCAACGAACACAAAAATAGTCTAAAACACACTAACACAATAAATACAGCGTTAGCAAAACACGGAATGGAACTAAAACACAATTTTAAATTTGATGACGTTAAAATTTTAAATAATGAAAAATGGCTCAAAACCGATTAATTCTGGAAATGATACAAATTAAAGCACACCCCAAAGCAATCAATTTTAGAACCGACATCGACAAACTAAGCAGCATATATAATTCAATAATTTAATAATACTCAAAATAATAACGGGAAAACCTCAAATAACCATCCATCAATTGAAAGTTCATTACCAAATCTAACAGTTATCAATTTAAACCCGATCCAAAACCGGTTAACATAACCAGTCCGGCAAGAAAAATCACTAACGGCAAACTTCCCCAACCATGAAAAACCACCCCCACTTTTCAATACTCAATCACACTACCCCATTAATATAAATACCTCCTCACTCGCCTCAATACTCAGTCGCTACTTAGCTCTCGAATCGCCATGTAATGAAAACTGTTAATTTTGATCAAAAATAAATCTTGGAAATTATCAAACATGAAATTCATAGGTAAATAACACATACACAAAACTCTCAAAAAAAACATAAACTAAGCAATAAAATATCAAAATCCTCCCTCTCACAGACACCAAGGATCACAAAAAAATGACCCGTCTTTATACAATAAATTCATAATGAATATTATCCAAGATTCATTAAATGACCAAAAAAAATTACCCGTACAAATTCAGGTCAGTCAGGACACAAAACATTTAAGCCCATAATGTAAAACATATCATACAAAATAATACAAAAAAGAATGTAATTTTAGAAATAATAAATCTGAAGAGGATCCGAATTAGGATCGAAACGTCGTACCAAAAAAATTGTCCACTGTCATTTGGACCCACTGGCCGAATCGCAGCCGATTCTTCCTTCACTATTGTCTCTCTACGGCCGCATACCTAAATCACCACTTGAATTAACTGGCTCGAAACTCGACGAGAATGACCTTCTTCAACGAGATTCTGCAATTATTTGGTTGCATCATCCTCGCAGCCTTTAAACATTGGAAACGCAATAACACCGCTAAAACTCGCTACCACCAACAACTACGGTTTTTATTAAAATGCAGACAAGAAGGCCTCATACCTAAACACATCTATTCACAAAACATAAACAACATTCTAATTTTTAACAACCGAAATAAATTCAAACTCAAAACGGTCTTACACAAAACTTACAAATCTTTACTCAACATAGAGATTGACGACATAAATTACAAAATTAAAATACTCAACAAAAAGATTCAAAAAAACACAGAATTAATCGCAAAAACTCCAAAACACATACACGAAAAATTCTTCAAATTTGAACAAATTGGACTGAACAGAATATCAAAAGAATTCTTTGACAAACACCAAAAGAAATTAAGTAATCTCAGATATGAAAGAACACAGAATATCCACCAACACATTTTTAATTACGATGAATTCCTAAGAATAATCACATCACAATCAAATCAGAATCGAGAAAACATAAATGATCCAAACCAACATCAAAGAAAGAAACCAACATCACAAACCAATCTTTTTAATTCAGCCACATCAAACAATACTCAACATAACACAAACAATAACATAACTAATGACCCATTAACCAACATAGAATCAACAATCTCAAACAACAAAGTTAAAGAATGGCTGATCAATCTATCAAACATAGACATTCCCACACACATATCAACCTTTTTATCATTGGGTGAAAAATTCAGCTTTCCATATCTAAAACCGACAGATATCAAAACATACATCTATAAAACCATCTCAGAGTTTGAATCCAAAATAGATTACTTACTGGAAAAACCAATACAAGAAGAAATTAGAAAGAAATTCACCAAATTAATTGATAAAGTGAAAACTCCAAACTCATTCTTCAACACGAACAAAATAATCAAAGATACATCCATCTTTTTTAAAAACAATCCTCAATTAATCATTACAAGAGCAGATAAAGAAAACTCAACTGTTATATTGGACAAACTAGACTACATCACCAAAACTGATAATCTACTTGCAGACGAAACCACATATAAAATCACAAATAAAAATCCACTTAACAGACTACAAAAAGGCGTAAACCAAATTCTTACGAGATGGAAAAATCTTAAAATAATAGATGAAACCACACAGAAACATTTGAAAGCAGAAAACTGTAATTTAGCACGATTATACTGCCTTCCAAAAATTCACAAACATAACTATCCGCTACGTCCAATCGTATCTTCTATTAATAGTCCTACACATAAATTGGCCGAATTCATTCAAACTAAACTCTCAAAATTAATAGACACAACAAACTCACACGTTAAAGACAGTTTCTCATTTAAAAGATTGGTATCGAACATCTTTATACTAGGGGTGTGCGAATAGTGATCGAATCGAATCGAATCGAATATTAAAATTCGATTCGATTTTCGAATCGAATATTCGATGCATTCGAATATTCGATACATTTTCGAATATTCGATGAATTGTCGAATATTCGATTAATTTTCGAATATTCGATAAATTTTCGAATATTCGATAAATTTTCGAATATTCGATGGTTTTTCGAATATTCGATACATTTACGATTATTTGAGATCACCGATCGTGACAGAAAATCTCCTTTCAAGTATTTGTATTTGAATATTGATTTACACACCCGCTCAAAAGTTTGGATACACCTGTCGATATTTCTTGTCGCACTAAAAGTTCCATAACTCTGCAAAAAAAAGATATGTAAATTTTTTGAAAAAGCGTTTTAAAAGGAAGAAAGTCAGCTTTGTTTTCCTTCTTTTAAATATTTTTTATGATTTTTTTTTGACCTGGTATGACCTAATGACTTTTGGGCAATATTATTATTGATGAACAATAAACAATAATTATTATTGATCATTGTTGTTCATAGCATGCAAAATGTTTGCAGAATTTTTTCAGATTATTTTTCAAAGTTTTTTAAACATTTTTCTATGATTCGTCGAGGTGTTTTTTTTTTAATTTGTCGCGAACCCTACTTAATACAAACAGGTGAAATGTCCAAATTATTTTGACTTGGTTTGGGTTTGTATTAGGGTTCACGATAAATTTTTTAATAAAGCACCTCGACGAATAATAGAAAAATGTTTAAAAAACTTTGAAAAAAAATCTGGAAAAATTCTGCAACATTTTGCATGCTATGAACAACAATGATCAATAATAATTATTGTTTATTGTTCATCAATAATAATATTGCCCAGAAGTCATGAGGAAATTGTTAAAGAAATTGTTTAATAAATTTATTAATAACTTTTGGACAATATTATTATTGATAATTGTTGTTCATAGCATGCCAAATGTCGCTGGATTTTTCAGATTTTTATTGTACCACGAAGTACGAAAATTTCAATCAGATACATTTTTCGCTGGGACGTCATTGTCACAGTTTCGAGCGAAAATAATTTTAAAAAATTCATAAAAAAATTCTGAAATAATTCCAGGCGATTCCACGTGTACCTACGCTACTTTTTTTATCCTCGACATTTTCTCTAAAACTCTATAGTTTTTGAATTACGTTGCATCTCACAAAAATTGTCTTTTTTAGTCAAAAGTGAAATAACTTGGCGAGAAAAAATCATACGAAAATTTTTTAGAGACAAAAATAAAACGTTTGCCAACCCTTTGGAATTTACCGTACATAAAAAAGACAAAAAAAATGTCCTCAAGTTATGCACCCAATTGGCGATGGTCAAAAAAACGCCGAAAAACGGTCACGTTCACAAGTTCGTACCAAGTCGAAAAAAAAAATCATAAAAAATATTATAAATAAAGAAAACAAAGCTGAATTCCTTCCCTTCAAAACGCTTTTTTTTAATTTGGATATCTTTTTTTTTTACGGAGTTATGGAATTTTTATTGCGGCAAGAAATATCGACATGTGTATCCAAACTTTTGAGCGGGGGTGTATATAAAGATCAGTATCCGATTAACCATCTTCTATGATTCTTTCCATCTTTGGAGATTCGACGAAAAAAATCAGTGTGAGTGTCAAAGTACTCACGAGAATTGATGTGTAAAGTAAAAACATGCTTATAACAGTCTATACTATCGGACAATGCAAGAAAAAATCGAATTTATAAATATTTTACAGTGAGATGAACCCCTAATATTACAATTATTCATTGGATTTCTTATACAACATTTAACTTTTTTGTTGATGATTTTACTCTGGTCTATTCCGTTTAGAGTATTACGTAATAAAAAAGCTGATTAGCTAGTCACCGGCACTCGGCAGTTTGACAGAGGGAACTCTGAATTGCTCCGAGCGGCGACCTAAAGCGTTAACCAAAAACATGTGTTATCGAAAAGTCGATTTTTATTTCGATTTTTTGAAATCATCGTACGTTTGTTTCGACCTTCGATTATTCAAAACCGCATAAAATAACTGATTAGAAATTCGATTACATGAGATCATAGAATATACTCAATTAGAAACTCGAATATTCGAAAATAAAACAAATATTCGAAAAAAAATCGAATATTCGAACAGAAATCGAATATTCGAACAAAAATCGAATATTCGAACCAAAATCGAATATTCGAACAAAAATCGAATATTCGAAAAACATCGAATATTCGAACCAAAATCGAATATTCGAACAAAAATCGAGTATTCGAACCAAAATCGAATATTCGAAAAAAATCGAATATTCGGTTTGATAATCGAATCGAATAATTCGATTCCATTCGATGCCGAATATTCGAAGTTTTCGAATATTCGCACACCCCCACTTCATACCTGATAACTACCAACTCATTTCCTTTGATGTCATCTCACTTTACACCAATGTACCTTTGAAATTAGTCATACAAAGCCTCCAAAAAAGATCAGATCTCTTCTCTGAAAAATTTCCACTAAACGAAGTAATAAAAACAATAGAATTCATAATGTTCTCAACCTACTTTACCTTTAACGACAAAATATATCAACAAATATTCGGCTTGCCAATGGGTTCACCGTTAGCCCCGATATTATAAAACATTGTAATGATCGACTTAGAAACCAACTGCTTAGAAAAACTGAAGTTCACGATACCAATCTACAAAAGATACGTAGACGATGTTATTATGGCTCTGCCTACGGACAAAAAAGATTCAACACTTAACATCTTTAACTCATACCACACTAAACTACAGTTCACAGTTGAAGTAGAAACAAACAACAAATTACCATTTTTAGACATCTTGCTAATCCACAAAAATAACTCAATAATCACAGACTGGTACAGAAAACTGACTTGGTCAGGTCGATTCATAAACTTCTTCTCTCACCACCGTCTTACGCAAAAAAAGGAATTATCATGATGTTGGTAGACAGAGCGATAAAACTATCACACGCATCCTTCCACCAAAAAAACATTGAACTAATCAAAAACACAATGACACAAAACTGTTACCCAATCTCCTTCACAGAAAAAATAATAAACCAAAGGCTAAGATTAATTCATTCACAATCAAATAACGACAACGTATTCGACTCCTCCAGATTAATAAATTTACCCTATACTGAAAATATTCACCACCAACTAGTCCGCCTTTTTCGACAATTCAATATAACACTAGTCACTAACAACCAACACAACATTCACTCCATCACCGGTTCCACAAAAGATAAAATAGATAACATGGATAAATCAAACGTAGTTTACCAAATCGATTGTAATGATTGTGATGCATTGTACATAGGACAAACAAAAAGATACCTAAAAACGAGAATCAACGAACACAAAAATAGTCTAAAACACACTAACACAATAGATACAGCGTTAGCAAAACACGGAATAGAACTAAAACACAATTTTAAATTTGACGACGTTAAAATTTTAAATAATGAAAAATTGCTCAAAAAGCGATTAATTCTGGAAATGATACAAATTAAAGCACACCCCAAAGCAATCAATTTTAGAACCGACATCGACAAACTAAGCAGCATATATAATTCAATAATTTAATAATACTCAAAATAATAACGGGAAAACCTCAAATTACCATCCATCAATTGAAAATTCATTACCAAATCTAACAGTTATCAATTTAAACACGATCCAAAACCGGTTAACATAACCAGTCCGGCAAGAAAAATCACTAATGGCAAACTTCCCCAACCATGAAAAACCACCGCCACTTTTCAATACTCAATCACACTACCCCATTAATATAAATACCTCCTCACTCGCCTCAATACTCAGTCGCTACTTAGCTCTCGAATCGCCATGTAATGAAAACTGTTAATTTTGATCAAAAATGAATCTTGGAAATTATCAAACATGAAATTCATAGGTAAATAACACATACACAAAAGTCTAAAAAAAAACATAAACTAAGCAATAAAATATCAAAACCTTCCCTCTCACAGACACCAAGGATCACAAAAAAATGACCCGTCTTTATACAATAAATTCATAATGAATATTATCCAAGATTCATTAAATGACCAAAAAAAATTACCCGTACAAATTCAGGTCAGTCAGGACACATAACATTTAAGCCTATAATGTAAAACATATCATACAAAATAAGACAAAAAAGAATGTAATTTTAGAAATAATAAATCTAAAGAGGATCCGAATTAGGATCGAAACGTTATACCAAAAAAATTGTCCACTGTCATTTGGACCCACTGGCCGAATCGCAGCTGATTCTTCCTTCACCATTGTCTCTCTACGGCCGCATACCTAAATCACCACTATGATTTGTGCAGTCTATCGGACAAGCAAAGTTATAAGTTGATAATTAGAATAAGAAAATTCTATCCGTATTAAATTTTATGATTTTTTCTCTCATCGATGGATGATTTGGTCTAAAATGTAATTTGTGCAGTCCATTGAACAAGCCCAATTTTAAATTTATACATAGAATACGAAAATTATTTCCATTTTAAAGTTGATGATTCTTTTTCTCTTCGATGGATGATTTGGTGTCTAAAATATAATTTATGCAGTCCATCGGACAAGCACAATTATAAATTTATAATTAGAATAAGAAAATTCTATCCATGTAAAAGTTTATGATTTTTTTTTCTTATCGATGGATGATTTGGTTTCTAAAATATAGTTTGTGCAGTCCATCGGACAAGCAAAATTATAAATTTATAATTAGAATAAAAAAATTCGATCCATATAAGAGTTTATGATTCTTTCTCTCATCGATGGATGATTTGGTGTCTAAAATATAATTTGTGCAATCTATCAGACAAGCAAAATCATATTTCAGACACTATAATGAGAGAAAGAACCATAAACTTTAATATGGATAGAATTTCGACCAGCGCTGAATTACATAAAATTAAAAATAATATTGAATTATATAATTAAGTGAAATAATGGATTAATTATGTAAAATTAAAAACCCAATGAAAACACTTTGCAAAAAGTGAACAAATCACCCCCAAAAACACCAAAAATGGAGTGCAAAAATTGGGGACAAGTACATTTACGAAAGTATTTCTAGTTTCGTCTCCTTACAAAAAGTTGTGAAATAAATAGTCATGAAACTCACAGCACGCATTGTCAAGCACATGTAGTTTCCCAATCTAACCTTAACTTTGCAATCAAGATTTTCGGGGTGGAGTGGGAATAATAAAATTATTTAAAAAATAGTGAAATCAAGTGAAAATTGTAAACAAAGAGAAATTATCAATAAATAAAAAGAATCAAAAAAATAAAAAGTACTTGGTGATTTTTTTTACTGAGCATACACTGACATTCTGGTGTTCACTTTTTGACTGAAAAACCGTTTTGACTTATCGTCCGTTAAAAACAAACTCTTCAAGTACTTTTAATTTTTTTGATTTTTTTTTATTGATAATTTCTCTTTGTTGATAATTTTCACTTGATTTCACTATTTTCAAAATTTTTACTGTTAAGATTTTCCGAATTTTTTTATTCCAACTCTACCCCGAAAATCTTGATTGCAAAGTTAAGGTTAGATTGGGAAACTACATGTGCTTGGCAATGCGTGCTGTGAGTTTCATGTCTATTTATTTCACAACTTTTTGTAAGAAGACGAAACTAGCGATACTATCGTAAATGTACTTGTCCCCAATAATTGCACAACTTTTTTGGCGATCATAATATAGAGAGATAATTACATAAATTTCAAAGGTCCGGAAAATAATAAGGGCGTACTTCAGAAGCTATTGCACAAGTAGAGTTATGTGCGTTCAGCACGTTTTTTAGTCAAGAATCGAATCGTGGAATGAGACACATGGAAAATGAAGGATTCAAACGAGAGAACATTGAGCATACCCGAGAATAAGATAAATATGTTTCTTTCGTTTGTGAACGAAGAGAGAAAGGGAGAAAAAGAGAGCGGATCTCTGCTAACCATGACCTGTAGGCTAACGAAATCACTTCTAATTTATTGGGTGGTTGCTTAATAATCACGAAAACATCGAAATTATTACTGAATTATATCATAATTCATGTCACATGTGAGAGAAAGAGAGATAAATATACGGTGGATGATCGAATTGACCGTTATTAGTGAATTTGCGATATCACAAATGAATGAAGGAGAATTAATAATCGACTGCCGGGAAAGAATGATGATATAATAAAATGAGGAACGAAGAACAATAATTTCTTCTATCGGGTGAACGTTTCCTGGCAAACTCGCCATGTTAGAAATAAATAAGAGAATCACTAGTGAAATGAACGATTTAAATTTTTTAATTGAACGATTACTTCTGAATTTGCGATATCAGAAATGACTGAGGGTGTATTAATTGTTGAATTAATTGTAGAATTAATTGTCGAATTAATTGTCGAATTAATTGTAGAATTAATTGTGGAATTAATTGTCGAATTAATTGTCGAATTAATTGTCGAATTAATTGTCGAATTAATTGTCGAGTACTGGAAAGAAACTAAGAAATAATAAAAACACCCTGCAAATTAAAATTTGCACATTGCTTCCTTATCTTTACCCATAGTTCACATAGCTTCCTTTAACACACGGTATGGCGATGTAACGTCCGGAGATGTTAAGATAATCGAGCCTAAGCGTCGAGCGGCTAACGCTTTACTCTGTTGACTATTTATCGCGACAAAAGTAACAACAAATAATCGGTAGTGGGAACGTACACTGAAAGATCTCCGGAGACCTTGTTTTATCAACTGGTTATTAAATTTAGATTCACTTGTTCGTTGCGGAGTTTCTTTTCACACCCAGGATTATGCTTTTTGAGTTAGGTTGATCGTCGATTGATGGTTGACACTTGATTTCAGTTAACGCTCGTTTATTATTTTGACGTCGAGTATTTCTTGATATCTCACACAATTCACAATTTCGAGAATACAATTTTGAATAATGAGTCGACGCGGTAACAGACTTCGCGGACAATTTCGAACACAAACTTTTAATATTAAATAATGATAATAAAAGATTCGCTCACGACGATATCAATTCCGAGGCTAGATACGCGATCGCGGACACACTAGGATAGTCCTACTCCTCACCCTCTCGCGAAGGTTCGGAGCGTGACGACTCAACGCCATCGAAGACTAAACGAAGACTAAACTTGAATTTGTCGCTGCGCAAGAGTTTTTAAAGGGTCTGTTTGCTCAGCGGGAGATGAATTTTACAAATTTGGGTACACGGATTTTCCTATGTTTCTATTGGTGAATACAGTTGTTTTCCGCGTTGGTCTAGTTTCGAGACCCACGGGATGAAAAATCTTAATCGAGTATATTCTTTTCTAGTACAGCTGACTATTTATAAACATATTTTTAGTTTTCTCTCTTACTGAGGTAACACGTGCATTCCCCTGCTGAGTTTCTATTTTCATGTGGGAATTGGGAAAAACAAGGTTTCTTCGTGAAGGAAGGGCATATGAGGAATAGGAGGTTTCGGGAGTGTCGTTGTTTTGGAACTAAAGGTTTGGAAAAACGCTGTTCTCTGTAGTACTTGTTTCCCAGAACATGCGGGAGAGGCAATAAACTGTGATTTTTACAACCTGTCATCCAAACAAGATCAGTCCACTTGGCGGTTTCTTTTAATATTTGGAGCTCTTTTCGGAAAGTGCCTATACTAGTACACAGAGACGAGCGCGAGGGTATATGTATACGTGGAGTGGATGCGTGTGTCTATGCTCGCCTACCCAGGTGGGATTTAACAAATGGCCCGACGTTGGGCCAGTACTAAATGCCAGGCGTACAGGCTTGGCCCAAAGCTGACTCCCAGTATCGGGCCAGCATTATGCCGGTACTGGTTTGGTAACCTCGGCCCAACTCTGGCATGCAATGTCGGCCCAATACTGGTATTACATGGCGGCCCAGCGCTGGCATACAACGCCGGCCAAGCGCTGGCATCCGATGCTGGCCCGACGCTGGCATTCAATCATGGCCTAGTACTGGATATAAATAGGTGGATATAAGTAAATGTTAATGCGGATCGCATTAAGAAATAA
The DNA here is from genome assembly GCA_946863875.1 of Alloplasta piceator. Lineage (NCBI taxonomy): Eukaryota > Metazoa > Arthropoda > Insecta > Hymenoptera > Ichneumonidae > Alloplasta > Alloplasta piceator. The sequence continues at coordinate 53,135,873 of OX333071.1, forward strand.
TTTTCAAACTCAGACCAGATTATATAAAAATGATTATAGAAATATTTATTTAATATTCAACAAACGTATTTCTGAAGTAAGAAAAAAAAACAACTATTCAGATCGTGCACGTCGAACTGCTCGACCGCCCACGCGATCCCCTGCACCTGAAAGCCATCGGCTGGTGAACGACAGAATGGTTTTTCCATTTTCGTTATACATATCTTCCAGAACCTCTGAAACAAATGGACAATACATAATATTAGCATTTTACAACCAAACTCGACAGTCTACGGATCTAAAGTTAACAAAAAAGGAAGGAAAACATTTAGCCTTTAATGTTCACAGGGTAATAAGTAATTATAAGCTAACGTACCACACATACACTTGTATGTATCCTCGATGTCATCGTTGTCATCTTCGACAATGAAATGCGAATTTTCAAGGTTAGAAAATTGAATCGTTACAATCGGATCCATCAAATCGCGATCATTTTTTTTTGCTTTTTCGCCGGTTGTTCTATATCTTCCTCACTGATTATTTTCGGAACGCAATTTTTTAAAAAACGGTATTTTTTTACTCTCGAAATACTGGAACGTGGTTTCAACATTTTTTACGATGATCGAATGACATCTACGTGTGCGAACATAACCTCCTAAACATACCGAGTGTATGGGATAACCGGGCCTGGCCCAGCACTGGCATAACGGCTGGCCCAGCCGTTATGCCATTGTTGGCCCGACGCTCAGTTTCAGCGTTGGCCCGACGTTGGCTTCAAAGGTTGGCCAGACTTGGCCCGAGGTTACAATGCCAGCATCGGCACACTGCGTTGGGCCAATGCTGGGCCATGTGACAAGCTCTGGCCAATCCCACCTGGGTATATACTTGCGAGTAGGCCGGTAGGGATGTTCTGGTCTCGGTGACACTTGTGTGCGCACCGGTTTGATGATTTTACGACTTTTCTCCATGCTGAGATATTTGAGCAGCTTGGGGTCTGATATGCACGTGTTTCCGTGAGATATTTTGGATATTCTAAGTTAATCGCACTACGTGTGGGAAAGCGACTAGAATTGTTAGCTATTTTGCTTTTACGAAACGCGTCGTCATGAGCTGGTTTTTCCCTAACTATATTAAGACGGTGGCGGAGGGTCTGAATTTAAACAAAACAAGAAAAATTGAAAATACGTCATACGTGACACCTCCCCACTTAGAATTAGTCATCGTCCTCGGTGACTTCAAATTTGTGCACATTTACTGAAATTTATTGAAGAAAATGTGTGGAAATAGATAATCCTGTTCCTTTCTCCCTTTTATTCTATTATTCAGGAAGATGGTTATTTGGTGTCGGGTGGACAGGTTTATGTTAGGTAATCGGGTGAATGGGTTTACGTTGGGTAATCGGGTAACGCTTTCGTCTTGTAGGAGTTTTTCCTCTGTCGATGTAGTTTCCTTCTTAAATTATTATTATTTTTATATTGTTAAAAATATATATATTTTCTTTTGTAGTCATAGAGACCCCCTTTTCTTCCACCTACGGTATAATTTCTTTTCCTCTTGATTGGCGAGGAGATGGTATTGTTGGTGGATGATAGAACGGATAAAAATATTCGCGTTCTCTGAATCTTTCCAACAATTTACCGAGGCTCAGAGGGGAGGAGACGAAAATGTCTCATAATATATTATTTTTTTTTTTATTATTATTTTTTGAATTATATATATTTTTATATATTTTATATTCTGTTGTTTCTTTTTTTTCAAATTACAAAAGGAAAAACATAACGACGGAAGGCTCATGGTGCGCCTTCTGAGGGATTCGGCGTATGTAGAGAGGAAAGGAAATGTGAAGGAGAAGAGAAAGAGAGTGAAGAAGAAAAGGAGATAGTAACAATTATAAATAGCCTGAAGGGCTTATGAATATAAGTGTTTTGTGCACTTTGACACACCCAGAATCGATGATTAATCCCTTCTAATTTTAAATGGGCACACTCGAAATTCACACGCACTAAAATTACGGTTAGTTTGTCATGCTACATAAATTTTTTTTTTTTTTTTTTTTACTTGAGATTCGCACACTAAAATTAATGTTAGTTGTCACACTCTTTTCATTCACTTTTTAACGTTTTGTAAAAAAAAACTTTTTTTTTTGTTTTCACTTAGGCCGGAGTCTTATCATTTTGGCACTATTCACTATATGTTCAAAGAAATTTTATTCTTCGACGCCGTTGTCGTTGATGATGGTCTTGGAGTCGGAACCCGTGTCATCTGGCAGTTGCCAGAAAAAGCCCGATTAAACCGTTGACGATTTCGCTGATGTTGAACGCGTACCTGAGTTCGTCCACGGTACGTTCAGCTCGGTCGGTGATATTTGCACTTCGAATGTAGGTTGTCTTGTTGATGAGATCCATGATGCAGCATTCAAGGCTGCTTGGATTATGATGATGTTATCCAAGATCCAATTTATCGATAATTTTCGTTTGGCCATGCTGCGCTGGTGACAAAGTTTCTCTGATGCGAGAATTTTTGTTTTTCATTTCTTTAGGTTGTGATGGTCCTGGTGTCTTATATCGTTGTCTTTGTCGTTGTGGGCGTGTCCTCGAGCGATGTTTCAATTCTCGCCCTTGATAGTTGGCGTGTGACTCTCTCGTGGTGTCAATTTCGGAGACACTGACCTAGTCACGCTGCATATGTGGTTGGCACTAGACAGTTTGGGTCGAGTGGCAGGTTCGCTCCAAGGAACGCGTGCGTGAGTCGTGATCAAAAGATTCGGCAGGTTGATAACTGTCGCTTGAATGGTCTTCTTCCCATTTGTTATGATCCGTGGTGTCAGTTTTTCACAGTTGGTCTTAATTTGGTCCCTTATATCGGCTGTGACGCTGTTTCTTTTTCGTCGATCCTCGGCAAAACTTCAAAACTCAGCGACTGCGTGCTGGTTTTCACTTTTCTCGTCACAAAGTCTATTTGTCGGACGGCTTCCTGACACTAAGTCGGTGTGCAGGGATTTTCCTCTATTTATTTGGAGTCGCTAACATTGACAGTATCCCCCTGTTGTTGAATCGGTTTTGTCGTGATGTCAATGGCCATTATTGTTTTACGTTTTTCTTCGAGTTTGTCGAAGGTTGATCGGTGAGCTTGTGATACTTGATTATAGTTTTCGAAGATTCTTGATTCACGAGGTTTAATTCGCGGATGGTCTCGTTCCGTAGAAATATGTTGTCGATTATTGACGCATAGAAAATTAATTAAAATTGGAACAGTTTGCGAATACCGAATTTACGACTATTTGCACTAAATATGTAACTCGTATTCATTAGATTATTGAAGTTGGAATTATACAATATGTATTGCACATCCGTATGATTGACATGATTGATAATGATTTTAATAATTGCAGGATTTTGTTTCAAATTGTTTTTACTGTCTCGTGAATTTATCGTTCATTATTTGAATTTAGATTTCTTTTTATTGATATGGTCTGCCAATGAATTATTTTATTATTATTATTATTATTATTATTTTTTTTTTTTTTTTAATAATCGATTTGTAATTAGTTGATTTCTTTAGTTGGCACAATATCTATATTTTTAAGAATTTTTCCCAAGTTGATCGTTAGATTTAGTTTGAAAAAGAAGTTATTATTATTTTATGGCGATGCAATGATAATAATAAAAATTGAGGTTGATTAGGCTATATTTTGTAATTTTATTTCTTGAATTTTTGACATGCGACTAAAGCAGGTAGCATGCTTGATTTGAAAGAACTGGTTATTTTATAACAAAGTCTCTAATTTTGGGAAAAGCATGTGTAAGACGAGCTATGAAGAAAAAGAACAGAGTAAAAAAAAACGTGCTTTTGTTGTTTGTAATGTGATTTTGAATTTGATATTGCATTTATATTAATTTGCATATTAATTGAATATTAATTGACAGTTATCATCATGATTCCACATTACACTTGAAATTGGTCAAACGGGTTAGCAATCAAGCTTATTCCAATCAAAAAAATTTTTTTTGTTATTTCAGTTTTTTTTCCCCTTTTTTTTTTGGTCGGTGATAAGCATGTAAAGATTTGAATACATGAGCAAAGTTCTTAAGCAATTGTCGCCTTTCAGCAAGATTAAGGGGTGCACAATTGTTGGCACATGCGACTGGAAGAATCTGTTCACTTTCAAAAGAATAAGGTTGGCAATTTTGTGTCAGTGTTCGTGACGGTATTGTAGATTTCGATACCACGGGGGTTTTGGAAGTCTGTCGTCTGTTTTGTACTCGTTTAGTAATTACGATTCCGTTAAAAGGACAGTTTTTAATTGCAGTGGATAGAGATATGTTTTTCTTCATTTTAAGTCGCCTAGTTTTCTTTATAGGGTCACAAGATTTCGTGTGACGAGTTTTTGACATTGTTAATTTCATTAAATCTGATAATATGGGTGGAAGGTTGTTTTTGAGGGGGTGGCAAAAAGGATGCTCAGCGTTTCGATCGAGCTGTCTGCAATAATTTTTCTTGGCTGAATTGAACAATTTAGCCATGTAAACTATCGGTTTATTTTTGCCAATTTTACTCTCACTTAAAACTTTTCTGGTTATGTTCTTTGAATTTTTAATTAAAATACTGGATTTCGAATTCTCGATACCTGAGAGAAATCCTGTTTTGAAAAGAGTTTTTGTTGATTTGATTGGGGCTTCCACCCTGGTGCAAGATTTTATAATAAAAGTGTTACTATTTTTTTTGTCGGAAATCTCGCTGGGAGTATCACGAATTTGGGATAGTTTTTCAGTGTAATTTTCGAAGGGAATTGGAGTAACTGGTTCAGAACTTAAAGTGAAAGTATTGTAGTGAAATGATATTTTTGCTTTTTCGTTACATAGAAAATCTATTCCTACTATACCGTCTGCGGGAATAGCTATATTCTCCATTAAAACTTGAAATTCCTGGGGTTTTTCGAAAAGCGTTAGTTCCGTAGATCCTACAGTAGAAAAATGTTCAGGTGTATTTCCAAATATTGTCATAGATTCATGAGTCGCGATCACGCAGTTATGTTTCAAAGCTTGAATTTTTACTATATTAATATCGGCACCTGTGTCTACTACAAAATGGCCGTAACCGTTTTGAAGTTCTGGGGCGTGCAATTTTATAATTAACGGTTTTCGCTGTTTTCCTGTCCATCTAATAAATTGTCTATTATCAGGAAATTTTTGCTGATGTATTGACTTCGTTTCACTCGATTCTTCACGAGGGTATCTGTCAAATTCTTTGAATGTGTTTTGGTACGTGACGTACGGAGGATGAAATTGAGAATGGTATGGATAAGTAGCATTCATCGCAGACATGCTCGGCATCGGTGGGTAAAATCCATGCGGAGGATAAAAATTGTAAGTTCCATAATTATGAAAACGTCTTTGTGGTCGGTTTCTATTGAACAAGTGGCGAGAGTAATTGCTTGAATAACTTCTGTTGTTTGGCAATGTATTTGTACAGTCTCGAAATATTCTGTGACAATTGGAATATTTATTATTCAACTTTTCATAATCCACGACGTCTCCGAATGAAACGCGACGGAATTTATTTTTTCGAAATCTTCGACTTTGTTTTGATTGAAGCAAATAAAATAAATTTGAATTACGAAAATTTACACCTTGCATGTCTCTCTCGACGCGCTGTACAAGTTTAAACGCATCTTCAAGGGATTGTGGATCTTTTATGCTGACAGCATATAACAGATAGTCTGATAATCCCTTTTTAAATGATTCAAAAACTATTCCATCGAGCATAGGCAACATTTGGTTAGTCTGTGTCTCAGTAAATTTATCTTTTAGAGCGTCTATTGCACACGTTCTCAGTTGTTTAATTCTTGTATAATAGTCTAAGACAGTTTCGTCTCGTTTTAATCTGATTGTTTGTATTTTTGCACAATAATATGGATATGATTTCTTGGGTGCAAAATATTCTTTTAAAACATTTGTCAAATCTTCGATTGAATTAATAACTTTATCAGCGACGGCATCGCGTGCTGTTTCTTGTAATTTTGACATGACTGCTTTAAAGAAGGAATCTCGTAAATCTTCGGTAATGAATGTGTAACCATTTTCAACACTTTGAATAAAAGATTCGATTGGCATATTTTCACCAGTAAAATTTGGTACATGAAGCAGTGCTTGTTGGAGCGCTATGCATTCGCCCATGTTGATAAGTAAGGCATCAGTAATATGTTGATGATGAGTAAGATTTTGAATTTCTTGATCGTTAGCCATTTTGAATAGCAAAATTTTTAAATTTTTTTATTTGAATTCTTATTTTTGATAATTTTTGTTTATTTATTTTATTTTCGACGGTTTAGTTTTTTTTTGTGTCTCAAAATTTGAATTTGAATTTGATTATTATTATTATTGGAGTTTTTTTATTTTATTTTTTTTTTTAATTTTTTGTAGATATATATATATATATATATATATATATATATATATATATATATATATATATATATATATTGTCTCTTTTTTTATTATCAAATTTTTTTGTTTTTTTTTCTTTCTTTAAATTTTTGCAAAATCTCCAGTCAATAAAACATTCAGCGTATCCCACCGCTGTCACCAAAATTTTTATCTGTAACGTCCGGAGATGTTAAGATAATCGAGCCTAAGCGTCGAGCGGCTAACGCTTTACTCTGTTGACTATTTATCGCGACAAAAGTAACAACAAATAATCGGTAGTGGGAACGTACACTGAAAGATCTCCGGAGACCTTGTTTTATCAACTGGTTATTAAATTTAGATTCACTTGTTCGTTGCGGAGTTTCTTTTCGCACCCAGGATTATGCTTTTTGAGTTAGGTTGATCGTCGATTGATGGTTGACACTTGATTTCAGTTAACGCTCGTTTATTATTTTGACGTCGAGTATTTCTTGATATCTCACACAATTCACAATTTCGAGAATACAATTTTGAATAATGAGTCGACGCGGTAACAGACTTCGCGGACAATTTCGAACACAAACTTTTAATATTAAATAATGATAATAAAAGATTCGCTCACGACGATATCAATTCCGAGGCTAGATACGCGATCGCGGACACACTAGGATAGTCCTACTCCTCACCCTCTCGCGAAGGTTCGGAGCGTGACGACTCAACGCCATCGAAGACTAAGCGAAGACTAAACTTGAATTTGTCGCTGCGCAAGAGTTTTTAAAGGGTCTGTTTGCTCAGCGGGAGATGAATTTTACAAATTTGGGTACACGGATTTTCCTATGTTTCTATTGGTGAATACAGTTGTTTTCCGCGTTGGTCTAGTTTCGAGACCCACGGGATGAAAAATCTTAATCGAGTATATTCTTTTCTAGTACAGCTGACTATTGATAAACATATTTTTAGTTTTCTCTCTTACTGAGGTAACACGTGCATTCCCCTGCTGAGTTTCTATTTTCATGTGGGAATTGGGAAAAACAAGGTTTCTTCGTGAAGGAAGGGCATATGAGGAATAGGAGGTTTCGGGAGTGTCGTTGTTTTGGAACTAAAGGTTTGGAAAAACGCTGTTCTCTGTAGTACTTGTTTCCCAGAACATGCGGGAGAGGCAATAAACTGTGATTTTTACAACCTGTCATCCAAACAAGATCAGTCCACTTGGCGGTTTCTTTTAATATTTGGAGCTCTTTTCGGAAAGTGCCTATACTAGTACACAGAGACGAGCGCGAGGGTATATGTATACGTGGAGTGGATGCGTGTGTCTATGCTCGCCTATATACTTGCGAGTAGGCCGGTAGGGATGCTCTGGTCTCGGTGACACTTGTGTGCGCACCGGTTTGATGATTTTACGACTTTTCTCCATGCTGAGATATTTGAGCAGCTTGGGGTCTGATATGCACGTGTTTCCGTGAGATATTTTGGATATTCTAAGTTAATCGTACTACGTGTGGGAAAGCGACTAGAATTGTTAGCTATTTTGCTTTTACGAAACGCGTCGTCATGAGCTGGTGTTTCCCTAACTATATTAAGACGGTGGCGGAGGGTCTGAATTTAAACAAAACAAGAAAAATTGAAAATACGTCATACGTGACAGCGATCAAATTTGGCTTCCTCATAAAGAAAGCTTTGTTAACTATTGAAAAATATTAGTAATTAATGTGCAAATTCGATCAATTTTCCCCAAATTCGATCGCGAACAAACCTTGATAGCTATACAAGTATTGTACAAAGTTTCTGTGAAATATATTGAAAATTGTGTAAGTTAGAGTGCTTGCGCTATTTTTCAAAAAATTCAAAAATTCATAAAATTTTAATCCCTCGATCGATTTTTTCCAAATTTAATAGCGAACAACCTTGATAGCTATACAAGTTCTGTACAAAGTTTAAGTGAAATATATTGAAAATAGTGCAAGTTAGAGCGCTTGCGCTATTTAAAAAAAAAAAAAAAAAATTCCATAAAATTTTAATCCCTCGATAGATTTTTGCCAAATTTAATAGCGAACAACCTTCACAGCTATATTACCTCTGTGCAAAGTTTCAGTACAATATCTTAAAAATTGCGCAAGTTAGAGCGCTTAGGCGATTTTTCAAAAAATTCGAAATTTCCTAAAATTTTAATCCCTCGATGGATTTTCGCCAAATTCAATACCAAACGACCTTAAAAGCTATACTAATTCTGTACAAAGTTTGAATGCAATATCTTGAAAATTGCAGAGGCCAGAGCGTTTATGCCATTCTGGCAAAAATGAAAAAAGTCGATAAAATCGGAACACCCGTTATAATTTAAAAAAAAAAAATTCATAACGAAGAGCAATTCGTGCTCAACAAGTGTGCCAAATTTTAGCTTGATATCTCGAAGCGTTTTCGAGTTATTAATCATTTACATCTGAAACTCAGGATACATACATACATACACACACACACACACACACACACACACACACACATCCATCCGGACATTTTTTCTAAATATGATTTCTCGATGTTTTAGGACATTTTCAACATATTGGCATAAAAATCGCGAAAAATTTTTTTTCACGAAAACAAAGCTTCCTTCATGAGGAAGCAAAAGGAATGAAGAATAAATGTTTACATCTAATTGAACGAATCACTTGCAGATTTACGATGTTCTACATAAATGAGGAAGAATTCCAATGAAATGTCCAAAAAGAAGGATAGAATAACAGAAGAAATGTAGAAAAATAATTTTTTCTTATCGAATTGAACGATGTCTCACACAATGGCGATATTAGAAATAACAAAAGCAGAACTAATAATAAAATGCAGGAAGGAATGAAGAAATAATTAAAGAAAAAGTGGATAAAAAAGTTTTTTTTTAAATCATTGTTGAGAAGAAGATTCGATGGACTATTGGAACAAGAGTCCAGGGGGTAAAACTCACCGCGTTCTGCGAAAAGTTTCTTTCTCTCTTCTTCATTGCATCGGTTTGAAAATTGGAAGATTGAGAGAAAAAGAGGAAAAGAGAAAGAGAGAGAGAGAGAGAACCGCAACAGCACAAGACCGCTTATTAAAACTGCCCTCATCTCTTGCGGCGATGGTTTTTATTGTTCTTGAAGATTTGCGACCTGTTGACCATATTCAGCCTTCACTCGCAGCATCTGTAAAGTTTTGCGATGCGGTAGGTACAAATGTGTGTGTATATATTATACCGTAAAGGTGTTGCCAAGAAGTATGCATGGGGCATTCCACACCGCTTCGACCTGGGCCTGATCCTTCACCTCTCCGTTTTTGTCCGCAATTTTTTATGGTTTTGTAGTACTTTGAAAAGCACTCAGGATTTTGTACGGATGTTTTGGAGCAATTTGACTTAATGATAATTTGATGAATTGAATTGAATTTGATGAGTATGAATTGAAGGTATATCGGTGTGAAGGCTTGGATAAAGACCCACTCAATTCAGGTTGCTCTTTCTATTTTTCCTCAAGTTTTTTTTCCGAAAAAGCTTGTTATAACCAGAGGGCGCCTGCTCACTTTGGCTCAATGCTGGAAAGTTTTCATATAAGGAACGGAATTTTTGTGATTTTTTTCGATTTTTAAGTTCGACCGAAAAATTCATTTCTTTAAAGAATTATCATTAAGTCAAAACGCTCCAAAAAAATCTAAAAAAATCCCGAGTGCTCTTCAAAGGTACGACAAAACCATGAAAAATTGCGGACAAAATTGGAGAGATGAAGGTCAGACCCAGGTCGAATTGGCGTGGAGTGCTCCACATATATGTATACTTCTATATTTATTTAAAGATTCGACGATGTTCCACGAACGTTAATTCCGCTGGTACACGCAGAGGCAAACCTGCTCTTACGTACAAAGCGATATTTTAATTACTTCGTTAACGAGAAAAGAACGGAATGGCGTCTTAAGTTGGGCGAATAGAGAAAAAAAATTCCACTGTCGAATCTCTCGCTCACAGTACGAGAGAGAGAATTCTACAGCTTATTTTTCGTCGGTGTGAGTGAGAGAGGGTGGAAATCGGGCATTAAATACATCGACGAAGATTAATGAGAGTTGTGCGGCGACGAACGAACGATTAAAAGGCTGAGCGAAATGCGTTGAGCCGCGAAGAATCCACAATCGACGATATACGAATGGGGAACTTGCTCCAATGTTATTCAGAGCCAATTATTATCATTATTATTGTAGTATACAATAATTAAGCGAAAATTGAGAAAGTTTCATATGTTAGTAGAAGGAGGTTTGTCAATGGAAAAAAAGGAATAAAGAAGCAATGGACAATTTGTACGATTTTAATAAAAAGTTTTCAACACTGTAACATTCGTAAATTTGCAGCTGCCAGACTTAATTTTTTTCACGTATGCCCTAGATAGGATTACCATTTCGGAATTTGAAAAGTACTGACAAAAAGATTATTGATTGATAAAAAAAGATTATTATTTTATGTTTGAACAAGCAAAATTGATTGAAAATAAAATTTATTATTCAGTGTTTGAACTAGTAGAGTTGATTGATGAAAAAAATTATTATTTTATGTTCGAATTAGTCAAGTTGATTGTCAAAAGAAAACTAAAATTTAATGTTCGAACTCGAAGTTGATTGTTTGAAGTTGAGATGAGACTGATTAAATAGTTGAACTATAGCTGTATGTAGTTGAATAAAGGTTGAAGACTGATTTAATCCTTGTGTTTTAATTTTTAATAATTTAATGTAAAAATGAAACATTCATTCAAATTTTTTCATCCCAGCCAAAAATCCTGACCAAGTCCGGACAGATGGTAACCCTAGCCCTAGGTGATAAAGACGGTTCGTATAAAATTCGAAGAAAATTACTACAGATGTTGGGCAGAAGCAAGATTTTGAAATTCTCGAAAACCTTTCACTTGCTCTAACATTCATTAATTCGCAGCCGTCAAGCTGGAATTTTTTCCACAAATGCGTTAAGTAACAAGGATGGTTGCACTGTTAAAAAAGAAATGAAACTTATAACATTTTTAATATACACTACGTTACCATAGCAACACGTTCCCATAACTTGACGACCCCTATCGTGCCTTCTCCTCTCGCAAACTCAGCTGCCGCGCAGCGAAAATTTTACGCAGGGCAACATAACCTCAACTGTCAATTTTTTTTGGTCAATTCCGTACGGTGAATTATGTGTTAGTATTAGTCGTTTTCTCGAAGAAACAGGAATTTTTATTTTCGAGAAAGAACGAAATATCTGTAGAATATTCGTATGTATACATGTATATATTTGCAACTTTGCATTACATTTTCTAGAAAAATGTATCTCGCGCGTTTCAACGATCGGATTTATGTATTTTCTGTTCAATTCTTTTAATCAAGAGTTATCAACATTAAATTCCAATCAATCTTTTAAAAATTTGCAAAATATATCGCTGTTAGACTTTTAAATGTATGTCTATAACGCGTGAGCACAAATTTCGGGTTTAATTTTGCGCGCTCACTCTACGCATTTTTCGACAAAAAGGCAGTACGCATACGGTAAAACACGCGAGTGGGAGAATAAGGGGAACGTCAAGTTATGGGAGCGTTTTCGGTCCCGAGGCATCAAGTTATGGGAGTGTCTAGTGTAAAAGACTTAATAAAATCCACGAACACAGAATCTGAAATGCAAACTTATACACATGTATAGTAAATGAAAAGAGAGATATTAATTTTAATATATTATGTGAAAATTTAATACACGTGTGGTTGAATACTCAAAGACTGTTGAAGAATTTGCCGAGCATGGAATGTAAAAATATAATATTTGTCCATGATAATCACCCGACAGTGTATGAACTTTTGCTTCATTCACGATTTAAAAATACAAGACAATTTTTTATTTTAATTGCACCCGTATGAAAAATACGTTAACGTACACGGAAAAAAGTAAGTCCTAATTCATGGACAACACAGTGATAATTACTGAAGTGTCCAATAATACTCCAATATACTGGACTGCTCGAAGTAGAAATTACGATCCGGTAAAAATAACTGGAGTGTACTACAATAGTTATTGTAATCAAGTCCAGTAATATGTACTATTCAGTGCATGAAAAATGAAGAGATTGCACAACCGCACGATAAGTTATAAAACTTATCGTGCGCTCATAAAACTTCATTTCAGTGCCCCGGACCCTTTATAAATTAAGTGACCGTCCATAACTTTATTTCAAGATTCCTGACCCCTCACAAGTTCAGTAAAGCTTCATAAAGTAATTCAAGTGTTAATTTGGGTATGCGGCCGTATAGATACAATAGTGAAGGAAGAATCGGCTGCGATTCGGTCAGTGGGTCCAAATGACAGTGGACAATTTTTTTTTGGTATAACGTTTCGATCCTTATTCGGATCCTCTTCAGATTTATAATTTCTAAAATTACATTCGTTATTGTCTTATTTTGTATAATATGTTTTACATTAAAAGCTTAAGTGTTATGTGTCATGACTGACCTGAATTTGTATGGGTATGTTTTGATCATTTGGAGAATTTCGGATAATTAATATTCATTATGAATTTATTGTATCAAGATGGGTCGTTTTTTTGTGCTACTTGGTGTCTGCGAGAGGGAGGATTTTGATATTTTAATGCTTAGTTAATGTTTTTGTGAGATCTTTGTGTACGTGTTATTTACCTATGAATTTTATGTTTGATATTTTCCAAGATTCATTTTTGATCAAAATTGACAATCTTCATTACATAGTGTTTCGAGAGCTGAGTAGCAACTGAGCATTGCCGTTTGCCGTTAGTTGTTTTTCTTGCCGGACTAGATGTGTTCACCGGTTTTGGACCGGTTTTAAATTGATAACTGTTGGATGTGGTAATGAATTTTCAATTGATGGATGGTAATTAAAGGTTTTTCAGTTGTTATGTATAGTTTTCTTAAATTATTGAATTTTATATGCTGCTTAGTTTATCGATGTCGGTTCTAAAATTGATCGCTTTTAAGTGTGCTTTAATCTGTATCATTTCCAAAATTAATCGCTTTTCAAGCCATTTTTCATTATTTAAAGTTTTAACGTCGTCAAATTTAAAATTGTGTTCTAGTTCTATTCCGTGTTTTGCTAACGCTGTGTTTACTGTGTTAGCATGTCTTAGACTATTTTTGTGTTCGTTGATTCTCCTTTTTAGATATCTTTTTGTTTGTCCTATGTACAATGCATCACAATCATTACAATCGATTTGGTAAACTACGTTGGATTTATCCATGTTGTCTATTTTATCTTTTGTAGAACCGGTGATAGAATGAATATTGTTGTTGGTTGTTAGTGACTAGTGTTATATTGAATTGTCGAAAAAGGCGGACTAGTTGGTGGTGAATATTTTCAGTATAGGGTAAATTTATGAATCTGGAGGAGTTGAATGCGTTGTTATTATTTGATTGTGAGTGAATACAATAATTCGTAGCCTTTGTTTTATTACTTTTTCTGTGAGGGGAATTGGATGACAGTTTTGTGTCATTGTGTTTTTGATTAGTTCAATGTTTTTTTGCTGGAAGGATGCGTGTGATAGTTTTATCGCTCTGTCTACCAACATCATGTTAATTCCTTTTTTTGGCTAAGAGGGTGGTGAGAGAAAAAGTTTATGAATCGACCTGACCAAGTCGGTTTTATGTACCAGTCTGTGATTATTGAATTGTTTTTGCGGATTAGCAAGATATCTAGAAATGGTAATTTGTTGTTTGTTTCTACTTCAATTGTGAACTGTAGTTTAGTGTGATATGCGTTAAAGATGGTTAGTGTTGAATATATTTTGTCCGTAGGCAGAGCTATGATAATATCGTCTCCGTATCTTTTGTAGATTGGTATCGTGAATTTCAGTTTTTCTAAGCAGTTGGTTTCTAAGTCGATCATTACAATGTTTGATAATATCGGGGCTAACGGTGAATCCATTGGTAAGCCGAATATTTGTTGATATATTTTGTCGTTAAAGATAAAGTAGTTCGAGAACATTATGAATTCTATTGTTTTTATTACTTCGCTTAGTGGGAATTTTTCAGAGAAGAAATTTGATCTTTTTTGGAGGCTTTGTATGACTAATTCCAAAGGTACATTGGTGTAAAGTGAGATGACATCAAAGAAAATGAGTTGGTAGTTATCGGGTATGAAGATGTTCGATACCAATTTTTTGAACGAGAAACTGTCTTTAACGTGTGAGTTTGTTGTGTCTGTTAATTTTGAAAGTTTCGTTTGAATGAATTTGGCCAATTTATGTGTAGGGCTATTAATAGAAGATACGATTGGATGTAGCGGATAATTGTTTGTGAATTTTTGGAAGGCAGTATAATCGTGCTCAATTACAGTTTTCTGCTTTCAAATGTTTCTGTATGGTTTCATCTATTATTTTGAGATTTTTCCATCGTGTAAGAATTTGGCTTACGCCTTTTTGTAGTCTGCTAAGTGGATTTGTATTTGTGATTTAATATGTGGTTTCGTCTGCACGTAGATTATCAGTTTTGGTGATGTAGTCTAGTTTGTCCAATATAACAGTTGAGTTTCCTTTATCTGCTTCTGTAATGATTAATTGACGATTGTTTTTAAGAAAAGTGGATGTATCTTTGATTATTTTGTTCGTGTTAAAGAATGAGTTCGGAGTTTTTACTTTATCAATCAATTTGGCGAATTTGTTTCTAATTTCTTTTTGTTGTGGTTTTTCCAGTAAATAATCTATTTTGGATTCAAACTCTGAGATGGTTTTATAGATGTATGTTTTGATATCTGTTGGTTTTGGATATAGAAAGCTGAATTTTTCACTCAATGATAAAAAGGTTGATAGCCATTCTTTAACTTTGTTGTTTGAGATTGTTGGTTCTATGTTAGTTAATGGGTTAATGAGTTAATGGGTTTAACTATGTTGAGTATAGTTTGATGTAGCCGAATTAAACAGATTGATTTGTGATGTCGGTTTCTTCCTTTGATGTTGATTTGGATCATTTATGTCTTCTTGATTCTGATTTGATTGTGATGTGATTGTTCTTAAGAATTCGTCGTAATTAAAAATCTGTTGGTGGATATTTTGTGTTCTTTCATATCTGAGGTTACCTAATTTCTTTTGGTGTTTCTCAAATAATTTTTTCGATATTCTGATCAGTCTAATTTGTTCAAATTTGAAGAATTTTTCGTGTATGTGTTTTGGAGTTGTTGCGATTGATTCTGTATTTTTTTGAATCTTTTTGTTGAGTATTTTAATTTTGTAATTCAGGTCATCAATCTCTATGTTGAGTAAAGATTTGTAAGTTTTGTGTAAGATCGTTTTGAGTTTGAATTTATTTCGGTTGTTAAAAATTAAAAAGTTTTTTATGTTCTGTGAATAGATGTGTTTAGGTATCAGACCTTCTTGTCTGCATTTTAATAAAAACCGTAGTTGTTGGTGGTAGCGAGTTTTAGCCGTGTTATTGCGTTTTCAATTTTTGAAGGCTGCGAGGATGATGTAACCAAATAATTGCAGGATCTCGTTGAAGAAAGTCATTTTCGTCGAGTTTTGAGCCAGTTAATTGAAGTGTTGATTTGGGTATGCGATCGTATAGAGACAATAGGGAAGGAAGAATCGGCTGCGATTCGGCCAGTGGGTCCAAGTGACAGTGGACAATTTTTTTTGGTTTAACATTTCGATCCTTATTCGGATCCTTTTCAGATTTATGATTTCTAAAATTACATTTGTTATTGACTTATTTTGTATAATATGTTTGACATTAAAAGCTGAAGTGTTATGTTTCATGACTGACCTGAATTTGTCTGGGTATTTTTTGATCATTTGGTCAGATCAAATTAGACTGAACAGAATATCAAAAGAATTATTTGACAAACACCAAAAGAAATTAGGTAACCTCAGATATGAAAGAACACAAAATATCCACCAACACATTTTTAATTACGACGAATTCCTAAGAACAATCACATCACAATCAAATCAGAATCAAGAAAACATAATCCAAATCAATATCAAAGGAAGAAACCGACATCACAAATCAATCTTTTCAATTCAGCCATATAAAAAAATACTCAACATAACACAAACAATAACATAACTAATAACCCATTAACTGACATAGAACCAACAATCTCAAACAACAAAGTTAAAGAATGGCTGATTAATCTATCAAACATAGACATTCCAACACATATATCAACCTTTTCATCATTGGGGGAAAATTCAGCTTTCTATATCTAAAACCGACAGATATCAAAACATATATCTATAAAACCATCTCGGAGTTTGAATCCAAAATAGATTATTTACTGGAAAAACCAATACAAGAAGAAATTAGAAAGAAAATTCACCAAATTGATTGATAAAGTAAGAACTCCGAACTCATTTTTTAACACGAACAAAATAATCAAAACATCCACTTTTCTTAAAAACAATCCTCAATTAATAATTACAAGAGCAGATAAAGGAAACTCAACTGTTATATTGGACAAACTAGACTACATCACCAAAACTGATAATCTACTTGCCGATGAAACCACATATAAAATCACAAATACAAATCCACTTAGCAGACTACATAAAGGCGTAAACCAAATTCTTACAAAATGGAAAAATCTCAAAATAATAGATGAAACCACACAGTAACATTTAAAAGCAGAAAACTGTTTCACAAACTCTTTTGCACTTATTTACCATGTCATGGACCCTTACGTTAAAAAATGGCAAAGTTACAAGCGAATCTGTAAACAAAGAATTTTGAAAATTGAGAAATCCATTTTCAAAATTCTGCATTTTTTTCACAGATTCTGGATCATAAATAAGTAATCTATATTATGATTAGAAAGTGGGATGCGGCTGCCTTATATTTTTTTAATAATTTTTTTAATAATTTTTTTTTGTTTCTAAAATAAAAATAAAATATTCTAATATTCCTTGTGAAAGTGAAAAAAAATAGACAGAAATAAAACATGTCTTGGAAAATTTCGATATTTTGCATATTTTCCAAAGTAAATGAGAAAAATCATTTTTTTTTTAAATATTTTTATTTATTTTGAAAAATACGCAAAATATCAAAATTTTTTAAGACATGTTTTATTTTCATTTTATTTCTAAACTCCTATAAAGAATATTAGGAATTAATTTTTTTCTTTTATTTTAGAAACTAAAAATAAAAAAATTATTTTAAAAAATATAAGGCAGCCGCATGCCACTTTCTAATCATGATAGCTGCTGCTGCAATAAAAAACACACATTCGCGCGTGCTTAATTTTCTTTTTTATCGGATTCACTTATTTTTATCGAGTGTTTATTTATTTTTTCAAAAGTGCCTCGTAAATTTACTAGTAAATTTTTGTTACTAGCAAATGCTCGACTGCTGCTGCAATTAAAAACACACATTCGCGCTTGCTTTATTTTTTTTATTATCGGATTCACTTATTTTTATCGAGTGTTTATTTATTTTTTCAAAAGTGCCTCTTAAATTCACTATTGAATTTTACTAGTAAATTTTTGTTACTAGCAAATGCTCAACTGTTGCTGCAATGGAAAACAAACATTCGCACGTGGTTTATTATTTTTGTTATTGTATTCACTTACTTTTATAGAGTGTTTATTTATTTTTTCAAAAGTAATATTAAATATCTCTTCCGATCGTGAAATTACGTGAAAGTGCTTTTTCGACCTCGACAAACGACACGAGCAGTTTCACAGTGGTTAGTAATACGTCAGTTCATATGTTTATTATATTCGATTATTTGTAAAGACAATGGTATTCGTCGTCTTTACTAAATAATCGAGTTGATTTTCATATTTATTTACACTTTTTTCAGTCAATGAATTGAATTCCGTCCCACACAGCAATATGACGTCTGAAAGAATCGCTGTAGATTTCTTATGTAAGATTTGGACATCCGAATACATTTTCCGAAAGACATCTTAATGAGTTCCGAAAGTAGTCTTATGCGTCACTTTGAGGGATGATTTTGATATCTGTGAAAAGTTGTCTTGAAGATAACTTTTTCAGACTTCTCAAAAATGATATCGTAAAGACTACTATTTCGAGATTTCTTCACAAGACATCGTCAAGATAACTTTTTCAGGGTTCCTTTAAAATTATCAAAAATTAATTTTTTTCTTATTTCTATCGTTTGCAAATTTTTTTAATACGTGTTCGGAAAAATGCCTGAATTGATCTGGTTGGGAAATTGGGAGAAAAAGGTGGAAGATTGAAGGGAACGAAGTGGCCGGAAGTTCGATGCGGACGAAGAAATAACTCACTCGCGTGCACACAATATTTCGGTTTTTATTAACAAAGGTTCAAATCAAAGAAAAGTATACAATCAAAATTTAAAAGAATACAATAGTCTCGCCTCGGCGATGACTACTCACAGTCGAAGCGATGCCGGAAAATGGCGGTCGTCACGGTAGACGCCACGTGTCGCGTTAATAATCTTTTCTTGCGAATTATCGAAGTGAACCGCACCGAATCTAAGGAAATACTTTCCGTGAAATTATCGCGTGAAGCCAAACCGGTTTTCGCTCTTGGCCGGGCGTAAATCGTCCAAGAGCTTGTGAAAAGGAATACTGAAAGCCGAGAAATTGAAAGATGGCCGAAAATCGATGATAATCGAAGGGCTCGCCAAAACGAAGTGACGAGGCGATCATCGATCACCGCGAGAGAGCCGCCGTTTGGAGGGGATAGAGTCGCGAGAGTCACGGGTAATGCAGAGTCCAGCGAGAGCTTGACCGTTCACTGAGGGTCTCTCGCGGGAGCTCTGGCAACTACACGCTTTTCTGAACAATACGTATTTTTATTTATTTACATAGTTACTGGACCGACTGTATTAAAAAAAAATTAGAAAAAAACTCGATTTCATCATTTCAATTTCATCTGCCTCCACGGGGATTTGAACCTGCGACCTGCCTATCTATCCTACTTGAGAACCTATCACGCTACCTATTACGCTACCGACTACTTATGAATTCTATTTACTTATATGATATGTCAGTGGTGAAATCCAAGAATTTAAACGGTTCCGATATGTATCCGAACAAATATTATCACGTAGTCTATCTGAATATGCGATTTCTAATAACTTTTTAATATTCATTCCGAAGATCTCTCAAGGGGAGGTTCAACCCCCTCCCCCGCCTTTCCGCTCTCGTGAGTGCGAGAGAGATAGAGCTAAAACGTTTAACACATTTTTCGCGGAGATGACTTGATGGAATAAAAAAAGAATATAGTGGGGCCATGACCTGTACACATTAATTACGCAGGCGACCCCACAATATCTTTTTTCATTTCATCAAGCCATCTCCGATAAAAATGCGTCAAGAAATTTTTGAGGTTATGTTGACCTTTTTACACTCTTCTTAAGTAGGTCTTATTTCAGACTTCTTCGGACTAACGTCTGCGAGATATCATACGTGTTGCTCTAGAAGTAGTCTTAAAAAAGAGTTCGCGAGGAAGTATTTCTGGCTTTTTATTGGATGTCTTTTACGGAATATCTTGAAGATATCTTCTAAGGATATCTGACAGTTGATTTCATTCCGAAGATCTCTTAAGTTATTCTTATTTCAGACTTCTTCAGACTAACGTCTGCGAGATATCATACGTGTTGCTCTAGAAGTAGTCTTAAAAAAGAGTTCGGGAGGAAGTATTTCTGACTTTTGTGCTGTGTGGGGTGCCTTATATGTACAATATAACCTCTAAACTGTCAACGGATTGGAGGTTATATTGCAAAAAATGTATAGCATTTTTGGTGTGAAAAGATTTGTAAATATTAAGAACACAAATATGAAAAAACAGTGAAAAGCGTGTTAAAAAATTTTTGTCTGCATGCAATTACCATGAAAAATATTGTTTGTTAAACAGGTGCAGTAATCGGTGGAGCGAAGGACTGAGGAAACGTTTTTCCATACATTGAACTTCGGAGGCTGTTTCCCGAAACCTGGATCTTCAATCCTGACCAAACCGCTTCATGGATCTTATCCTACGACGTCTCATTTCCTTTGTAACACTTTTACGGACCACTTGAGCGCGGCACATTTTTATTATAATCAATATTGTTTCGTCTGCAGTGCTCTGTGAAATTTCCACAAATGCCATGAACATTTATATTGATGTTCAAAAATCGGCATTTTGACGCTGTCAGTCTCGCCTTAAACAATTGGACACAGAATTAAAATGATAAAAATACAATTAGAAGTTGCGTAACGAAAATAATAGAATTATGAGAATTATTACTCACTATTTTTTTAACAACGGAATTTGCGTAATGCCAAGTTTCAATTTTGAAAATTATTCTTTTGAGCAAATGCATTTAACATAGAGCGTTACTCTTGTTCATTTTCTTGAGTTATAATCGCAAATTATGAGATTATTAAATTATTAAAGAAAACCATCAAAATGGAAAGAGAAAACTATTCAAAAAAATCCAATATCGTTATGAAACATTATTTATTTAAAGTACGATTATTCGTAAATATTATAATCTGTTAGTATGTTTAGATTACGTATATTTTATTTATTATAAAAGTAGATAATGTAAGAAAATGAACGGAAATCGGAAAGGAAGAGCTCATATATCGAAATGTTGATAATTCGAACAGTCTTTTATAGATCTCGAAGAGCCCTTGGAAGAGAGTCCGAGGATATCCTTCCTGCATACTAATTTCAAGAAAAGTAGGAAAGGGGGGTACACTTTTGATGGGTCGTGGACCAATCACAGGTCCTACTCCCTTTCCATCGACCACGATTTTCGTTGATTTTTGGGTATAAAAACCATCGAAATTCACTCCTCAATAGTCATTTTTCCCGAAATTTTCAACGATCAACGACGAAGCTACGACACCACGACGTTCCCCAAATTTTCTCCGAGTTGGGACTTATAATATTTCTTCGCTTCTTCTTTCGACCTGGGTTTTAGAATATTCTAAGACGGCGATAAGAAGGACTTAGAATATTATTTCAGTCTTGAGAAATTTTTCTTACTCTGACTCCGACAATTAGTCTCTGGTTTTCTCCGAGCTGATTTCGAGTGGTGTTTGAACATTTCTTTTGACGGTCTCAGACTTTGAAAAATCGGAACTCCTTCGTTGTTGAAATTTTATTCGAATTTGTAAATTTTTCTACGAGTCTTGGACATAGAATATTCCTACGATCTCACTATCGACCATGGTCTTAGGGTAATCTGAGGCGGCGAGAAAGAACTTAGATTTTATTCCAGTCTCAAGAAATTTCTTCTACTCCAACTTGTCGACAATTAGTTTCTGGTTTTCCGAACTGATTTCGAGTGGAGTCGAGAATATTTCTTTTGACAAGTTCTCGATTCTGAAAAATCGAACTTTTCCGTCAATTTAATTATTTGAATTTTATTCAATTTCCTCGAGTAAAGGACTCATTTCTTCATTTGATTGAATTTCCAAATTGAAAATTAATAAGGAATTTTATTTATTCAATTTAAATTTAAGATTTTTGAACATTCTTCCGAACTAATATTTATTTTTTTGATATTTGTAAATAGTGAACTACGAGTTGGTAGTCGGCATATATTAATTTAAATTTTTTCCCGAATCATCAATAAATTTTGAACCTCGAGCGTCGCGTTTTGAACATTCATTTGTTCCCTCTTCGAGTTCCTGAACTACAACATCGCAGGCCACGACGTGTCCAGTTCCGACCATCCGAATTACGCTGTTTCCAGTTTCCTGAATTACATCAGTCGAGGTAAGAATTTTAATTTTGTGGCCCCGCCATTTACCCCCTTTCATTTTTTCTTGACAGTGTTAATTCTAGGTGTTAAAGTGTTCGCGATAAATAATTTTCAAACCAATTAAATTCACGTGAAATCCATTCCTTAATTTCTAATCCAAACCCTTTTCCCGACCTAGACTGTTCCTCCTCATAAAATAGCTCCGATCGCGTTTAAATACGAGCAATATTCTGCGCCCAATCCCAAGTAATTTTCCGCAAGGTTAGACTTTAAAATAGGGCAGATGTGTTTTGAGATTGACAGCCAGGAGTAGGAAAGGTCAAGTTTCTTTTCCTGACTAGTGCGTTGTCATCATAATCAGCACATCCATTGTCAAAAGTCAATTAATAGTTCCTAAAAACTCCGATTTTTGACGTTACAATAATCACAGACTGGTACAGAAAACCGACTTGGTCAGGTCGATTCATAAACTTCTTCTCTCACCACCCTCTTAGCAAAAAAAAGGAATTATCATGATGTTGGTAGACAGAGCGATAAAACTATTACACGCATCGTTCCACCAAAAAAACATTGAACTAATCAAAAACACAATGACACAAAACTGTTACCCAATTTCCCTCACAGAAAAAGTAATAAAACAAAGGCTAAGAATAATTCATTCACAATCAAATAATAGCAACGCATTCGACTCCTCCAGATTAATAAATTTACCCAATACTGAAAATATTCACCATCAACTAGTCCGCCTTTTTCGACAATTCAATATAACACTAGTCACTAACAACCAACAACAATATTCATTCTATCACCGGTTCTACAAAAGATAAAATAGACAACATGGATAAATCCAACGTAGTTTACCAAATCGATTGTAATGATTGTGATGCATTGTACATAGGACAAACAAAAAGATATCAAAAAACGAGAATCACCGAACACAAAAATAGTCTAAGACACGCTAACACAGTAAACACAGCGTTAGCAAAACACGGAATAGAACTAAAACACAATTTTAAATTTGACGACGTTTAAATTTCTAATAATGAGTAATGGCTCAAAAAGCGATTAATTCTGGGAATGATACAGATTAAAGCACACTCAATAGCGATCAATTTTAGAACCGACATCGACAAACTAAGCAGCATATATAATTCAATAATGTAAGAAAACTCTGAATAACAACTGAAAAACCTTAAATTACCATCCATCAATTGAAAATTCATTACCAAATCTAACAGATATCAATTTAAAACCGGTCCAGAACCGGTTAACACATTTAGTCCGGCAAGAAAAACAACTAACGGCAAACGGCAATACTCAGTCGCTACTCAGCTCTCGAAACACTATGTAATGAAAATTGTTAATTTTGATAAAAAATGAATCTTGGAAAATATCAAACATAAAATTCATAGGTAAATAACACGTACACAAAGATCTCACAAAAAACATTAACTCAGCATTAAAATATCAAAATCCTTCCTCTCGCAGACACCAAGGATCACAAAAAAACGACCCGTCGCGATACAATCAATTCATAATGAATATTATTCAAGATTCACCAAATGATCAAAAAATTTCCATACAAATTCAGGTCAGTCATGACAGATAACACTTAAGCTTTTAATGTAAAATATATTATAGAAAATAAGACGATGACGAATGTAATTTTAGAAATAATAAATCTGAAGAGGATCCGAGTAAGGACAGAAACGTTATACCAAAAAAAATTGTCCACTGTCATTTGGACCCATTGGCCGAATCGCAGCCGATTCTTCCTTCACTATTATTCATAACTTAATCCCAGGATACCTGACCCTTAATACGTTGAGTGACCCCACAAGATATGTAAACCCTTAAAACCTATTTTCAAGATCGATGACTCTCATTACTTTGTACCAGGAATTTCTTAAATTCGGCCGTTTTATATTAAGATTCGAATATACGAACCCAAAAAAGACCTGGATATCAAAGATATTCGACTTTTTTTTTAAAGTAACGGACAACATCTTGAATCCTTGATTTCAATTTTCTAATCATGTAATTCATTTTTAAGCACTCACCATACATGAGAAGTGCCTAGTAGTATTGCCTTCCAAAAACCTATTTCTTATGAAAACAACCATACAAACTTTATACCAACATATGTTGGCATATTATACCAAAACAAAAAATTTTGGATTTTCCGCCACCTCGGATGTCTGCACATGCTCATAACTCACCAATCCATGAACGAATGCGGTTCAAGATCATATCCCAGTGTTGTTTTACTATAATCTCGAATCTTTTTTGACTCAATCCATTCAGACAATGTTGACTATGACATTTCCCATAAAAACAGCAATTTTCGAGCAAAAAAGCCATTTTTGTGTCCGTCCAAAGTCAGATCTCAACAACCTGTAAACCAATGTTTTTGTAACTTATAGACTTTTTTTATAGGATCACAAAGATGTGTCCTGTAGAGTTTGAAGTCTTCACAGTTCTTTGAACCATTGTTTCAACGAAAATAACTTTTTTTCAGTTTTTCACTCATTGCAAGAAGATGCGTAAACAAATTTTTTAAATTGTCACCATCCACTTTCATTTGAATACATTTAAACTGATTCAAGAGTTTAAAATGATTGATTTTTTTGTTTTATTAATTTATAACTTTTTACAAAGTGGCTCCGGTCACCAATCCGTCGATGCAGCACGGCAAGTCGATGTCAAATCGACGGCAAGTCGACGGCAATAGAGAATAACTAGGCGAATTGCCGTCGAGGAGTGGTCCCAAATCTCAAAAAGCTGGCCAAAAGTCGAAAATGTATTCAATTCGGGTGAAAGTCTGTACTCCGGGGTTTTCGGGGTTGCTGACTACGAATATGAACTCAAAATTTAGCAAAACAAAATGGCAGATCCAATATGGCGGGAAATTTCGTCAAAAACGTATTCAATTCGGGTGAAAGTCTGTACTTCAGGGTTTTCGGGGTCGCTAACTACGAACATGAAGTCAAAATTTAGCAAAACGAAATGGCGGATCCAATATGGCGGGAAATTTCGTCGAAAACGTATTCAATTCGGGTGAAAGTCTGTACTCCGGGGTTTTCGGGGTCGTTGACTACGAATATGAAATCAAAATTTAGCAAAAAAAAATGGTGGATCCAATATGGCGGGAAATTTCGTCAAAAACGTATTTAATTCGGGTGACATTTGAAGACTTGAAGACTTGGGAAGAAGAGGATTGGAATACGGTCGTTATAATCATTATTACAATGACAATGAACATTCATAATATATTTCTTTCATTCTTTTATTTCTAATCGATATAATTTTAGCTTTTTTTACAATTAATCACTGTCCTGTGAACTGTCATCATCGTCACATGTATCGCTCGTATCATCAGAAAAAATCTGCCTTGATTCTGGAACTGAAGGTGAAATCAATAGTTCAACCGCGTATGGGGATAACGATCTTAGTTTTTTCGAAGGAAGTTTTCGCAAACTGGATGTTACTGGATCTGACGTTACTAAACATCTGCGAAAAATGTCTTCCATGTTTTTAATGCGGTTACATTTTCGTGAAAAATCTTCTCGGAATCTTTTAATGTACTTATTGCATGATTCCTGAGCTTCTTCAGACATTTGTCCGATAGGAAGTAACGAAGATTCCACGATTCCGTGACCGTGAATAAGAATTTTGTGTACTGTTGTTGGCATGAAGTACCACGAATAGAGTTCGACAAATTTTCGTGCAGTATCTTCAGCGAATTTGCGAAATTTCGGTATATTGATTTCAAAACCACAAGAAATTACCTGCAATACAACATGAAATCGCTTTATCAATTCTTCATCAATTCCCATTATTAAAGCGGAAATTTCAGAATTTTCGAAAAATCTTCTAGCTGTATTTCCGTCATTAGAACTTCCATAGCCTGGTTTTGGTTGATCAACAACAAGCCCTAATCTGTCACGAAAACCTTGTTGTATATTTTTTTTCCTTTTATCAACATTTTCTTTATCCTCTTTGCGCCCTTGCCACTTTTTTATTTCTAATTTGTAACCTACATGTAAGCAACATTCAAAAAACCGTATCCAAGCATGCAGCGACGATATTCCGAATTGAAAGTGATCTTCATTAACCGGTCCTTGCAACATCTTGTCAATGTCATTAAATTCTTTGGACGTAGCACCACAAAGGTAGCAACGCATACTTAATGATGTATTCGTAATAGAATTACAAACTTTACCATCTATCATCGTCAACACAAGTTTGAAATTTATGTTAATTTTTTTGCCGCCAATTACAGTTTCAAAGGGCACGAGGTTTCTCTCTTGCGCTTGGATACAATCGACTTCTGCCCTAGTTGCTTCGGCAGTTTCATGAAAAAATTCAATTTTAATTGGGCGACAAAACCTTGGTGACGAAGGACGAGGATTTTTCCAAATAATCACGTGTGGATTGACTTTATCAAAGATTTGCAAGGGTACAAGTGAAATAAAGAAAATGTTGGCATCTGATTTATTGCCGTCTCCATCGTTGAATTCTTGTTTGTAAGTACTTTGACCAGAAGTTCCATCGCATCCCCACTTGCATATCAATTCTAAATTACCAACTTTGTTTTCAGCAAGACTCCCAATAACGTCCGGTTGTACCGTTAATATTCTTTCAGCTGTATGATTTAGCAATGCTTGAAGTCCAACTGTGGCTCCACTTTCAGTTACAGAAATTTCTGACTTTGCAGGGTAACACTTTTTTTTAGAATCCAATACACATTTATAAGGCGGGTATCATTTACATTTTTTTTTCAAGCTTACAGAACGTAGTGATTGGTATTGACTTTTGGTCATTTTACCTTCTACCACAAGTGATGATGCTTCGTTGCCTGACAGTACATATTCTGAAACGCGTTCCATAGACTTACGGTACTGTGATGCTTTTGATGGACTGCCTTCTGTGACATCCCTAACTACCTTTAAAGCTTGTAAATTTCCAGAAGCCCGGAGACCCATTTGTGTAGCGTAGGCCAATTCGTGGGCGGTATGTACTTTTCGAACCTTTTCTGTCTTCCTCCGTTTTGACCGATCACTTAAATCGCCTCAGCTTGTGGAAGGACGCCCCATTGTGCTTTCCGTAGAAGGATGCCCCATTGTGTTTTCCGTAGAAGGACGCTTCATTGTGTTTTCCGTGGAAGTCTTCAAACGTTCCTTTTCAATCGTGAAAGACACAGGAACGTTGAGCCACTCATCGAAGTTATTGAAGAATTTGGTTTCATCCCTCCTCGCTTCTTGCCACCTCTTTTTGAAATTCAATACCAATCTACCCATGGCATCTTTCAGATTTTTCGACAAAATGTATGGATGCTTCAATTGTTTTGACACCTCCATTTCAACAATTCAACGACAATGTTGATATTTTCTTTTAATACCGATTTCACAAGTATGTGAATTTCCTTCCTCGTGAAAGAAATTTCGTCGGTATTATCCAGAGGATCTGTAGGAAATGCAAAATAACATTGATAGAAGAATTATCTTTATCAATTTCCTATGAACAATATTTCAGACGCGAAAATTACAAAAAACTGCAGAAAGCATTTTTGCCTCCACTATTGAATTTTCAGTGCGACAAAATTTCGACTAGTGTAAAAAATTTCATAAACCACTACAATTATATCTTCTACTGTGAGGAATATATGTGCTAAGTTTCAAATTTTTATATGAGTATTGACTAAGTTGAAAAAATGTTCAAATTGTTGACAGTGTAAAATACACGTATATGCCATTCAAAACTTTTACTGCTGGGGGGGGGGGCATAAAAATTACACTCAAAACCGAAGGAGCAGGTACGAGCAGCTAATTTTTGGATATGTTTTGAAGAAATGTCTAAGTAACAATTTCCATTTAGTTTAAGAGCGGGGGTCGATAGGGGTTTTGACTTATTGTTTTTTCTAACACGACTTTTCAGAACATAACCAAGAAAAATACCACTACTTTCATTAATAACTTACAATTTCATACATCGTTAACGATAATTTTAAGCGACACACTCAAATTGCACTTACTTTCTCGAGAAGAATCCATTTTGTAAAATCCAAATCCGTTAACTTTTCACTCTTCCAGACGCGTCGAAATTTTCGTCTTCTTTCTCCGCGCGACGAGCAAACAATGCGGTAGACTCGACGCTCACGAATAAAATGGATTCCTGAGCCAGGTATGGACGCTCCCCTTTTCTTAACGGTCATAATACATACTAGAGGTACCACTACAACTATTCCAACCATTGAAAGTCCCTAGAAAAAAATATTTTTTTTTCGACGCTTGGCCAGCCTTTGGCGATTTGGGACCACTGTGCGACGGTGGCTTTGTATCAAAAAGCAACAGCGAGAGCAACTCGTAGAGCAACGCTCTTTTTAAATGTTACTAACTAAGGAATCAGGCATTCTCGAAGTTATATTAAAAAGCAAAGGTGCGAGCTACTCGTGAAGCAACGCCACAGCAACGCTCTTTTCAATGGTGACCGATTGAGGAATCAGCGATTTTCGAGGCAACCATCGGTGTTGTTTTGCGACGGCGTTCCAATACGAGTTGCTCGGTCCGTTGCCTTTTGATACAAGGCAACTCGTTGCATACCGAGTTG
>OX333071.1:53164737-53383433 GCA_946863875.1 Alloplasta piceator
CGTCGTTTAAGTTGGATGAAAATTTCATTCTGGGGAAGTCCATGGGACATTCCTTAAACCACTATCGGAGATGCGAAACGGCAGCGATTGTATGTGCTGAAAAAGTTTCGTATACGTACCCTTAGATATTTTTTAGAGGTACCTATAGACCACATAAAGTGACATTTTATGTACGTATTCAAGACGAATGCCAATAGTGCAAAAGATATCTAATGATTATCTTCTATACGTCCCTTAATTTAAACGCTATTGATTACACATTATCCATTAATTATAAATTTCATTACGATTATACATTATTCAAGGTTTGTGAGACAAAGATATATAAGTATATCAGCACACTACATCGTATAAGGTTTTTACATGCATAAGTTTCTCATAAGTCAAGTTAGTGTAGGTAGGTGGGTAGGTAGGTAGGAGATTAGAAAAGTTAAGCAGCACCCCTTGAATCCAATACTCGGATGGGTGACCGCAGTGTGAAACATCGAAAACTATTTTTTTTTTCTTTTTTTCTGTAAAATATGGATATCTCGTAGGCCCCGAATATTATATAATCAGTAACAAAGTTTATAATTAATTAATAATGTGTAGTTAATAACGATTAAATTATTTAAATAAAGGGACGTATAATGGATGATCATTGGACATCTTCCGGATCACTGGTTTATTCGTCTCAAATACGTAAATCAGACGTCATTTTTTGGGGTCTAGTCCGTCTAAAAACCGTCTCAAGGTACGTATAAGGGATGTTCCCAGTACATAGAACAGGTGCCGTTTCGCACTTCTTTTAGCAGTGATAGGGATACTCATAGACGTCCCTGGGATGGAGCATTCATCCACTATGTATGGATATTGGACGTCCCATGGCCCTAATGTTCCGTGTGGGTCTTCTCCTCTTTTCCGCTCTTTTATTTATCTTCTTGTCATACTCACGAAAAAGGGGAAGGAAAAAAATTTGGGCTTAGAAAAAAATATCGATTACCCTGTTCTCGTAAATTTAAGTTGATTGGAAAAAATACGCAAAACTCGACGGAAAATAATGACAATTGAAAGCAAAGATTCCAGTGAAGAATCAGGCTGGAATTTTAGAAGTTTTTCTAATAGGAAACTGTAGCAAAATAGGACAATCAAAACCATTGAAAATTTGTCAAGAGGCAGTTCGTTCAGTGAAAAAAGGACTCAATGGCACAATCAGAGAGCGTTTGAAAAATTCTTTCTCTCCGTCTTATGTCAAACGTGTATCAGGATCGCAAATAACTTCGAGACTAAAATTTTTTTTTCTATACAATCTCATTGGGAGGATAATTTCTCGTCTCGTTGTTTTTTTGTTTCAGTCATCATCAATGACTCGATGTCGCGTCATCATGTACACGAAACGAAAAATATATTTGAAAACAAAAACATAACAAAAAATTGATTGCTATCACTTCAAAGTCGAGGGGTGATTCCATCTATTCGAGACTCACGTAATTCATTGAAACTGTACAATGTTTCGTACCAGTTGACAATTTGACTGTAGATCTATGACAAAGCCCTCAGCATATATATATGGGGGAACACGCTTCATTCTTACAATTCCTGGACCCGACCATTTTTTATTTTGCCGATACTCCGCTCATTTCATTGTATGATCCCAAAAACCACTGTCAAACTCTATTATATTTTTTGAAGCCCTCATGGCGGAATACAAGACCATGGATTATTTTTGACTTTTTAAAATATTTCATTTTCAATCGATGATATCTCTGTAGCGGTTAATCGTATCGGAAGTATATAACGAGGTTTTTTTTTCATCTCAAGTCCATCTTCAAATAAAAAATTTGTCCAATTTTTTTAAAGCAAATTTAAGCATTGAAAATAATGTTCCAAAATTCAAATCGCGATACCCAAACCATCCCCTTCCTTTGAATTTCGAATCAAAATTCTTAAAAATACTAGAATTTATTATCAACATTTTTGAAAAAAGAAAATGATGGAACCTCTGCTGGTTCGCGAGATATTGATGTTTTAGTATTTATTTCACTTGTTGTTTATTTATTTCTGTCCATCTGTTAATTAATTTGAGCTTCAAACAGTGCAAAAAAAGGTAAAAAACAATCATGTAAATCAATAATACGTTGTCATGCTTTGGTAGAATATTTTAATTTAATTTAATTTAATTCTTTTTTATTTTGAGGTCCAAGTATTTTATACTCGTATCTGAATCTCGTTTTTATTTCTCGAATATTGAATTTTTCAAATTATGTTATGTACCCCACTTTTTACGAAATTCGATCAGTTTCCAGCAACAACTTTACCGTTGTGAATAAAAAATAATGCAGTTCTGCTTCTGAGTATTTTTTTTTTGATTGGGCTATTTAAAATCGTCCATTCATTAAAAATTCCTTCGATCGTTCGTAATCATTTTTCGTGAGATTAATAATTTCAATTGACGGTACATTTTTTGAAGCCTATTCGTAGAGTCGTTTATTACTTTGGAATGTTCGTAAACAGCGATGGCGGCATTACTACTATTTATGATTTACTTATACTTTTTGTTCATTTTTGGAGTTATTCATCACACCATAAAAGTAAGATATTTCCGTTTTTCACAAAGGTAATAGCATTTTTTTAAAAATTGTGTGAAATTTTGGGAAATTTATTGTTGTTCGAAGGGTTGAGACAGTACGCACAAAGAAATAGAAAATTTCCAACAAAATAAAAAATGGTCGGGGTTACGGATTGGTCGGTTTCGTATGGAGGGCACCATAAATATATATATATATATGTTACTAGATGTTATTGTGGCTCGGGCGTTACGCACCCTCGCGTCGCCCTAAACCCAAACCCGGCCCCTCGATTCTTGTTCACGGTGGCGGCGGTGAAATACTTATTCAATATAGAGAGATATATATATTAGGGTGGTTCTTTTTTCGGGTATGTTGGTTTTTTTTTGACAATAATGCTAAATAGGTTTTCAATAAATAAATAAAAACTCATACAAATTGTCAGCTCGATATCTCAATTTTAACCTGGCTTCCACGGCGGTCAAAGTTTTAGAGGGGAAATACGTTTATTTTATACGGTCAATTGGTTGAACATTTTTTCAATTTAGTAAATTTTGATATAAGAATTTGAAACTTGGCACATATATTCCTCACAGTATAAGGTATAATTGTAGTAGTTTATCAAATTTTTTATCCCCGATTTTGGATATACACTCCCGCTGAAAAGTTTGGATACTTTTGTCGATATTTCTTGCCGCACTAGAAGTTGCATAACTCCGTCAAAAAGGAAGATAATCAATTTTTTAAATAGGCGTTTTGACGGGAAGAAATTCAACTTTGTTTTCCATTTTCTAAATTTTTCTTGTGATTTTTTTTCGACCCGGTATGCACTTTTGAATGTGACCGTTTTTTGCCTTTTTTCGACCATCGCGAATTGGGCGCATAACTTGAGAACATTTTTTTGTCTTTTTTATCTACGGTATATTCAAAAGGGTTAGCAGACGCTCCATTTTTATTCCTTAAAAATTTTCGTACGATTTGTTTCTCGCAAGGTTATTTCACTTTTGGCTAAAAAAGAAAAATTTTGAACGATGTAACGTATCTCAAAAACTGTAGGGTTGAAGAGAAAATGTCAAGTATGAAAAAAGTAGCGTAGGTATACAGGGATTTGCCTGGAATTATTTCAGAATACTCCCATAACATTTTTTTTTTACCATTTTTGTTCGAAACTCGATAGTGACGTCCCAGAGAAAAATTGTATCTGATTGAAATTTCCTTACTATGTAATATAATAAAAATCTGAAAGAATTTGGCAACATTTGGCATGCTATAAGCAACCATTATCAATAATAATTATTGACCATTGTTCATCAACATTAATATTGCCCAAAAGACATTAAAAAATTGATTAAACAATTGTTTATACAATTATCAATAACAATAACAATTTATTAATAACTTTTGAGCAATATTAATATTGGTAATTGTTGTTCATAGCATGCGAAATGATGCGGAATTTTTTCAGATTTTTTCTATACCACGAAGTACGGAAATTTCAATCAGATACTATTTTTCACTAGGATGTCGTCATCAGAGTTCAAGCGAAAATAGCAACAAAAAAACTGTCACATCAAAATTCTGAAATAATTCCAGGTAATTTCGTGTATATCGACACTACCTTTTTTATACTTGACATTTCTTCTTAAACTCTATAATCTTTGAGATACGTTGCATCTTTCAAAATTTGTCTTTTTTAGCCAAAAGTGAAATAGCGATAGTCAAAAAAGGCCAAAAAAAGGTCACATTCAAAAGTGCATACTGAGTCAAAAAAAATCATGAAATATATTTTAAAAAATTCAAACCGAAGCTGAATTCTTTCTCTTCAAAACGCTTTTTTAAATATTCGATTATCTTTTTTTTTACGGAGTTATGCAACTTCAGCTGCAGCAAGAAATATCTACAAACGTATCCAAAGTTTTGAGCGGGAGTGTATATCCAAAATCAAGGATGACAAATTTGACAAATTACTACAATCATACCTTATACTATGAGGAATATATGTGCTGAGATCCAAATTTTTATATCAATATTTACAACGTCGAAAAAATGTTCAGATCTTTGACCGTATAAAATACACGTATGACCTCTTTAAAACTTTGACTGCCGTGGGAGCCAGGTTAAAATTAAGATATTGAGCTGAAATTTGACATGAGTTTCTATTTCATTTATTTAAAATCGTTTTAGCACTATCGTCCAAAGAAAAAACAACATAGCCTAAATAAGGACCACCCTAATAAATATACGTTTTAAAACAACGTAATACCACTGCTAATGAGGTTCGCGATATATATAGATATATATATTTATATATATAAATTAAAAATGGTCGGGGTCAGGGCCGAGCGAAATGGCGTGGATGGCCTCTTATATATATGAGGCCATCCACGCCATTTCGCTCGGCCCTGACCCCGACCATTTTTAATTTTTTCCATTTTTTCATATAAAATAGTATGCTATGCAAGGAGTATTTTGACAAATTTTCAAATTTTTATCGCATGTATTTCAGAAGTTACAATATCTCGAAAAATCTGGACTTCACAAATTTCGGAAACGTTCTCTCTTAAATTAATCGATATATCAAAAAATGTTTAGAAATCGATTTTTTTCATATTAGTTCATACTTTTATTTAAAAAAAGGGAAAAAAATTTAAATCATCGTTATTAACATTTTTTCAGCGTGTAAAGTAAAAATTATTTTTTATAACGATGATTGCCATTTTTTATTTTTTTCAAAAAATTCTCTAAAATAATGATGAATTAAATGAATTTTAACGCTAGTCCCATCATGAGCCCATTTTTCCTTCTATTTTTTTTAAAATAAATTCAATTTTTTTTCACGAAAATTTTGAGTGTTCCGTATGAATACTATAATAATTTTTATAACTAATAATACGTGTAAGTAATAATTATTATACTTGTGAACAATTAGTAATTGTAGTGATAATTTTACAATTAGTACAATTAGACCGATCTAATATATTGAAGAATTATTTTTCCATTACTTTCCTATAGAAGAAACGTATGTATTATAGGAGAATATATGAATGAAACACTTGCACATTTTTTCATCTTGAGAAAGTTATAAATATTTATACTCTCACTCGTTTAAAAAGTGTACACAATCGAGACTAATCAGATTTTGAAAAATCTCTTACTCTTAAGGCACCATCATTATCAGGCACAACACAGTGCAATTTTTAGGTACCTATTATGGTTTTCACTCGCTTATACCAGTCGCTTAGTTTTTGTGCTATACATTTTGATATCTGATCAGTCTCGATTGTGTAAACTTTTTAAATGAGTGAGAAAATAAATATCTATAACTCTCTCAAGATAAAAAGAATATGTAAGTGTTTCATTAATATATTCTCCTATAATGCATACATTTCTTCTATACGAAAGTAATGGAAAAATAATTCTTCGACATATTAGATCGGGCTACCAATTGTAAAATTATCACTATAATTATTAATTCTAAATGAGTACAATAATTATCACTCACGGGTATTATTAATAATAAAAAAATTTATAGTCATTCACAGGAAACACTCGAAATTTACGTGAAAAAAAATTGAATTTCTTTTTCAAAAAATAGGAAGAAAAATGGGCCCATGATAGGACTAACGTTAAAATTCATATAATTAATCATATTATTTCAGAGAATTTTTTGAAAAAAATAAAAAATGTCAATCATGTTTAAAAAAAATAATGTTCCCTTTACACGCTGAAAAATTGTTGACAACGACGATTTTTAATTTTTTTTCCTTTTTTTATGAAAGTGTGAACTAATATGAAAAAAATCGATCTCTAAATATTTTTCGATATATCGATCAATTTAAGAGATATCGGCATTAGAACGGTTCCAAAATTTCTAAAATCCAGATTTTTCGAAAATTGTAACTTCTGAAATACATGCGATACAAATTTAAAAATTGGTCAAAATACTCCTTGCATAGTATACTATTTTATAAGAAAAAATGGAAAAAATTAAAAATGGTCAGGGTCAGGGCCGAGCGAAATGGCGTGGATTGCCTCATATATACAATGGTTCCCTACTCGCCCCGTGTATGTCATTTTGCCGCAAAAGAGAATGAGAGAAAGAAAAAAAGAAAATATCTCGCTGGTGCCTCAAGGCGTTTCAGATCATCAGTATAGAATGCTTGTTACAAACGACCGGAGGCAGTAATTCTCGCTGTCTGCGAAAAAACGTGAACTTTTTTCTAACATTTGAATAAATTATCTAGAGAAGTATTGTTTAATTTCTTCGAATCAGCAACTCGTTGAGAGAATACATTTTATAAGCAAAGAAACGCAATTGAATTGAAAAAAATATCACAATGGGTATTTCACGACGCGGGTGGATATCCGAAGAAAGAAAATACTCAATCTTAGCAATATTGTTTATTGGCGTTGTTTTTTGTGGTCGTAAAGTTGAAGCTAAGCGTCCTCACATTATTTTCATTATAGCGGACGATTTGGTGAGTAAAACGAAAATTAACGGATTATATGGGCCATGAAAGAATAGGTCTCACTCCCCGATTGGCAAATTTCATATGCTTCAAATAATTCACGAAAAATAACTGAGACTTTCCAAGTTTTTATGTCAGGACTGAAACAGTTCGTGAAAATTTGCAAATTCGATATTTGAACATCGAGTGCTCACTATTTTTGTGTTTCCACAAAATCTTCATGAGCAAAAAATGTTAACAGTTTCCCTTGATGCAAATAATGGGAAAGTGAATGATGATAAATTAATAAGATGAGAAAGTGAATAATGAATGATGAGAAAGTGCAGATTTCAAAATTTCGATTTTTTGAAAATGTTTTTAGATTACCTGTGCAAAAATTGAAAACTGTAGCTTTATATCGTGAGATTTGTGGCGGATAGAGCAATGACATCATCCACTAATTGTAAGCTATCCATCTGAAATTTCAAGCCCAATATCATGGCATATGCGCGAGCTCGCTCGCACGCTTTTTGCAAAAAGCTCGAAATTATTGCTCCGTGAGCGATTTTTGCGAGATTCAACAACGGAAAACTTATTCCCAGGAATGTATCGCCGATGCTGACAATCAGGCCAATGCTTGGCCGAACATTGGCATTCGAGAGTCAGCACTCAATGCTGGCCCGGCTTACAGCCAACTTGTACCTTGTAGTAATAAGTTCCCTCTGAGCCGATGGTTGGCACGCAATGCTGGCCCGATGTTAAGCCAATCAAACCTCACGAGGTATACCCGATACCTAGCCGATGTTTGATTTCCAAGCCCAGGCCTACGGTTGGCTGATCATATTTACCGATTGGCAACCAATTCTATATTCTATGATCGGCATAAGAAATATCACCAACTCTTGGCCGTTGTTTGGCTCGGATAAATGTAGATAATATATTTTTAGTAGCTTATCGCCAACGTTGATCCAATGTTGGTAAATAACCGTCAGCCGACCGCATTTAAATTCATACACATTTCTTATTATTAATTTAAAAATAATTTTCTCAAATGATCTTACATATAAATTTACAGGATTTTTTTATAAACTTTTTCAAACAAATACTTGAAAAATATTAATTTAGTCGCATAAAATATACGATCGCGAGTGAGCGTATATGTAGCGAAAGATAAATGGACAATCCAATAATTTATTTAAACATAATTGTATATACATATGTTTATATAAAAAACTAGTTTCCATGAATATATCTCTATATATTATATAAATATTTCGCTGCCACCGCCGCCACCACCGTGTACAAGAATCGAGACCGAGTGAAGTTGGCCACAGATTAAGCAGGGTGAAGCTGGCCATGGAATTAAGAACCGAGCGGGGTGACGTTGGCCATGGAATCAAGGCTCGAGCGGGGTGAAGTTGGCCATGGAATCGAAAATTGAGCGGAGGCTTGGGACGGTGGGGAGGGGGCAGGGAGTGGGGAGGGGAGGCAGTGGGCGGGGTTCGGGGTTCGGGTTAGAATCTTAGAATTGAACCTTCACGACGTGAGGGCGCGTAGCGCCTGAGCCGCACGGACCCTAGTATATTTAGGGGGAAACGCGTGTTTTTTTTCATCACGTGAACCTGACCATTTTTTATTTGGCCGAAACTTCGCTAATTTCATCGTATGATCCCAAAAACAACTCTCAAATTTTATTAGATTTTTTGGAGCCCCTATGGCGGTATACAAGACCATCGAATATTATCGACTTTTGAAAATTTTTAATTTTCAATCGACGATATCCTTGTAGCGGTTAATCGTATCGAAAACTACATGAGGAGGTTTTTTTCATCTTGAGTCCATATTTGAATTAACAAATTGTCCAATTTTTTTAAAGCAAAATTAAGTAGTCAAAATAATTTTCAAAAATTAAAATCACGATACCCAAAACCGACCGTTCGAATTTTAAACAAAAATTCTCACAAATACTAGGATCCATTACCAACATTAAGAAAAAAAATCAGGATGGGATTTCCAGCAGTTCGCGAGGTATTGATTTTTTAGTATTTAATTTACTTGTTGTTCGTTAATTTATGCCTATCTATTAATTAATGCAAGCTTTAAATAGTGTTTAAAAAAATAGTAGAAAAGAATCATGTAAATCAGTGATAGGTTCACATGCTTTGATAGAATATTTTAGGCGTATTATCAAATTTATACTTGTGTTCTTTTATACTCGTATTTGACTCTCGTTTTTTTGAATATTTAATTTTTAAATTATGTTATTTATCTTGTTTTCGACGAAATTCGACCATCTCTTAGCAACAACTTTGCCGTTGTAAAGCAGAATTATGCAGTCATACTTCTGAGTATTTTGTATTGATTGGGTTAATCGTCTATTCATTAAAAATTCCTTTGATTGTTTCTAATGAGTCTTTTCACGGTAAACAATTCCAATCGACGGTATATTTTTCCCATTCGTAGAGGTCTCGGTATGACGGTATAAGATTTTTGACAAATTTTTTACGAGATCTTTCACGGAGTCGTTCATCACTTTAGAAATTCGTTAACAGCAAGGGCATCATAACTACTATTTTTTTACACTATTTAGAGCTTAAATTAATTAATAGATAGGCAGACATTAACGAACAACAAGTAAATTAAATACTAAAAAATCCATATCTCGCAAACTGCTGGAATCCCATCCTGATTTTTTTTCTTAATGTTGGTAATGAATCCTAGTATTTTTGAGAATTTTTGTTTAAAATTCGAAGGGGGGTTTTTGGGTATCATGATTTTAATTTTTGAAAATTATTTTGACTGCTTAAATTTGTTTAAAAAAAATTGGACAATTTTTTAATTCAAAGATGGACTCAAGATGAAAAAAAACCTCCCTGTGTAGTTTTCGATACGATTACCGCCTACAAAGATATCGTCGATTGAAAATTAAATATTTTCAAAAGTCGACAATATTCGATGGTCTTGTATTCCGCCATAGTGGCTCCAAAAAATCTAATAAAATTTGAGAGTTGTTTTTGGGATCATACGATGAAATGAACGAAGTTTTGGCCAAATCAAAAATGGTCAGGTTTACGTGATGAAAAAGACACGCGTTTTCCCCCATATATAGTTCGCATCCCAGGTGGGATTTAACGAATGGCCCGGCAATGTGCCAGTATATTGCCGGTAGGGGAGAGCAGTAGCCATGCGGGTTGAGCGCGGGTTCGCAAGTCGCGGACCCGGGTTCGATCCAGGTGACACCGCTGAAAAAATCCGCGCGGTCCTTATCACGCGGATATCTATCTCTTATCCAAGTGGACGGCCGATTCGTCGGATCGCAATGGAAGAGGTAGCTGCCTAACCAACCGTTGGTAGTCGTGTGAGAGCCTTCTCGCATTGCTATCAAGGAAATTAGGTAGGTTAGTGGCTGTATCGGTGGAGGTCTTCTGCAGTTTCCCTCCACCCTCGGCAAAATTGCGATACAGCTCGGAGTCAAGGTGTAATAGGTTCGGGACTGCGGTCCGACCTGAAATTGTTGATGCGAGTGGCACAGACCTTCTAAAGAGGGCGAGCCATACTAGGCTAAAAAAACAATATTGCCGGTACTGAATTGTTAACTTCGGCCCAATTCTGGTCTACAATGTCGGCCCAATGCTGGTATTGGATCGCGGCTCAGCGCTGGCTTCAAATCGTCGCCCAGCGTTGGCACATAATGTCGGCTTTATGCTGGCCAAACGCTTAAACGCCAACATAACCTCAAAAAAATTTCAACACATTTTTCTCGGAGATAGCTTGAGGGAATCTAAAAAGAATTTCATTTTGGGAAATATGTGTTCAAATTTTTTGAAGCTTATGTTGATCTTTAGACGCTCCTTATTAAGGAATAAATCTCAAACTCGGACCAGGTCATGAGAAAAACGATAATAGAAACATTTATTTATTCTTTAACATATGTATTACTAAAAATAAAGTTTAGTAATGAAGCTATTTTATCCTCAATATCACGGTTGTCACGTTCGACAATGATTTGAGAATTTACAGGGTTAGCAAGTTCGCACATAACAACAGAATACACCAAATCGTGGCCTTTTTTTCTTGTTTTTTTCGCCGGTTGTTTCATAATTTCTTCAATAGTTATTTTTGAGTCACTATTCTTAAAGAAACGGTATACTTTCGCTCGTAAATAACTTGAACGCGATTTGAACATTTTGCACGATATCAATAGACATTTACGTATGAACGTAACCTCTCAAACGTATCGAGCGTATCGTATGGGATAAGACTATTAACCAGGCCTGGCACAGCATTGGGCCAGCATCATTCTACGATTGCTGGCCCGACGCTCAGTTTTAGCATTGGCCCGACGTTGGCTTCGGAGATTGGCTAGATCTGGCCCGGCCCGTGTCAGGGCTATGAAACGCTCGTGTTAAAAATTTTGCCAGCGTTAGTGGCGCCCAACTTGGTCCCGCGGTGTTTTGGGGAACTAACTAAACGGGGATATACCGGGTGTGCCATTTTAATCTTACAGTTGATTGATTTTGAAAAATATTAAGATAGCTAACGTGTTTTTTTTTTTAAATGGAAACATGATTTTTTTGTCACCAAAAATTTGTTCAGATCAAATCTAACATCTTTTGTAGGAACATTTTTATGATACAGCCAATAATAGAGGGTGTCCCATTCTAATCTAACAGCTGAATTATCTTGAAAAATACTGCTCCGATAAAAAATTGAGTGGCACGAAACTTTTAGGGTTCAGAAGGGGACGTTCAAAAAAATTGTTTGTTTCGGTCCAAAATTCAAGATGGCGGCGTTAAGATGGCTGCCATGTTTTTTTAAAATGGAAACATGATTTTTTTTTACCAAAAATTTTTTCAGATCAAATCTAACATCTTTTGTAGGAATATTTTTTTTATAGCCCGGATATTTTAGACTAGATCACCATTTTTGACTATTTTAGCGTTTTGCAGCATAATGACGAAGACAAGGAAGTCTTCTAAATCCTCCTCGTGAAAGTTTTCTGAAATCTTCTTAAAGGTGTTCAAAGATTCCACCATTCATGTTTAAACATGCCTTTACTCTCCTCTCAAAACCTTCAACTGTTCTTAAGAGAACTTCTCTCGGGATTGCACGGCAGGCGGCTCTTATCCGCTCCCGCATATTCTCTCGTGTTGTTGGAGGTTGACGGTAGACTACGTCTATAAGATAAGCCCACAAGAAAAAATCGGGAGAGGTAAGATCAGGTGACCTTGGAGGCCAATGGACAGGTCCATCTCGACCAATCCACCTTCGACCGAATGTTGCGTCCAGTTGATTCCGAACAATACGAGCCCAGTGACCTAATCCTTGTGAGTGTTCCACACACACACACACACACACACACACACACACACACACACACACACACGTACAAAATCACATACACTCTGCGAAGGAGGGTTTGGAGTCGAAAAATACTGCGGAAGTGACGAGCCGTGGAGACCTAATCCTTATGAGTGTTCCACACACTTAAACTTACAACATTGCACACTCACACACTTACAAAATCACACACTCATACAGTTAGATACACTAACAAGGAGAGTTTGGAGTGGAAAAAATACTGCGAAAGTGACGAGACTCGACCTCCTCGTCCTCGTGGTTATCCCGGATAATACTAAAATAGTAAAAAATGGTGATCTCTTATGGACTGAATAAAAAAAATGTTCCAACAAAAGTTGTTAGTTTTGACTTGACACATTTTTTGGTGAAAAAAAATCATGTTTTCATTGTTTAAAAAACCTTTCGGCCATCTTAACACCGCCCCTTTAAATTTTGGACCAAAAAAAAAAATTTTTAACGGCTTTCTTTGAACCCTAAAAGTTTTATTCCACTCGATTTTTTATCAGAGCAGTATTTTTCAAGATAATTCAGCTGTCAGATTAAAATGGGACACCCTCTATTGTAGGCTGTATCAAAAAAATGTTCCTACAAAAGATGTTAAATTTAATTTGAAAAAAATTTTGGTGAAAAAAAATCATGTTTCCATTTAAAAAAAACATGTTAGCCATCTAAACGCCGCCATTTTGAATTTTGGACCAAAACAAAAATTTTTTTTGAACGTCCCCCTCTGAACCCTAAAAGTTTCATCCCACTCAATTTTTGATCAGAGCAATATTTTTCAAAATAAATCAACTGTAAGATTAAAATGGGACACCCGGTATATCTATATGCTCTGCTGTATATAGATATATATTCCAGTTCAGTTAGTTCTCCGAACCTCCGCGGGACCAAGTTCGGCGCCACTAACGCTGGCAAACTTTTCTCCGTAAGCGTTTCATAGCCCTGGCCCGTGTGTTGACGTTTTGACATTTTCTGTGGGTTAACCTCTCTTATCGCTGTTAGTTTTCGTGCGTGTTTTTAAACTTTTTAATGTTTTTAATGCCCGCCCCGATCAGCAAAACCTCGGCTTCGCCTCGGTTTTGCAAAAGCCGGGCGGGCCCTCTCA
The DNA here is from genome assembly GCA_946863875.1 of Alloplasta piceator. NCBI lineage: Eukaryota > Metazoa > Arthropoda > Insecta > Hymenoptera > Ichneumonidae > Alloplasta > Alloplasta piceator. The sequence continues at coordinate 53,178,198 of OX333071.1, forward strand.
CCCCCCGGACCGGCAAAAACCTACAGTCTTCGCAACACTTCGCGAGATTGCCGGTAGGCGCGCTAACGCAGGCCGCAAAAGTTAAATCAGTCTATATATATATACATATATGGCTGGACGCAAGTCAGCTGTCATGCTCTTGCGGTATTTTATACATTGGAATTAATTATTGAACGTACTTTCGGTTAGGAGATCAAGAAAAATAGTTGGTTTCGGTCCAAAATTCAAGATGGCGGCGTTAAGATGGCTGCCATGTTTTTTTAAAATGGAAACATGATTTTTTTGGGTTATGATACGACCCACGGCCCGAATGCTGGATGCCCTGACGTATGTGATATGAAGGCCGAGGCGAAGGCCGAGGCCGAGCCAGGAAATCCACCTTTCGGGCCTTGGGTCGTACTATACTATTTATAATATTTCAAAACAGAGAGAGAATTCTGAAAAAAATCATATGCGCTCAGAAAAATTAATGCATTCGATTTGTCTAAGAAAAAAAAGAACTTACCGAAAAATTGTTAAATCATTATTTGTTCAAACAATTTATTAATAATTTTCGGGCAATATTTTTATTGATAATTGTTGATTGTTTTTCCGTGTACGTATATATTTTTCCGGCCTATGTGTGATAAATATGATATACACATCAAAATATTATAAGTAGTCGATGGTGTAGTGGTTAGAGTGTCATATGTCAGTATTAGGTCACTAGGTAGGCTCGATAGGTAGGTAGCTTTCAAATCCCAGATTAGGGTCGTAATTATTTTTCGGTCCGCTTATATACACAGAAAATTAATTAGTCAAAATAATTGATTAATTTTCGAAAGATCTTTTTTTTACATTTAATTCATGGTCAAATCAAAGATGCGCGTAAAAGATGAAGGTCGAGGGTTCGATCCCGCGTTAAAAAATTTTTTTTTAATTTTTTTTCAATGTTTTTTTATTTCCCAATATTATGTAATGCTTAAAAATCATCAAACATTGATCAAAAACGTATTGTTATCAAAATTATAAACAAAAATATATATTTCAAATAATATTAACGAACATGGGATATTTTGCTTGCACGGTTATAGTAAATAGTACTAGAAATTTAATCACTTTTTGCTAGAATATTCTAGTAATTTGGGGACGATTCCGAATTATAGTAAAATTTACATGACGGTATAACGAAATAGTCTTAGTGAACATAGTAAAAACTCCAACGTGTGTAGCATTATTACAATAGCCGCATTATGTTTTTTACTATCAGCATAGTAAAAAGTGTTTCGAATCGAAACAAATCGGTTTTTTGAAAAATTTTATACAGTTTTTTTTTAAATGTCTATCGCTTGCAAAATTTGTTAATGTTAATGTTTTTTATTTAACCCTTCGAGTGCATACGGGGTCGTTTTGACCCTAAAATTTTTTTGTTACCGATTGTATCGCATAACGCGGGGATCTATTCGCTCGAATTTTGACGCGATAATTTTCTCCCACTCCTACTCTATAAGTAGACGCTCGAGCCGGTTATCAGATCCTGCCAGTATACTGAGGACAGCCATCAAAAAGGTAGTTGCTTCAATTCTTAAATGAAATGCTTAAATTCAAACCTCCGAATAAATATACTTTTTGGAAAGTTGGTCGACACTATTTTTTTTTCCCATCTATAAACCTTCCTCTTTAAAAATCCCGAAGGGGTTTTTTTTATTGCTATTTAAAAAATTCGATTTTTTTCGTGTAAGTACCTATTTTTCAACGTATGCCCCACTTTGAACGAATGTTTTGGCATTTAATATTTGTTTTCGTTAAAAAATTAATTTAGGGCCATAAGATATGGTTAATGTACTACAAAAAACGGCTCTACATAAAAAAAAACAAAAAATGCATTTTTACAAGAATACAACGATTTGAAAAATGCCTTGGGTCAGATTGATCCAATATGCACTTATAGGTTGGCGGCGGAGGTGTGCTCTCGAAGGGTTAAATACCTTCGGGACTAGTTACATTTAAAAAAAATTAAAAAAATAACCCCATTTTATTATTTCAATTCCATCTATCTCCAGAGGGAATCGAACCCTCGACCTGCCTATCCATCCTACCTAACTACCTAACACGCTACCTATTACGCTACCGAGCGCTTATGAATTTCTTTTACTTATATGATATATCAGTGGTGAAATGCCAGGGAAAACAAGTCAAATTCAAATATTGGGGCATTCCAGGTCAAATCACGTGGTCATCGGCCTGACCCCCTCAGATTTAGTTGCCGAATTTTTTTCGGGTATATTGTGGTGCAAAAAAAAGAGGTTATTTTATAGAATACAGAAAATATATTATCAAAATATTGGACAAATTTTTTTTTACCAAGATATGATTTATTTTTCTCCTTTTTCCCTATAGGGAACCATCATGAAAATATTTAATTTTTAACATTTGTAAACAATTTTTTTTCTTTAATTAAAAAAATAAAATATAAAATATAACAAAATATATAAATCATTCCCGGCCCACTCTCAAACTATGATGAAAATACTTGTGCTTAGTTACAGAATTCATGAAAAAAAATTAAAAATTTTAATCCTGGTCCAAATCAATTTTTACTCAAAATTTATGGAACAGAAAATTGTTTTATGGGGTAAAACGAGTAATAAAAATCTGAAGAAAATAACCTCTTTTTTGCAACCAAAATATGCCCAAAAAAAATTAGTCAACTGAAACAGAGGGGGTCACTCACGTGGTCATCGGCCGACTACTCCGATTCAGTTAGCGAATTGTCAGTTAAAAATTTTTTAACAAGAGATGATTTTTTTTATTTTTTTTTATCCTACAGGGAACCATCATTCAAATATTTAATTTACAAAAATTGTAAACAAATATTTTTTTCTTTCATAAAAAAAAATATACAAATTATTCTCGTCCCACTCTCAAACTAGGATGAAAATACAAATTTTTAGTTATAGAATTTATGCAAAAAATTTCAGAATTTTAAAACTGGGCGTAATTCATTTTTATTTAAAAGTTGTGAAAAAAATTGAGTATAATTTTATGGGGTAAAACAAGTAATCAAAATCTGAATTTTTTTTTTTTTAAATCAAAATATGCCCAAAAAAAATTCGGCAACTAAATCCGAGGGGGTCAGGCCGATCACCACGTGATTTGACCTGGAATGCCCCGTTACATATATGTACAGTTGAAATTAAAGTAATTCATAAATTGAAAATGCCAAAAACAGACGATTCAATATGTCGCTTGAAATTTAAAAAAAAATTCAAATGTTCGTGAAAGTCAATTTCTTATCGTTTTTTACAGTTACAGTACAGAAAAATAAAATTCTCCAAGAATCGAATATACGCAGGGCCGGAAAAACGACACAATAATTATAAATTGTCATGGGCTAATGGGGCTTAAATTTACATTGCTTAGCGTCCCTAATCGCTCGATCGGAGTTCGGAATGAGAAATCGGAAAATTGCTATGCCAGGTAGGGAAATATATATCCTTCAGAGCAAAAAGTCACATGCAAAAATTTCAATTTACCACGCAGTATAAATAAATTGTACTATAAGTTGATGAATTTTACTATGCTGACATTTCAAATTTGCAGCTTTCAAGGCATTTTCAGTTAGAAGTAATTTGTTATCGAACATTGTAAATTTTTCATGGAAGTGAACCAAAAATTGTTTTTCTGCGTACGATAATTTATTGTTCATATAAGACTATTTACAATGTAAACCAAAAAGTGCAATTTGTAAAAATTACTATGTTTTATAGCAATTCTTACAGAAATTATACTACTTTCTATATAGTAGGGTGAAAGCACCAGTAAATGGACGAATAAGGAAACGGAAATACTCTGGTTGAGCGTAAAATAAGAATGTAATCGAAAAAAATTTCGAATTGTTTTGGTCGAAACGAGACATCACACTGAAGTGAGAAAAAAATATTCGGGGTAATTAAAACAAATAGTATTCAAGAAATTAATTGAGAAATAGTCAAATCACGAAAACACTAGTTAATGGACGAAGTTACCAGTGAATGAACCCCGCAGCTCCAGTTAATGAACGCTATAACAAGGGAAAATTTATTATTAATGTTTATTGAATTTTATACTACGATCACAGCATTGAAATTATTCATATAAATATTATTAACGAACAATAGAATATAAATATCAAGCTTTTTGGGATATTGTACAATTTCGATTTAAGAAGATTATTGGGCTGCCGCTGTCTTACTGATTGATATACCACTATGCGGCCGCTGCAAGGGATTTTGCCAAATCCTCTTCGTCACATTGAAATCAATGATAAATGTTCTTTTTCTGTGTTTTTTGAGTGAATACTTCTTATGCGACAAAAGCCAGACAGTGTCCGTTGTCCGTTTACGGATAACGGGACAAGAGAATGAAGGAATACGATAAGAGATAAAAAGAGTGATGTGTGAGCGAGAGAGAGTGAGAGGCCATTAACATGCATTAACAGCGTGCCCCTCTTGTACGTGTTTAGTACTTATATAGGACTGCAGCGCGCGTGCGCGTCGTTGCGCATCATTCTATCCACAGCACAGTATGCCTGCGTATACGTGTTAGTAGTATGTATATAGAACAGCAGCGCGTATGCGCGTCGTTCCATTCGTCATATGTGTGAATTCATACTGCGTCTTCATCTTCACAGTATATATATAGCCCCCAAAAACACCAAAAATGGTGTACAAAAATTGGAGACGAGTACATTTACGAAAGTATCTCTAGTTCACTCTTCTTACAAAAAGTTGTGAAATAAATAGACATGAAACTCACAACACGCATTGCCAAGCACATGTCGTTTCCCAATGTAACGTTAACTGTGCAATCATGATTTTTAGGGACGGAATCAAAATAAAAAAAATTCCAAAAAATTTTAAGAATAAAAAATTTGAAAAAAATGAAATGAAGTGAAAATTGTTAACAAAGAGAAATTATCAATGAAAAAAATAATCAAAAAAATAATAAGTACTTGGCGAGTTCGTTTTTAAGGAACGATTAGTCAAAATAGTTTTTTAGTGAACAGGTGAATACCAGAATGTTACTACGTTCTCAGTGAAAAAACTCGCAAAAGTACTTTTTATTTTTTTGATTATTTTTTTCATTGATAATCTTTGTTAACAATTTTCACTTCATTTCACTTTTTTTAAAATTTTTATTGTTGAAATTTTTTGGAATTATATTATTTCGATTCCGTCCATAAAAATCATGATTGCATATTTAACGTTATATTGGGAAACGACATGTGCTTGGCAATGCGTGTTGTGAGTTTCATGTCTATTTATTTCATAACTTTTTGTAAAAAGACTTTACTGGAGATACTTTCGTAAATGTACTTGTCTCCAATTTTTTTACACCATTTTTGGTGTTTTTGGGGGTGATTTGTCTACTTTTTGCCAAGTGTTTCCATTCGGTTTTTCAACTATACATAATTTGTAATTCCATTTGATTATATAATTAAATATTATTTATAATTTCTTATAATTATATTATTTTTATATAATTTATAATTTTGCTTGTTCGATGGACTGGAAAAATTATATTTTAGACGCCAAATTATCCATCGATGCGAGAAAGAATCATAAGCCTCAATACAGATTGAATTTTCTTCATTGTGCAGTGAAAAAATGCTATTTTTACTAAGGTTCATGATTTTTTCTCACCTCACTCCACAAACTATATTTTGGATACAAAAACTTTCATCAATGAGTTAAAAAATCATAAGCCTCATTATTGATAGAATTTTTACCAGTGCGCAGCAAACAAAATACTATAAAATCTGAGATCATTGGTTTTTTCATTAATTACCATGAATGATGAGAAATCATATACCTCATAACCGATAGTTCTCTTTTTAAGTATGCTGCCATATTCAATCCTTACCTAAATCCCCGCTAAATCATTTATTGGTGAAAAAAACAAAACATGTAGTATGCAGCTTTGGCGTTTCGTGGGCGTGGCCGGCTTTTTTTTCTGAAGCTAGTATCATCTGCAAGAATCCACAAAGATGTATATAGTATAATATGTTATTTTTAATTTCTTTCTAATGTATAATTTTCGTGTAATTATAAAAATTTGTTTGCCCGCTGGAATACACAAATTATATTTGAAACAAAAACGTCCATCGATGAGAGAGAAAATCATAAACCTCAAGATGGATAGAATATCCTTCATCGTGTAGTGGACAAAATGCTATTAATATTGAGGTTTATAACTTTGTTTCTTCAACTAATGCCACGAATTAGATTCCGTATACAAAATCTACCAACGATAAATAAAAAAGTCATAAGCCTCATTGTGAATAGAAGTTTCCATGTCGCAGTAAAAAAAATGCTATTGTCCATTGCGCAGCGAACAAAATTCTTCATTGTACTATGGACAGAATAGTATTAATATTGAGGTTCACAACTTTTGTTCAACTAACATCATGAATTGGATTCTGGATACAAAATCTTCCATCAATGAGTAAAAAAAGAATAAACCTCATTATAAATAGAATTATGACCAGTGCACAGCGAACGAAATACTGTAAATACTACGATTGATATTAATAGTATCAAGTATGATATTAAACTGTTTGATATACAAATTTTCCGACATATCATAATGAATTCTATATATATTTTTCGACAGATCACAACAAACTCTAAATAAATTTTTCTGACGGATCACAACAAATTTGAAATTATTATGTACTTGATATTTCGAAAGTTCATTTGAACGAAAAAACGTTGTTACATTGATGAAAAATTGAAAGTTCCTGGAAATCTTTGGCAAATTATTCTTAGACCGCTTTCCACCATAATTTACAATAATTATTTACCAAGCATTGGCAAAGCCTTTCAATTTTGCGTTGAGGGAATAAATTTATCATTTTTTTCGTTCAATGGAACGTTTGAATATTCAAGTAAATACATTATTATATTCCGGCAGCACAAATCACTACACCGATTTTTTCTATACAAACTGTAAATATGGTTGTTGAATTTTTATTGAGCACATATATCATTTTTTCTTTGTTTTTCAAATCCTTAAGATGAACTAAAACAAAAGCGATGTATACATATTAACTCAATGCACGTTTTGTAAACAAAAAATTTCTATTTACGATGAGTGTTGTCAAACCACCGTTAAAATAAAAATATTTTTTTAATTAATAAATAAAAATAAACTGAAACAAATTCGACGATATATATATTAACTCGATACACGTTTTATACTCAAATAAATAACATCGACCCAGCAATTAGTGAATAACAAGTTACTTGGGAAGATGCTAGATCGAGATTTATTTTTTAGGTTATACATGATGATGTGCAAGTTTCTGTTTGGTTCGCTCCAGGGGGTCCAAGCACAGATGGGGATGAGTGAGGCAGAGTTTCGCCTTAACCGTCTACTAAGAGCGCTAGTTTTGCTACCCATAAGCCATTGCGTCGATTATCCATCTCGCTCGCACGCACTCACGGCACTCACCCATGGTATCCATGGCAACGAAATTTCCGCCATCTGGTTTGTTGCGTGTTGCGCGTCTTCATAGTGCGCTCGGGTGTGTCTATGGGTGTGTTTTTTGGACTGTTTTTTGTTATCTTTTTGCAAATATATTGTGCAGTTTGCAGAAAAGTTGAGTGCATCATATTGGGCGATCGTTTTAATAATCATTTTTGATCCTCACTGAAGCAAGGTAAATATATCTCGTTTTGTTATTAACCTAACCTCTTCTCGTATTTTGATCTCAAGTTGAATTCTCAACCGAATATTTGTTAATTTAAGCAAATATATAATATTGAAGGTGAAGTGCACTATTTTTATAAGTATTGTGGATCTAAAAAAATCCTTTCTACTTTTTGTTTGTAACAGCTATGGCGAGAAAGTGTTTGGTAGCGGGATGTTCGTCGGAGGCTGCACGCTTCTTCAAATTCTGAAATCCCATGACTGAGTCTGATCGGTTTTTAAAGTGGCTTGCTGCAAGTGGGAATCCTAAGCTGCTGAATGTTTTTCCGGTACATGTGACAAATCGACATTTGTGTTCGGTTCATTTCGAACAAAAATATATGATGGCGAAATATGTGTTGAGAGATTGCAGAGAGAATCGCGGGAAGCGAATATAGGTGAATGTGAACGAAAGAAAAGGAAAAGAAATGTTATAGGTGAAAATTAATTCGAGGTGGCTGATTAAAATTCAACAGAGAGTGTATAGCTTTATTTTCCGGGATTACAAGTGTCTCGATCGAATCGAGTGCGAAGACTGATTTCTCTCGTCGCGTTGGCGATGAGAGCGAATTTGTGTCCACGTAAGTGTGCGAGTGTGTGTGTAAGAATCTGCGTGTGTATGGCGTATGCGTGTATTCTATTGTGTGGAAGTCATAAATTTCTGATTAATTTCGGAGACACTGATATAGCGAGAATGCTCGAATATTCTCGCTTCGATTAGAAATAATATTCTCTAACGGTCGATGATTGCCGAAACATTACTCCCACTTGGCAATGTCGCAGAAATTGACAACTGCGCTTTTTAAATCGTCGATAGCGTGAGAGATTAAACGGCGTCTTTCTCTTCTTTATCGTCGGTTGTCACTGGTAGGAGACAAAGTTTGATGATTGGTCGCTTCAGCGTTGATTTCTCGGTACGAACCGTTGCAACGCGCACGAGATTATCCTTCCCTGGGTGTACGTTGACGATTCTTCCCATCGCCCACTTTGAGGGGGGATATCGTTCGTCTTTGATGAGAACGAGAGAGCCCACATTTATCGAGTCCTTTGTTTGTTGCCATTTCGACAGCGGTTGGAGTTTTTGAAGATATTCCGTGCTCCACCGCTTCCAGAACTGCTCGAGCATTTGGCGAATAAGCTGCCATCGAGACAGTCGGTTCGTAGGCAGTTCGATAAGCGACGGTTCTGGGATGACGTTTAGCGAGGATCCGATGATGAAATGACCTGGCGTCAACACAGCCAGATCCGATGGATCGTCCGATAGCGGACAAATCGGGCGAGAATTTAACACGGCTTCGATTTGAACGAGTAAAGTCGAGAATTCTTCGTAGGAGAGACTTGTCTCTCCGATCACGCGTTTCCGATGAAATTTTACCGATTTTACACCGGCTTCCCATTTTCCGCCGAAGTGAGGAGCTGAAGGCGGGCTAAACTTCCATGTTGTTCCGTCGTTTGCGAGGATGTTGGCTACTGTCGAAAGTTCTCGAGAGGATGCGTCGAAGAGTTCGCGTAGCTCGCGATCAGCGCCGACGAGATTCGTTCCACAATCGCTTGTAAGGGTGGCGCATATCCCTCTTCGACCCGTGAATCGTTTATAGGCAGCGAGAAATCCTTCTGTCGAGTAATCAGTAGCGATTTCGAGATGAATCGCGGATGTCGAGAAGCACACGAAAACAACCATATACCCTTTATATGTTTTCGCACCGCGACTTCGAAACGTCCGTAGAAAAATTGGACCGGCGTAGTCAACTCCCGCGTGAAGAAACGGGCGCACTGTGGGTAGATTCACAGAAAAATCAGCAAAACTAGGCCGATGTGCGTACTGAAAAATGCAATGGTGATTCTTAAGTTTTTAACCTCGCTGATTTCAAATCTGGAATCAAAATTTCAAAAAAACTAAATGGCGGACCGGAAGTGACTATCTGCGTTACTAAAAAGAATCCGATTTGAGTAGGGATCGGTAAATTAGCGGTTTAAAAGTCACTGATTAAAAATCTCAAATCCAAATTTTGAAAAAACAAAATGGCAGACCGGAAGTGACTATCTGCGTTACTAAAAAGCATCCGATTTGAGTAGGGATCGGTAAATTTGCGGTTTAAAAGTCACTTATTGAAAATCTTGAATCAAAATTTCGAAAAAACAAAATGGCGGACCGGAAGTGACTATCTGCGTTACTAAAAAGAATCCGATTTGAGTAGGGGTCGGTAAATTTGCGGTTTAAAAGTCACTTATTGAAAATCTCTAATCAAAATTTCGAAAAAACAAAATGGCGGACCGAAAGTGACTATCTGCATTACTAAAAAGCATCCGATTTGTGTAGGGATCGGTAAATTTGCGGTTTAAAAGTCACTTATTGAAAATCCTGAATCAAAATTTCGAAAAAAAACAAAATGGCGAACCGAAAATATATTTTTATCTTACTCATAAGCAACTTTTGCTATCAGAAATCAATATTTGTGTTTTGAAGGTTGTTTTTTATAAATTTTGAATGAGATTTGGGGAAAACAAAACGATTGTCTGGAAGTGAGGGAAAGTTTTCAAATAATTTCGGAAAATTAGTTATAAATCATTTTTAACGAATTTTATTGCTAAATACATTTGAAACAGCAATCGACACTTAACGAATTAAATTTTACCGAAAATAATACGTGCGTTACATAGAATAATTAATAATTAATAATAATAATAATAATATTAATTATTAATAATTATTCCTGATTTCAATATTAATCATAATCGTCAGCGTCGGAATCGCGATCGCCGTCGTCAGAGGAATTGGTGGATTCTGATTCGTCACTCGTGTATTCCATTAATTCACCTAAACCATACTTATCGCGAGAACTATCGGTACAGAGCAAAAGTTGCAATGCTTCTGGTGATAAACTTTTTGCTTTTTTCGGATACTGCTTGCCCATGCTCGATATGTACGGATCTGAAGTTAAGAGGAGTCGATTGAAAACGTCTTGCATGGTCGCTGTTCTCGAGTGTTTTCGAGCAAAACACTCGCGATATTTTTTAATATCTTTGTTACGGGCTTCCTGTGCGTCTTCTGACATTTGCCCGATAGGAAGCGGGGACCATTCAATTATCAAAGGACCGTGAATCAAAACTTTGTGAACCGTAGTTGGCATGCAGTACCAAGAATACAAAGTTACGAACATTTCGGCGGTTTCAAGACTATATTGTTTGAAAGCAGTTACATTTACGGCAAAGCCACTTGAAAGAACTTGCAATATTATGTGGAATCTTTTCATAATATTCTCGTCCAAACCCAAAATTCTTGATGAAATTTGAGTATTTTCGAAAAAACGTCGCGCAGTGTTTCCGTCGTTACTGCTACCAAACCCTTGTTTCGGTTTATCAACATCAAGATGCAACTCTTTCTTGAATGCGGCTTGAATAACTCGTTTTCGCTCAGCAACTACTTTTTTTTCTTCATCTTTTCGAGTTTGCCACTTGTGAACACCGATTTTATAGCCGATGTGCAAGAAGCACTCAAAAAAACGGATCCACGCATGCAACGTTGATAATCCAAGTTCGAGTCGAGTTCTGTCAACGTCTACAGTTTTCATCAGCTCTATGTCATTAAATTGCGATGATGTGAGATTGCATATATAGCAACGCATTGCGGATTTTGTATTTGTCACGGAGTTGCAACTTTGCCGTCAATCATAGTGAAATACAGCTCGTATTTAACAGTAACTTCCTTCTCGTCAATAAATGTCGTAAAAGGGGTGAGAGACTCGATCTGATTATCAACGTGTTGCCGTTCCTGAATCGTTGACGACACAGTTTCTTTTAAAAATTGAATTCTAATAGGGCGACAATACCGTGGAGATGAGGGCCTGGGATTTTTTCAAAGGACGAATTCTTTTTTTGAGATATCCGATCCTAAAATTTGCAATGGAGCTAAAGACGTTAAAAATATACTCGCATCAGAACTCTCAGCATTCGTAAACTTTTGTTTGTATTCACTGTGCCCAGAGCTTCCATCACAACCCCATTTACAAATTAGTCTTAAATTCTTCGATTCTTCAGGGCGCAAAGAGTTAATCACGTCAGTTTGCAACTTTAGAATTCTGTCGCAAGTATGATCAATCAAAGACTGTAATTTCACTTCGGCTAAAGTCTCAGTTACCGTTATATCTGAAGGGTAACAACGGTTTTTAGCAGCAACGACTTTTGCGTACGATGGATAAATAGCAACTTTTTTATTTCTCAAAGATCGCCTGATGTCTATGTATTGCTGTTTTGTTAGTTTTGCATTTACAAAATCTATCAGTGCTTCATCTCCAGACATCTCAACTAGCCGTGGATCTATCGACGATTCATATGCTGTTCGGTATCTCGCAGCTCTTGAGGGAGATTTTGTTGTGATGTTTTTTAAAATAGTGGCAGCATCGTTTAATCCTGCAGAACTGAGTCTCATCCTGGTGGCCAAACTTAATTCCTCCACGCAATGCTTTTCACTGACTTCTAAAGCCCTTCTTTTCTTGGTACGTTCACTCGACTCTTTGAAACTCAATTTTCGAGGTCGCCCAGATACACCTGAAGTTGATGGCTCTCCAATTGGTTTCGTACAATTCTGAAAAAAATAGCGCGAGCGTTATACTATACATCTTGACCCATAACTCGAGTTTTCGAAACATCAATAAAATTAATTACCAAAATAGTTATTGAAGTTTGCAACCATTTTTCATTTTTTTTTTTAAATGCATCGTGGCTTCTGTGCACTTCGAGCCATCTACTTTTGATATTACGAAGTAATTTTTTTAATGAATCCTTTTCATTGTTGTCAATCGTGAAAGATTCGGATGACTCAAGAGTAATTTTTTCCTCAAAAATCTGAAGTTGCTCATCCAGGCACAATTTAAATTTCTCCTTAATTATTCCAAAAATATCCTGATAAGTGCACGTGTAATCCATGGCACGTGAACCTAGAATAAAACAAGTATGATGAACATTTACTAAAAATGAATGTGTTCATGGGAAAAATTTTAATCTAATTGTAAATGATAGAATAAATTATTGTAACATTTTGAACACCCGTTACATGAATCATGACTCTTTACGAATAGATCACTGGGTAGAAAATTATTTTATATTCCACAAGGACCGGCTATTGTCCCCAGCAGGTATACGTTTACCTGCTGGGGACTATGCGCCCAGCCTGAACAAAGAAGCCAAGCGTTGCGCGACATGAGAATTCCGGTTCCCAAAGCCAGATATGCAACAATCTGCAGAAGTTTTTTTATAAATTCTAATCTTAATAACATTATCAATAGGCTACAATGTTCAAAAGTCTGGGATCTCCTGGGATCACAACTATTTTTATACTTTTTTTGGAAAAATAAATTTACAAGCTTGCTCAAAATGCATACATTGAACACTCTTTTATACATACAATATTTCAAATTTCAAAAAACTATTTGACATGATAATATTTCACATACCTTCAAGATTATCTCCCATTTTACCGATTTGAAATCGGTAGCGTAGAACAAAATATATTTCACTTTGCGCGAATCGAAAATTTCAGCGTACAAAATCGCTACGTTCTTCACTCTCGAACGGTCGAGTTCAGACTGTCGTAAGTCGAGTACCGCGAAGGGTAGGGACCGGTCCTTTTACAATAGGGCGTACAAATACCTGGTCTTTGAAATGACATACATAGAAATACGAAATGAGAACACTCAATTTTTGGGTTTTGCCGATTTTTCTGTGATTCTGCCCACAGTGGGGCGAGATTGAACAACGCGAGATTTCGGTAATTGTCCCATAAGTTGTTGACTCATCGCAGCTCGTTGTCGAACACACGAAATACAGCGATGAATAAATGCTCGTACTGGCACACGGCCTCCCACAATCCAGTACCGTCTGCGCAGAGTCGCGAGAGTTACCTGTGTTCCTCCGTGTAACGTCCTTTCATGAGGTTCGTCGATGATGAGAAATGTGAGCGCCGATTCTCGAGGCAAGATGAGCGGATGTTTTTCGTCGTAGTCGAGGAGAGCATTTGATAATCGCCCGCCGACACGAAGTAACCCTGAAGCGTCGATGAATGGGACTAACTTCACGAGGCCGCTCGATCTCGATAGTTGCTTATTGTTTATTAACAACGCAATCTCGGAGGCGAAGTAATCAGCTTGTGATGATTTAATCCAAAAGATTCTTGCTTCTCCGAGTTCCGCTGGAGTGATTGGAGCTTCGCTGCCGGGGCCGTGAGAGTCGCGTTTGAATTTTTTTCGCGCTCTCATGCACCAAACCGTCACTCGGAGAAGAGGCTTTAGTTTCGAGTATCGATTGACGAGATCCCATGGAGCTTTAGGTATCGCAATGGTCGCTGTTTTGCGACGTATTTCGAGCTTGACGTCACCATCTAACACAGGGAAAGTATTTGGCCACGCTGTCGAATGTTTCGAGAGCCAGGTCGGCCCGTGCCACCAGAGATCGAGTTCCTTGAGACGTTGCGGCGAAAGTCCGCGAGAAGCGTGATCCGCGGGATTCTCTTTGCCGGAAACGTGATGCCATCGAGAGTTTTTTAATTTTCGAATTTCAGTTACTCGATTTCGTACATACTCTGCCCATCGAGAAGGTTCGCCGTTGATGTAGGCGAGAGCAACCGTTGAGTCCGTCCAAAGATGCACCGGTGCATCTTCCAGATCGAGGACTTTTTGCACGTGCGTAATTTGACGAACAAGAAGCACGGCGGCCGACAATTCCAGACGAGGAATCGTTACCGTTTTAAGAGGCGCGACTCGAGTCTTCGCGGCGACGAGTGTCACGCGAATGTCGTCGAAATCGTTCAACACTCGAAGATAGACAACTGCACCGAGAGCAGCTTGCGACGCGTCCGAAAAGCCGTGCAGCTCTACTGCGAGAGATGACGACCGAATTCCGAGCCAACGAGGGACGGAGATGAGCGATACATTTTTTAAATCATCGGTATATTGTTTCCACCGAAGAGCGAAATCTTCCGGCAAAGTTTCGTCCCAATCGAAGCCCGCTGCCCATAGCTCTTGCATGAATATTTTTGCTCGCACGACGACTGGAGCTATCCATCCCAATGGATCGAAGAGTTGCGCTGTTCGAGAGAGGACGGAGCGTTTCGTGACGCTTGCGTTTTCCTTCTGATCGTGCGAAACGAACGTGAAAATATCGGATCGCGGTTTCCATAGAATACCGAGAGCTCGCGAAAGAGGATCTTCTTCGATCGATACAGATGACGATTGAGATTTTCGATGTTGAGGAATCTCTTCGAGAATATCCTCACAATTTGCCGTCCATTTTTGGAGATCAAAACAGCCGGCTTTAAGACAGCCATTGATTTCTTGAAGTTTCTCGCGAGCGTCGTCGATATCGTCTGCTCCTGAAAGCACATCGTCGACGTAAGTTTCGCGTTGAATTACATCCACCGCGCGAGGATAATGTTGACCTTTGTCAACTGCGAGTTGACGCAACGTGCGTATTGCGAGGTACGGAGCACTCACGAGACCGTATGTGACCGTAGTCAGCTGATACGAATGAACCGGCGTTTCGGGGTTTTCCCTCCAAACAATTCTCTGTAGGTCCCAATCATCGCGATGCACCCGAATTTGACGGTACATTTTTTCGATATCGGCGGAGAACGCGTAGGCGTACCGGCGCCAGCGAGTAAGAACGTCTGAGAGATCGGTTTGCAACTTCGGACCGACGTGAAGGAGGTCGTTCAAAGTTATACCGAAATTCGTTCGAAAAGACCCGTTAAATACTACGCGAACTTTCGTAGTCGAGCTACTTTCGCGAACGACAGCGTGATGCGGTAGATAGAATACACGACGCGGTTGTTTTTGATCATTAGGAACGCGAGTCATATGACCGAGAGATTCGTATTCCGTCAAGAATTGCGAGTATGCTGTCTTGAGGGAGGCGTCGACGGAGAACCGTTTCTCTTGACGCGAGAGCATCCGGACTGCAGGTCCATAGGAGTCACTGAGGTTGTCCAGAGGTCGTTTAAGAGGTAATCGAACGATATAACGACCATCCGGCGAGCGAGAGTGAGAATCGACGAAGGTTTGTTCACATTGTGCCTCGTCTTCTGAAAGAGATGTTTCAGTGATTTTCGAGGGTTCTTCTTGCAACCAAAATCGTTGAAGAAGATTGTTCATTTCGTGATCGATAGAGCACTGCAATCCGTGAGCAGCACGGTGGCGTGGATCTGCATCGATCTCATTCGCAACCGAGCCCGAGAGAATCCATCCTAATGTGGTTTGCTGCGCGATCGGTGTATCGATAGGGCCTTTGCGTATTCCCTCTTCGATAACACGGCTGTAAACCTCAGCTCCGAGCACGAGGTCGATCTTTTTTGACGAAACGAAATCCGGATCTGCGAGTGAGAGTCCGTGAATATGCGGCCAGTTTGTATTTACGACACGAATTGGTGGTAAATACGAGGTAAGTTTTGCGAGAACATACGCCGTAACTGGGCACGAGAAGGATTTGTTTGTTTTTGAAAATAGGTCAAGCGCGAGGCAACCGCGCGCGACGCTCGAACGCTGACCGCCAATACCATGAATCGGGAGAGAGATAGCGCGACGCGACAGATTGAGTCGTTGCGCGAGAGATTCGGTTATAAACGACACTTCCGAACCCTGATCGAGGAGTGCTCTCGCTTCGATTTTCTCACCGTAACACGAAACTACGTCAACGAGCGCGGTAGCGAGAAGCACTGGAGTATTCGTTATCGTACTTGACAACGATACATGAGACGATGAGGCCTGTTGATTGTCCGAATGTTCAGGCGTTGCTGTTGTCGATTGATTTTTCTTCAGCGTCGGATGTGACGTCGTCGTGGTTGCCACTTGCCGCGGGGCAGGGGCGGTAGGGGGTCGCTCGCTAGCGTCGTTCGAACGGTGTATTGATGTATGGTGGGGATGTCCACACGATTGGCAGCGTTTCTGCGAGCGACAGGTACGAACGGTATGCGAGCCGAGACAATTAAAACAAAGATTTTTCTGTGTAATGATTTCCCGGCACTGTTCCGAATTTTTCGAACGATATTCCGGACACGATGCGATATAATGCGGTCCGTCGCATAACGCACAAGTGATTGATGATTTTGCCGAAGCGCTCGCCGATAATGCGCTCTCACTAGATGGATTCGCGGTTGTTTGATGGGATTTCGCGCTCGATTGCTATTTCGAACTTGCTGAAGAAATTGCGCGAGAGTTTGTTTTCTTCTGCGGCGCGAGACGTTCGACCGATTCTAGAGCGCGGATTCGACCAGACAAAAACTTTTCGAGCTCTTTGAACGCGACAGGGTTTGAATCTCCGCCCATTTCCTTTTCCCAATCTTTTAATGATTCCGGATCGAGCTTTCGTGCAACCGTGAATACGAGAATCGGATCCCAATGTTCTGTCTTACAGTCGAGAGCTTTAAGCGCACCGATCGCTTCTTTCACGTCACCGAGGAGAGATTTTAACTCCGAGGATGATTCTTGCGTGAGCTGACCAACAGAGAATAACGCGGCAAGATGAGTATCTACAAGTACTCGTCGATTTTCGTACCGTGACGTTAACGTTTCCCACGCGCGTTCAAAATTTTCCCCGATAACTGAGATATTTTTTATAAGTTGTGCGGCCTCACCTGATAGACTCATTTTGAGATATTGTAGTCGTTCGACATCTGAGAGTTCTTCGTTTTGGCTCACCATTGATGTGAATAAATCTTTAAATGGCGTCCATTCGCTGTATGACCCCGAGAATCGCGGTAGATTGATGCGAGGAAGCTGACGAGAACTCGGTGCGTGATTAGCGGCACCCGGACCGGCGTCAGCGGCTGCTCGTGCTGGTTGGTCTTTCCGTCGCATCTCCTCGTAGATGTTGAACATTTCCGCCGAGTGATCGAAAAAAAGTTCTGCACACTGATCATACAGCTCATCCTTGAAATATGACAGAGTTTTTCGATCTTCTGCCTTCAGCGCGCACAGGGATTCGTGATTATTTTGAAATTTTTTCCAATTCGTTGTTAAGGCATCTATTCTCATCTTGATGTGCGCGGGGGTTCGTTTCGCGATTTCTAATTTCGCGAGATTCGTCATCGCGCGGCTAATAATCCCGAAAAAATCATATTGTCTCTCGATAACTTCCAACACCGTTTGAGACATGATCTTCGATCGATTGCTTTTCACTCGATACCGAACCGGTCGGCTTTGCCTCTAAGTTCCTAAGCCGGGCGAGAGAGATAGAGATAGCGAGCTGCGATAATGTTCGACACGTATTCACTATGGTCGTTACCGCGACGCGTTTACCGTTGAATCGCCTTTCTTTCACAAAATTGCAATGTACCCCCGCGATATCCGGCTCGAAGGACCAGAAAATGTTGAGAGATTGCAGAGAGAATCGCGGGAAGCGAATATAGGTGAATGTGAACGAAAGAAAAGGAAAAGAAATGTTATAGGTGAAAATTAATTCGAGGCGGCTGATTAAAATTGAACAGAGAGTGTATAGTTTTATTTTCCGGGATTACAAGTGTTTCGATCGAATCGAGTGCGAAGACTGATTTCTCTCGTCGCGTTGGCGATGAGAGCGAATTTGTGTCCACGTAAGTGTGCGAGTGTGTGTGTAAGAATCTGCGTGTGTATGGCGTATGCGTGTATTCTATTGTGTGAAAGTCATAAATTTATGATTAATTTCGGAGACACTGATATAGCGAGAATGCTCGAATATTCTCGCTTCGATTAGAAATAATATTCTCTAACGGTCGATGATTGCCGAAACAATATGTTAATATTGTTTTATATATAAAAGCTCATACCGGTACTCTGGTGTAGTGGCTAGCGTGCTCGCCTCTAAACCAGAGCATCGGCAGGTCCTGGGTTCGATTCCCTGTGCCGTAGTTTCGTCGAGAATTGAAAATATGGGCGTGACAAGCTCCAGATATATATATGTGGCATACATGAGTACTCGTACAGGTGTGAGTCACATGTATATAGCTGTAGTCCATGTGAACAATTTCTCGACGAAACGTGACGTAGCTCCGGCATCGGAAAGCGAACTCAGGACCGGCTATAGTGACACAGGTTTTCCGCAGTTTCCCTATGTCTATGAAAATTAATTTCCATAGCAAATACGCTATAGAGGGGGAAGTTGGATGCGGCCGCACGGGGATCTGGTTACTGATCCGGACCAGATCCTCAGGGGGGACTGGCTACTGACCCGGGCCGACCCTGTAATAGGCGAAAGGCTCGAGACGGGGGGAAATGCACAATAAAAAAAAAAAATATATATATATAAAAGCTCGTTAAATATTTGATGTAAATGCTGGTTTTGCGGTTAAAGCTTTGCAAAGTTATAGCTGATTAATTTTTTGTGACACGCGAATAGAAAAAGATTTTATAAGGTCTTACAAATAACAGCTCGTCAAATATTTAATGTAAACAGTGGTTATGCGGTTAAAGCTTTGCAAAGTTATAGCTGAATGATTTTATATTATACGCGAATAGAAAAACAATTTTAAAGTTTCTTTATCACATGGAAGCTTGTCAAATATGTGATGTAAAAACCGATTATGCAGCTAAAACTTTGCAAAATTCTGACTGATTAATTTTATGTAATACACGAATAGAAAGAGATTTTAAAAGTTTGTTTTACATATAAAAGCTCGTCAAATACTTAATGTAACCAGTGGTTGTGCGGTTAAAGCTTTGCAAAGTTATAGCTGAATAATTTTATATAATACGCGAATAAAAAAACAATTTTTAAGTTTCTTTATAACATGAAAGCTTGTCAAATATGTAATGTAAAAACCGATTGTGCAGCTAAAACTTTGTAAAGTTCTGACTGATTAATTTTATGTGATACGCGAATAGAAAAAGATTTTATAAGTTTGTTTTACATATAAAAGCTCGTCAAATATGTGATGTAAAAACCGATTGTGCAGCTGAAACTTTGCAAAGTTCTGACTGATTAATTTTATGTGATGCGCGAATAGAAAAAGATTTTTTAAGTATGTTTTACATATAAAAGCTCGTCAAATATTTAATGTAAACAGTGGTTAAGTGGTTAAAGCATTGCAAAGTTATAGCTGAATAATTTTATATTATACGCGAATGGAAAAACAATTTTCAAGTTTGTTTATAACATGAAAGCTTGTCAAATATGTGATGTAAAAACCGATTGTGCAGCTGAAACTTTGCAAAGTTCTGACTGATTAATTTCATATGATACGCGAAAAGAAAAAGATTTTTCAAGTTTGCTTTACATATAAAAGCTCGTCAAATATTTAATGTGAACACTGGTTGTGCGGTTAAAGCTTTGCAAAGTTATAGCTGAATAATTTCATGTGATACGCAAATAGAAAAAGATTTTGTAAGTTTGCTTTGCATATAAAAGCTCGTCAAATATTTAATGTAAACACTGGTTGTGCGGTTAAAGCTTTGCAAAGTTATAGCTGAATAATTTTATGTGATGCGCGAATAGAAAAACAATTTTCAAGTTTCTTTATAACATGAAAGCTTGTCAAATATGTGATGTAAAAACCGATTGTGCAGCTGAAACTTTGCAAAGTTCTGGGTGATCAATTTTATGTTATCCGCGAATAGAAAAAGATTTTTTAAGTTTGTTTTGCATGTAAAAGCTCGTCAAATATTTAATGTAAACAGTGGTTGTGCGGTTAAAGCCTTGCAAAGTTATAGCTGAATAATTTTATGTGATGCGCGAATAGAAAAACAATTTTCAAGTTCGTTTAAATCTGTATATATATTTGTCATACGCATATATATATATGTCATAGGCATTAGTTCTCTAACCGTCTACTACGAGCTCCACCAGCGCAAACTTTGCCTCAACATTACTATGGTGGCTTGTACCCCCTGTTTCGCTCACGGTTGCTCACGGTCGTACATACCGACCGTAGCCAAACTGACTGGAGGGCGCTGTAAGCGTCCAAGTGAACGTCACGAACGCTGTACGGTCGTGACGTGGTAGTAGAAGAATTGTTCGATTCTGCTACGCTACACGCAGGGTTGGCAACCTCGACCGATCAAATTATCGCACCAGGGCCGTCTGGGGTTTTTTGAAGTGAAACTTCTTTAGGCGCGGTAGGGTAGTAAATTCGTTCGAAGACCGTGACGAAAATGCGTCACCACTTAGCCGCAGAGAGGGGGAAACTGGGAGCGATGCTTCGACACTCTCTCTCTCTCTCGACAGGCAGCTGAGAGGGGAGAGTGGGAACGGCGCTTCTACTCTCTTCTCTCTCTCGACAGAAGCGACTCTCCCACCATCTCTTACTACATCATACATACTCTACACACATGCGCAGTGTGTAGTGTGTGTATACGTGCCATGAGTCCCCTTTCTCAGACCTAACAAGCAGTTACGTTGAAATAGAGACAGCATTAGAGCACGTGTAAATTTTAGTTGCCCCTCTTGAAATTTAAAAGTGAAACAACGAATAAGTGAGATGAAGGAGAAAAAAAACAAGATGCGGAAAAATCTAGAGCTTACAGGCAACGACAAAAAACCAAAAAACCATCCAAAAAGGGGCCAAAAACTGGTGCAGTAAGAATGAGAGAGTACCGAGCCAGGCAGAAGGCGTTAAAAGAACACGGCGGACAACCTAACCTCCCATCGACATCAAATGTACTGGAGGCATCAATTGATGACGATACAGTAAGTAATACACTGTTAAAATATCTACATTTAAATTAATATACATGTGTAGGAAATTTTATACCGTGATTCTCTCATAAGTATGGGTGAGCGGGGTACAATGTGTCACGGGGCACTGAGAACCATATGCGATTTCTCGGAGGTTTGTTGCTCGTAAAAATGGAAATTTCTTGTGTTGGACCACAATTTACATTGAATTTCATCAAGCCTACAAGAACGTTCATAGCAGCTCATAAAAAATTAAAAAAATATATAATTTATTTTTTATGAGCTGCTATGAACGTTCTTGTAGGCTTGATGAGATTCAATGTAAATTGTGGTCCAACACAAGAAATTTCCATTTTTACGAGCAACAAACCTCCGAGAAATCGCATATGGTTCTCAGTGCCCCGTGACACATTGTACCCCGCTCACCCATACTTATGAGAGAATCACGGTATAAAATTTCCTACACATGTATATTAATTTAAATGTAGATATTTTAACAGTGTATTACTTACTGTATCGTTACTTACAGAATTTACAGTCAAAATTATTTGTTTCTTACTTCAGCTATCATAAACCAATTATTTCCGTATTAGATTCTAATTCAATGGAAATTGAGTAATAAAATTTGAAAAAAAGAATATAATCAAGAGCGGTGTTTATTAATTGAATCCCACATATCCATATCCTAGTCCTAAAAATAAATAAACAATAATCGATAACAAATACAATAAGTAATGCATAAAATAAACTTCATCTCGAACCTAAGAAGTTTCACTTCTAACGCGCGGAGTTCCACGCACTGGTTTTTTTTTTAAAGCCTAGTATGGCTTGCCCTCTTTAGAAGGCCTGTGCCACTCACATCAACAGTTTCCGGTCGGGCTGCAGTCCCGAACCTATTACACCTCAACTCCAAGCTGTATCGCAATTTTGCCGAGGGTGGAGGGAAACTGCAAAAGACCTCCACCGATACAGCCAGTAGCCTACCTAATTCCCTTGATAGCAATGCGAGAAGGCTCTCACACGACTACCAACGGTTGGTTAGGCAGCTACCTCCTCCACTGCGATCTGGTGAGTCGGCCGTTCACTCGGTTGAGAGATAGACATCCGCGTGATAAGGACCGCGCGGATGCCACCCCCGAAACCGTGTGACGACTCCCATTCATCGCAATGAGGTATTGGGACAAACTTATTTAAGGTGGTGTCCAAACCACCGAGGATTACAGCCGAAAACACTTGAAAAAACCCGATACATTTTTTCAGTAGTGTCGCCGGGATCGAACCCGGGTCCGCAACTTGCGAACCCGCGCTCGACCCACACGGCTACTGCTCTCCCGCCGTCTAGGGTTGCCAACATTCGGAATATGTTTTGCCAGCCGGTCAGAAAGGTGGGGGAAGGGGGAGGGGAGATATATATAGGTATACTCTAAAGGATCACAGATTGAATGGATTAATGGGAATCATGGGTAATAAAGTAATAAATAGATATTGTTGATATATTAATGAATCTTTATATGTCATCACAGTAATATGAACATTTTCATATATGAACAAAAATAGAAAGATCAAAATTCAAAAACATAGAATGAACGTTTGTTCTTTAAGCTTTTTTTGGTTTAAAACTGTATTTTTGCTCAGATCTTGCAGCTGAAAGCAGCTGAGTATTATTTCTGATTTTTTTTTTTTAACTCTGAACATGATATTCATCTATGTTTCATCTCACACACAGTTCTGCTTTTACCATGTACTTGTAGCCTAAGACTAGCCTTATAGCGCTACATGGAGATGGTGTCAGTAAAAAGTGGCTCTTAGCTGTGGCCTGTGACCAACGGGAGACAGATCGATAAGAAAAATTCATCACTGCTCATTGGAAATAATGTTTTCCAAATTTGTATAGACGTCATTTGAAAAAAAAAATAGTGTAATTCCTGGTCGACTGATTTTTGCCGGCCTTGTGCCAAAAAAGACGACTACCGGCCTTTGACCAAAATTACTGGCCGGGCCGGTGGTTAAAAGTAAAGACTATTGAAAAAATAGAAAAAAAGTCGGTTTGTGTTTTTGTTTGGCTTACTCAGTACAAATAAGACCCAAATAAACTGCAACCTGCTGTGGATGACACCTCAATAAACCCAAAGAAACTGCAACCTGCTGTGAATGAAACATCAATTAACCCAAATAAACTGCAACCTGCTGCGGATGAAACCCAAATAAACGCATTATGTTACATAGTACAAGCGTTATATTGCAAAGTACACATGGTCAAATTATGTGATATCTATATCACTATGTTATGATTGCCAACCCTGGCTACGCGTGACGTAGCGTAGCAGACAAAATGGTACGAAAAAAATCGTCGACGGAGAACACCTCAAAGCAGATGTGGCCTCAAGCGAAAAAATAAAAGCTGATATCATCGTTATGCCTATAGCTACAGACTTTGTATTAGTCCCATTCGAAAGGGAAAAAAAAATCTTTCTAATGAGTATGATTAACGTCTCTAATCCTAGATAATTCATAAGATATGATGAACGAAAACTGAAATATGTGGCTCATTCACGTTGCTTGGCGTATAAGAAACTTGGCGCGTCTCGAGGTGCGTGAACGTTGCCGGTAAATGTACTTGTCTCGAGACGCAACCTGCGCATCTAGAGTGTTAACATTTTACTACTACACAGTGAACTTTTCTCATAGTTACTCACTAGCTTGGAAATTTATATATGCGACATATATAGGAAATATATTTATATCGTTCGCATATATTGCCGCAAAAAGTTCTATAATTCGTATATGTGACAAATCTATGCGCTGCATAGATGTCGCGTATATTTTCGATATAAATTTCGGACAGTAAATATATGCCGAGTATATAATCTATGTAATTTTATCATAAATTACATACTTACTATTAATATGCAATATACATGCGAATTTTCTTATTTTTATATGTTACTTATAAATTGCCATTAAGGAAAATCTATTTCCATAATATTTTTTTTATAGACGGAAATACATTTCGAATATCTCAAAAGTATACTAATAAAACATGTAAAATATAAAATAATTATAAAAAAAATAATGGATACATTTATGGTACGTCTGAAGCGTATATATAAAAAGTGTACGTAGTTATATACGCCCGATATATGCATAATCAGCGAACATATATTAGATGGAAGCGCCAGACCCGTGTCAGGATTTGGCACAGAAAATGTAGTTCCGATTTCTGCCGGTAGACTGAGCGGCTATATATCGGTATGCCACACACATGGACAAAGTTGTAAGCCACGCCTTCGCAGCTACCTCACTTGCTCTTGGGCTAACGTGGTATCATGCTCTCTCATTTGCACTAGTGGGTAAACCGATACTCGGTCGCCCTGGAGGGAGACCGCATGTTTCCTTCTCGTACACAGCGATCTAAACTCGCCTGATGTTCGTAACCATGGGGGCCACGGTTCGATCACACTTGATTTTTTTCAATTGTATTTATTATTTTTTTTATTAATTTGAAATAATTCATAGAAAGTCTCTACAAGTAATCCTGCAATCTGGTCAAGTTTCGAAAATTTCTGACAAGGTCGAATTGCTAAAATGATCCGTATGCATTAAGTTCATCACTTCGAAGCATCCAAACGGAGCTTAAAGAGTGAGAACGCATCAGTACCCCAGGCATTTATGCCCGTAAGAAAGAGCCAGAACGCATCAGTACCCCAAGCATTTCAGCCTGTAAGAGAGAGAGCGAGAACACATCAGTACCCCAAGCATTTAAGCCCGTAAGAGAGAGGGAGGACACATCAGTACCCCAGGCGTTCTAGCCCGTAAGAGAGAGCGAGCACGCATCAGTACCCCAAACATTTGAGCTCTCAAGAGAGAGCGAGAACGCATCAGTACTCCAAGCATTTGAGCTTGTAAGAGCGAGTGAGAACACACATCACCTCAAGCTCCCATTGGCCGCATGGCGTATAAGGAGCGGAGCTAAGTATATGTGCTTGTGTACACCGATACAGGCAGCGCTCGCAGTAGCTGGCGTATCTTACTAGCGGTAACCCAAAAAAATCGTGCCAAAAGCTCCCATAAGCCCGGCGCTTCCATCTAATCAGCAAACATATATTAGATGGAAGCGCCAAGCCCGTGTCAGGATTTATGTGATTTAGATTATATCGGTGCGCCACACACATGGACAAAGTTGTAAGCCACGCCTTTGCAGCTTCCTCACTTACTTTTGGGCTAACGCGATATCATGCTCTCATTTGCACTAGTGGGTAAACCGATACTCGGTCGCCCTGGAGGGAGACCACATGTTTCCTTCTCGCACACAGCGATCTAAACGCGCCTGATTTTCGTAATCATGGTGGCCACGGTTCGATCCCACTTGATTTTTTTTTTTCAATTGTATTTGTTAATTGTTTTATTACTTTGAAATAGCGTTAGCGTTAATTTGAGTTAGCGCTCTTGCCTGGCAAGCCGGAAGACCGGGGTTCGGCTTCCAGGCGACTCACTTCATTGTTTTCACTCAGAGTCTCTGGACCATCGCGACCTTACCGATCCTCCTCCGTCTCATTGGTATCAGAAGTAAGTCCTCATTTAACGTGAATAATAAAGCAACGCTACACTTTCGACGAGGATGTGGATTTCACAAAGAGGTGTGTGACGGTGCAACATTACAACAAATAGACGACTTGAATAAGAGAGAATGAGAACTGGTCGTAGCGCAGTGGTCAGCGCTCTTGCCTGGCAATCCAAGGGACCCGGGTTCGAATCCCGGGTGGACTTATTTCAGGTTCAATGTTTTCTCTCATCGTCTCTGGACCGTCGCTACCTTAAGATCATCCTCTTCATCAATAAGGATAAAATAATATGAAATAAATTAATAAAATGAAAATAAAAAATTTGAAAAAAACGAAAATATGAATACAACTGCGTATATTTTTTAAATATACGCATTAAACGTCGCATATATGTACGAACGAAAATATGAATACAACTGCGTATATTTTTTAAATAGACGCATTAAATGTCGCATATATGTACCCAACCAACCATATACATTCTCTTTAATTACGGTTTAGATACAGCAAATATGCATACGTATACAGTCATGTACATTTCCCGTTTCTACGATTTACATGTTGCATATATTATGTATATATGAGGCCCATAAAACTCTGAATACTGTAGCGAAGCGCGCACCCATGCTCGCTCTGTAACGAGATTCGTGGATTCATCTATGAGATCAATAATCAACGTTCACCGCTTACCTGCCCGATTGATGTCATGATTGTCATGAGTCATAATAATCGAGCAAACTCTAGTCAAGCTAATTTCGTTATTACGTGGTGTTACGTCCTGACGTAACGTCCATAAATGAGATTATTTAACGAAACTTCCACCGAAAACATAATTAAAAACTTGAAGATTTGTGAGAGAAAGGTTTGTCGTTTCCTACGTTATTCCGTTCAATTCAATAATAAAAATTAGAAATTCACATTACCGACTGAAAATCTCAAGGAAAAGGCCATCGGTAAAATCGGGTACTAAGGAAGGGAAAACCAGGGTCAAAGATCCCTACAAGAAAAGCCATAGGCTCGTCACACCATCTGGTGGGTCAGGCACACTAACGTCGCTTTCCTAACTGACGTACCCTCTACCGGCCTATCGATCCGAGAGATAGATCATTGGATCCGAAAATGCTCTTACCATTGGGAAAAGAAAAGAAAAAGCACATAGTATTTTACTCTGCCGTAAAGCCAACGAGGGGCGCTGATTACACCCTCTCGAAGAACTAGCATACAAGGAAACGTTGCATTTCTCTTCTCATACACATACGTGTATGTGTATGAGTATATATGCGTATATTCAAAGCAAAAACGAACGGAATGACGCTAAACAACGATGGATTTTCCTATCTCAAATCAATATAGAATTTTGAAACATTGATTGAAATTTATTTAAATAACGAACTTTCGGGAGAAATTCGCAATGGAATTAAGGGAAACAAAACGAAATAAATAAATGAAACCAAATAATACTTCAACAAACAGAAGAGACTGAATAATGGTTAACTAAACAAATGAAATAGTTGAAAATATATCTATAACTCTCTTGATCAAAAATAGGTAATAAAGATTATAATTAAGAACGAGATCCAAAATAAATATTAAGTCAACTTAAAACGATGAGTATTGACAAGGGAGAAGATCATGGCAAAACGGAAAGGAAACCACTAGTCGTTCCCAAGAGGGCAATGACCTCACAAGAATACAAGAAGGGAAGCGAGAAAAGATTTTAAAGAGGCCTATGCCGCCTATGCGTAGGATCACCGTTTCTTGACCTTCTCTCTCTCTCTCTCACTCATGTTGCAAGGCGCGAAAAACCCCGAACCGTCCTTAAGACCCAATTCTGTACACCTCACAAAACAGGTATCGGGGCACGCGTACATATATATATATATATATATATGCACTAGAATATACACACTGTCATTTATCTATGTGTGAGTAAGAGTAGGAATTTACGCGTGAAAATACTCTAGGATAAAAAAATACTCATTTAAAGTTATTCCTCTCAAATGGGAAAATCGTTACGCAATGTTAAATAATATTTCGAAGAATTAACAATTTAAAGAAACCTACACTTGCGAAATAAAATTATGCACCGAATTCGGTTAATGCTAGATCCAATAATCAAACTCCGGAAGAAACAAGTTAAAACTTATATTATTTAACTTAAATAACTACAAACTCGAAATGTTATTTAACTATGTTAAAATCAAGAAGGAAGTAAAAAGCAAAAACGGCTCGAAGACCACGAGCAGAAGCAGAGCTCATTTACATAATCCCCTCCCCTCTTTCGACGATCCACGGAGTTTGCGTGGCAAAGCGAGGAGCTCGGCTCTCGTTGCTACCCGGAGACCGTTCGAATGCCTCCCCACTCTCCACCCTCTATTCTAGCCTTACCCTTTTTATCTACCCAATAAATCTCCCGTCTCTCTCTCTCGAAGGAAAAGAGGACGCGAATAAGAGTTGAATTTTTCCTAGTCATGCGCCGTAGCTCCCTACCTCCCCTTTTTCTCGTGGACTCATACAAGAAGCCTATGCGACCACACCCCAAAGGAAAAAATATAAAAATATAAAAACTAAGAAAACGATGTTTCAATCGCAGGATTAATTTTTAATCATAAATACTTGAACACTAACAATTCAAAATCCACAAAAAAATTCGCAACAAAATTATTTATAACAATTTGGATTGTAATTTTAATCTGCAAAAATATCGCACAAATATTCAATTCATTTGGATTTACTATTCTGATGTTCAATTCGAAGACAACAATTTTTTTCATTTAATAATAATTAAACAAACAATAAGATATAAGAAAGGAAGGTTATTTTAACAAATGCGCAACACGATAAATATAAAGGAAAATATAAGAATTCTATCCATGATAAATAAGCAACTAAAAAAATATTTATAATACTAAAATTAAAATTGTTCATAAGAAAGTAATATTATATACAGAATAAGAATATAAGAAGCATGCGGCATAAGCGTGTACATGTGTGGGGGTACACGTGCCGCGATACAGTCACGCGCGCCGCAATACAGCCACGCGCGCCGCGATGCAGCCACACGTATAGGGCCCACCCTGTGATCTACGCTAGCGCCCTCGCTATGACCCCGATTTTTCAAGGGAAGCTCACGAAATAGAAAAGGAAAATGCATTGCATCAGAAAAATGCATCCTCTGTCTTTATCATCAATCCCCACTTTTATCGAACGGGTTAGCCTGGATCACGGGTATATAAAGGCCGGAAAAAGGGCTCTCGGTAGACTTCTTCGACTTTTTTCCGACGTGGAAACTACGAAACCCATCGTTCTCATCGAATCCATTCTTGGCCTGAACTTGCGAAATTTTTCGACAAAGACGTTCTTGATTCTGGAATTTTCCAAATCAATTCGTTTTGGACTTAGAGTTTCACTCGATTTTCAAAGGAAGATAGTTTTTTTCGGTTCGGAATTTCAAATCTTGAATTCTGAGTCGAATTGAAATTTCTTCTATTTTGAATTCTCGAGATTTCGGGTTGGCCTCTGAATGTCGTAAGAGACGTTGGACCTCGTTTTATTCTATTTTATTTTTCTTTGTCTAGTTATTATTTTCTGTTTAGTAATTTTCGTTTATTTTACTTTGACATCCGCAATCCACGAAATACTGGATAACGTATACATCGCGGTTATTGTTAAATGAATTGCGAAATTTAAGACTGAATCTTTGTTAACCATTTCTTTCTTTTTACAATAATTTGAATAAAATTTTGGATCTCGAAAATTAAACTCTGTGCATCGACAAATTCTTTGACATCATCGCTAACCTGCCACGCCCTTGATCTACTGCCGAGTCAACTTCACCGTTTCCGTCTGAGTCGCCGGTGCGTCTACAAATGCTGTGACCCTTTTCGTTTGGAGAACGTCTCAGCCAGTAAGTGAAGTTTTATTACAACCTCATCTTCCTCTCGTGAAATTGTGAGGAATAGTTCGGGAAAAATTGAACACAGTGAATATCATAAATTCGGACGGAATTGATCGATTAAATTCAATTAAAACCCGGTTAGTTGATTATTTTTGGAGAATCTCTATTTTTGGAATCTCTATCCAAGTGATCCTAAATTCATATTACCCCTGCGGCGTTGGTAATTTAATTGTCCATAAAAGGCTTTATTTAAACCAATTTTATTAAAATAATTTAAAAGAAGAAGTTTCAACATTATCCAAGTGAATCTTAAATCTAGATTGTTCTTGCAGCATTACTGAGTCAAGTTTCATAAAACTTTAATTAAACCATTTCCTTGAGATAGTTTGAAGGAGGAAAATTCATTCGCGTGAAGTTTAACAAAGGCCTTTCGACCCCTCTTCCCTTTCCATTATTGAAATCGTGTCATTCGAGAATTGGAGATTCGCGACAAAGGAGAAAAAAAATATAAAATTCAGGGAAGGGTTAGATAACAAATTGATCAAGTTTGAGACTCTCGCGAACCAGTGACTCATCAATAATCACAGAATGAGGTTTAATTGAGTTTTTCCTTTTCGGTATTTCATTAAAGGTTTAAACAATTTAACAAATCCAATCCAAAGAATTTTTCCTCTCCAACGATTAAATTTAAAGTAAGAATCCTACCACTCTCTCTCTACTATTCGTCCAACTTATTCGATTCAGTACGGTTGTGTAAATCTGCAACTTCATCCGAGGATTCGTGTTCTTTACTTTACTCTCCCCCCGTGCGAAAAACTTGGTTGGGACTAGAGTTGCGTCAGGTTGCACGCCCACCAACTATTCGTAGTCCTCCCCTCCGTGCGAAAAACTTGGTTGGGACTAGAGTTGCGTCAGGTTGCACGCCCACCAAGTATTCGTTTACCTCTCCTTACGCAGAGTTTGGTTGGGACAAGGGTTGCGTAAGGTTGCACGCTCATCAAATATTTGCACTCCTTCGTTTTCCTTGGCGGAAATCTGGTTGGGACTAGGGTTGCGTCAGGTTGCACGCTCACCAGAGATTCACCCTGGATACTCTCCCCTTAAATTCCATCAGAGTCACCCCCCTCGTACCGCGCAAAAAGAAAAGAACACGTAGAGCCGGACGAAGATATCAATTACGTAAACTCGACGCGATATATTCGAATCCATGGCCAAAAAGGTTAAATCCTATTCAAAGATCTAAATCAAATTATCATGGAGTACAGGCCTTGCCCGCAGAAACAGAGATAGTTAGAGAGGCTCCAAAACCCACAATTATTTGCACTGAAATCATTAAACATCCAATAACTATTTACAAACTACGGCCGATCGATTTTTTCCCAATCATTTCTTCATTTATTAGAACTAACTATCAGGATCCACGTGGTAAAACTAACAGTAATTTATATCGAAATGAAAGATCCGAAAATTCAATAGACATCAACGTGATTAAAGGTTTGACAGTGATTCCAAGCCCATTTCCCGAGTAATTTTCCGAAAGGTTAGACTCAAAAACAGGGGCAGACGTGTTCGAGATTGATTCCAGGAGTAGTACGGAAATTTAATTCCACGACTAGAGAGTCTCAATCAAATTCAGCACGTCATACGTCAGAAATTATTAATAGTTCGCGAAAACTCCCATTTTTGACGTAACAGTGGCGAGGCCCGGAGATTAATTTCGGTGCTCTTCTCGCCCCAGTCGTGTGACAACCGCCGCTGAGCCTACACGAGACATTCCTTATGTATTGTCACGATTGAACTCTTTTGTTGTACATCAAGTCGCACCGGTATTATTCGAGCGCAATTGAATCGTAATTTCTATTATAAAAACTGTGTGAATCTCGCGGCTACGTGTGTGTGTCATTAGCATCTATGGTAAGCGGAATTGTGGAATTTTTATATTATCTGAACCGGTTCTGTGTAGTATACCGTGTTAATTCTCACTCCTACAGTACGTTACACGGCTGGGGAGCATATTCCGTCATTCTCAGTCGGACGAATAGATTAAGGATCGAACTATTTCCCGAAGCATCGCCTTTTCGCTTCGACGAATTTTTCTCGAGCGTTAAGTTAAGTTCATTTAATGTTTATTATTTGTTCTCCTATTTATGAGGAGATTCGTAAAACTATATGTACGATAATTGAAGGAAAACGAATAGGATCGATTGAAAAATGTATTGAATGAAAACCGGAACTGAGGTTATTTAAAATTGTGTAGAGGGAGAATTGAATTGAACGAGTTGAGGAGAATTTGTAGTGAGATGTGTATGTATGTGCGTATATCACTAATATAATGTAAATGTATCTCTGATATTGTGATCGGACCACTTAAGGGAACTTATCCTAGTCGGCCCTAAATAAAATTAAAAATACGAGTAACAAAAATTGCTACAACACTTCTTATATATATGCTTTAGACGTACCATATATGTATCCATTCAACCATATTAAATTTTCTGTATTTACGTTTGAGATATAACATATATGCATATCTATATAGTTATGTATATTCTCCCCTTATACAATTTACATACTGCATATATTGTGCATATATTGCGTGTAAACACTTCATATAAAAACAAGTGCTGAATTGTTGCATATGGGAAATATATTTTCCATGTATTTGCAATGAATGGCATATATGCTACATATTAATATAATACAACTAAAATATATTTTCTGCGTATATTTTACATAGATAAATTTCCATGGGGGTTACTCGGCCGTTACCTTTCGTGTTTTTTCTCATGGTTGCTCACTAGTGCACTTGATGGATTATTTTCTTTTTTATTTTCTCGTTCACTCACTCCTTCGTTAAACGGTAAGGGCGACTGGACTCCATTTTCCCTTGCCGAGCGAATTGGTTCTTAACCCTGCAAGCCAAGTTTTTTAGTTTGGCTTGGTCTTTAATAATTTACATACGCCAAATTTTTGGCTTGGCTTGTGTGATTTGTGTTTTTTTTTAATTTTAGTTTTCCAATGTTTAGGATTTCCTTTAAATTTTGAATTTTCGGGATTTTTTTTAAATTCGAATTTTTGGGGATTTTTTTTTTAATTTGAATTTTTGGGATTTGATCCTTGGCGTATTTTTTTTACTTCTCAGAAGTATTTTGTGATTGATTTCACTTCTTTTTGAAAGTGCTTTCGAAGTATCTTTCCTGATTTAATTTATTTACATGAATTGTATATAAATTGGTGTTGAAATCGTCCAATATACAGAAGAACAAAAAATGAAAATGCATGGCTTGTTGTGTATACACCCATTATATACTCATGATTTTTCGTCGTAAAAAAAGATTTTATGGAGATATAGATAAGTAGATACAGATAGATAGAGAAGATGTAGACAGAAGATAAACAGAAGATATAGATAGATATAGATAATATAGATTTTTTGTCGTGTTTTTTGGCACAATCATGAAAATAATTTTTTTATTGTGTTTTACTATCCCATGTTATGCCTCCAAATTTTAAATTGATCGGAGAGGTACTTCATATTTGAAAAAATAAAAAAAAATTATTCTCATAATTGTGCCAGAACGTTATCCTGGAGAAAAAAAATAATTACTGAAAAAATTAACATTTTTCATTACTTATTATGAGGATCATGGCCTGTTATTTTTTCTGTAAATAGCCTTTTTATACCTTTTTAACGTATCCGAATTTTATTCGAATCAGTCTAGCCGTTTGTAAAAAAAATTGTTCTTCGATGAAAAACAACTTAGATCGTCTTGCGGCACGAGTTATTTTTAAGTTTAAAAAAAAGTACCTCGCGTTTTTTCAATGAGCGGAAGCTTTTTAGGGGGCGTCACAAAAAATTTAATTTTTAACGACCAGTCTAATACTTATTTATAAATATAAAGCATAAAATTTAAGTTAGATTTTGGCTTGGCCTAAAATCAAAGTCAGATTTTGATTTAGCGTCAAATTAAAGTTGGATTTCGGTTAAACCTAAAATTAAAGTTAGGTTTTGGGTTAGCCTAAAATTAAAGTTTCATTTTGACTTATTAGCTATGTATAATGCTATATATACATAGACATGATGCTATATTTGAAGAAATTAAATCTATAAGGACCACCCTAATATTAATTGAGACCTGAAATAACAACCATTTTAATATACATTTTAGAAATACATATATGTAAATAATAAAGAAAAATTGAATCTCGAATAACCACCCTAATGTATATCTTAATAAATATGCAAATAATTATTTAAAGCATCAAATCTCCAATGACCATCTAAATGTGAGTTGATACCTGAAATAACTACCACCCTAATGTACATCGAATATATATAAAAAAAATACTCGATAGACTGGCACATACAACATATACTCTTTTGTACATATAGAGATAGAATATACATGCAAACCCGTGTATAAGCCCGAGACTATGGTTAGCAGAGTGGCGCTGTGTCCTCGCACACACTCATATTTTCCCACACTAATGCGAGGCCTCTCTGTCAAAGTCGTATTACACCGCTTATACAATCTCGACTAGGACTCTCAGTTTTTTAAATACTTGGCGTCGAAATGCTGCCGCGACTCTTGATATGTAGTATATCTATGAATATAAAGCATAAATTTCAAGTCAGATTTTGGTTTGGCCTCGAATTAAAGTCACATTTTTATTTAGCGTCAAATTAAAGTTGGATTTCGGTTTAACCTAAAATTAGAGTTAGATTTTGGTTCAGCTAAAAATTTGAATTCGATTTTGATTTAGCCTAAAATTTAAGTTAGATTTTGGTTTAGCCTAAAATTTCAATTAGATTTTGGTTCAGCTTAAAATTTGAGTTAAATTTTGATTAAGATAGATAGATTTATGATAGATTTTGGTTTAGCCTAAAATTTAAGTTAGATTTTGGTTTAGCGTCAAATTGAAGTTGGATTTTGGTTTAACCTGAAATTCTAGTTAGATTTTGGTTTCGCTTAAAATTTGAGTTCGATTTTGATTTAGCCTAAAATTCAAGTTAGATTTTGATTGAGCTTAAAATTTAAGATCGATTTTGGTTCAGCGAAAAATTTAAGTACGATTTTGGTTTAGCGTCAAATGAAAGTTGGAATTCGGTTTGACCTGAAATTTAAGTTAGATTCTGGTTTAGCTTAAAATTTGAGTTCGTTTTTGATTTAGCCTTTAATTTAAGTTGGATTATGGTTTCACTTAAAATTTAAGTTAGATTTCGATTTAGGCTAAAATTTAAGTTGGATTTTGGTTTAGCTTAAAATTTGAGTTAGATTTTGGTTGAGCCTAAAATTTAGGTTAGATTTCGATTGAGCTTACAATATTAGTTAGGTTTTGGGTTAGCCTAAAATTTAAGTTTCATTTTGACTTATTAGCTATGTATAATGCTATAAATTCATAGATATGTTATACATATAGATGAGGATATATATTTGTACATAGATGATCTATATAAATAGAAAATCCTATATATAATGCTATATAAGGGTGACAATTCGGGGGTGGCCATGCTTTTTTAATCGCATTTAGAGGGAAATTTTGACTGATGTTAAGTACGTACCGCGAAGGATTTTTTTCGCTCTCTTTGGAAACAAATATGGCATAATTATCCGATTTGTAGTTTTTACTGTGAAAATTTTTTTTTTTCGAAAAAAAATTGGAAATGCATTCAAAAAATATTCGGTTAAAGTTCATATTTTCCGAATCTAGACCACTCGTAATAAAGTGTTTTACATATTTTTTTCGCAGTGAAAAAAAAATATCAAAGTTTATTAAAAATGATGAATTTCGTCGAACGGAGGTGTCGCGTGAAGTGCGCCGTGCTACTGTCCCGTCAGTCGGTTTGAGCTCACGTCTGTCGAGTGTGCCGCGATCGAAGTGACCAAATTTCATTCTTAATGACATTTCCGAGTCACTTCGGACGAAAAATTATAATGACAGGGGGATAGTTATACCGCTTGACGATACGAGAATGCAAGGTCTCGTCAAGACGAAAGGCCATAGCTGGCTAAGTAGGGGTGAGCGGCCCCCACGCGCATTCGTTCCAAATTTTGACCAAAAGTTGCGTTTGATGGATTACAAACTCACCCCAAATTTCAACCATGTAGCTGCACTAGGAACAAACATAAAAATACAACTAGTATTTTTGGAGAAGATTTTTTTTGTTACGATCTATTTAACCGATTTTCATGAAAAAAATATATGTTGTTAATATATTCAAGGCCATTTACAGAAAAAATCAAGAACCCAATCCCACGAACGGAACGACCCGAAAAAAATTATTTTAGTTTTCGTGATTTTTTTCCGGTTACTCACTCACGAAATACAATTACCAGTTTTTTTGTATTAAATAATCGGACCTCTTTCTATAACAAATGATTTTTCCAGGTCCATCAAAGAGGTGGAGCATAGTTAAAAAAAAATACAATACACTTTTTCTGCACATTCTTTTTGTTTTCGATGTCATTACAACTAAAAAAAAAAAATTCCGTACGGTTATTATCGGGCGCAGTAGAATTTCCTTGTCAGCTTTATCGGAAACTTTACCGCAAAAGCATGAAGCTTTACGCAAAGCTTTTCTATGATAGTTTATCCCCGTTTTCGGCTACTTGGGAGCGTCCGGCAATCGCAAGACACGACGCGCTACATTTAAGAGGATGTAAAAGACGTGTATTACCATCGTTGCAGACTCGAATTTTCGAACAAATGCCATCCCCAAATTATTCAACCAAATGGGCTGAAAATTCAGGATGTCATTACGGTAATAGTATTCTAGGACCTAAAACGCAGAAAATTTCGATAGCGCAAAAATAATACAGTTTTCTTATCAGGTGGAATCTGTAATGCAGAAATGGATTTCCCGATGTTAACATTGTTCAATTGCGAATATGCTCAGTTTTGGGCTCTAGAGCAAAGAATAACGCAGATACTGGGCACTTCAAAATTGCTGTACGTGACAAATTGCAGAAATAACATTTGTTCGAAAATTGTATAGTAAATGCCGATAAATAGAGCTATATTTATGTGCTCATACATATAGCTATGTACACGGATAACGGGATTGGATTTTCATACCCTGTCATCTAGCGGTGGCGCGCGTCGCGAAAATTCTCACTACTTTACCGACGTCATCTGAGTTCGTCGGTAAAGTGGAGAGAATTTTCGTGATGCACGCGACCGCTAGATGGCAGGGTATGAAAATCCGATCTTGTTATCCGTTTAAACCGGTACTCTGGAGTAGTGGCTAGCGTGCTTGCCTCTAAACCAGAGCATCGGAAGGTCCGAGGTTCGATTCCCTGTGCCGTAGTCTCGTCGAGAAATAAAAATATGGGCGTGACAAGCTCCAGATATATATATGTGGCATACACAAGTACTCGTACAGGTGTGAGTCACATGTATATAGCTGTAGTCCATGTTTACAATCTCTCGACGAGGCGCGACGTAGCTCCGGCATCGGAAGGTGAAACTCAGGGCCAGCTGTATCGGTGGAGATCTTCTGCAGTTTCCCTCCACCCTCGGCTAAATTGCGATACTGCTTGAGAGAAACGTAACACTAAAGGTGCGGGACTGCAGACCCACCTCAAATCATCGACATAAGGGCTAGATGGGCTAAGTTCCCAGAGCCAGGGGGAGAGGAGGTTATTCGTTTAGTGATATATCTATATATGCTCATAGCTATATGTATAAGCACATAAATATAACTCTATTCATCGGCATTTACTATATAATTTTGGAACAGATGTCATTTCTGCAATTTGTCACGTACAGCAATTTTGAAGTGCCCAGTATCTGCGTTTTTCTTTGCTCTAGAGCCTAAAACTGAGAATATTCGCAATTGAACAATGCAAACTTCGGGAAATCCATTTCTGCATTACAGATTCCACCTGATAATAAAACTGTAATTTGTTTTTGCGCTATCGAAATTTTCTGAGTTTTAGGCCCAAGAATACTATTACCGTAATGACATCCTAAATTTTCAGCCCATTTGGTTGAATAATTTGGAAATGGCATTTGTACGAAAATTCGAGTCTGCAGCGATGGTAATACAGGTCTTTCACATCCTCTTAAATGCAGCGCGTCGCGTCTTGCAATTGCCGGACGCTCCCAAGTAGCCGAAAACGAGGATAAACTATCATAGAAAAGCTTTGCGTAAAGGTTCATGCTTTTGTGGTAAATTTTTCGATAAAACTGACAAGGAAACTCTACTGCGCTCGATAATTACTGTACGGAATTTTTTTTGTAGTTGTCATGACATCGAAAACAAAAAGAATGTGCAAAAAAAGTGTATTTTATTTTTTTTAACTATGCTCCACCTTCTCGATGGACCTGGAAAAATTATATGATATAGAAAGAGGTCCGATTATTTAATTCAATTAATTATGCAATTATGGCTGTCGGAAAATGCAAAAAAATCGCCTAATCTGCGCGAAAATCGATATTCCAGGGTTTTCGAGATTGCTCATTAGGAATTTGCACTGAAAATTCAGAAATTCAAAATTGCACTCTGAAATGCAATAAATAGCTTTATCAGAGCAAAAGTTGATTTTCAGGGGGTTTTTGGGGTCGCTGATTATGGATTTGCACAATTCGGAAATTCAACATGGCAGACCAAGAATTCCATAAATTCTTCATGTTTTCAGCAGATTGTTTAGCCGAATAGCACTTTGCCTAAGTCGGAACTACAGGCTCGGAAATTTTGTTTGAAGGAGCCTGCATCGTAGCTCTTTAATAGAAACCTTGCTCCATGAGAATCCACAAGGATCCCTCAAAAATAAGATTTTTTTCTCTCACAGATGAAAACTGGCCAATTCTCGTATTTTGTCAATCCAGGGTGCAACAAATTATAGATAAATAATTTCACCGCAAG
Organism: Alloplasta piceator; assembly: GCA_946863875.1. NCBI lineage: Eukaryota > Metazoa > Arthropoda > Insecta > Hymenoptera > Ichneumonidae > Alloplasta > Alloplasta piceator. The sequence goes on from OX333071.1 coordinate 53,216,872, forward strand.
GTTAGATGAAGGAAATATGCGAAATAGATTTTTAGGTAGCTCAAGTAAAATTCAGTATCGCAATTACGAAAACTTGTGTCATTTATATTGAAACTTGCTCTTCGGTATTTAGCCCACTTTGAGCAGGCTTCAACTGCTGGGTGAAAAGCCTGATATTTTTGGAAAAAGTGAATTGCACCATGGATTAGAATCAATTAATACATAAATGGAAGGCGCGAGATGCACCGATCAAATTCAATCTTACTGTTACTAACAGCCGTGTCATTATTATTGGAATTGTTTGAGTAGTATCTAGCCCACGTTGAGCGAGCACCCACTGATAGTTTTGGTGTAAGAGATTTGAAAGAAAATAGTTTCGATCGTGGGATAAAGGTAGTTAATACTCCGGTCCGAATTGCAAGAAGTACATTTCAAATGAAATTTTGCTTTCACGAGCAAATCTGTTATTTTTATTTCAACTGTATGACCAGTCTCTAACCTACGTTGGACAAGCATCAACTGATGCTGTTGGTACAATAAATATTGAAACGAACTACTTCGACGATGGGTTGAATACAGTTTATACTCTGATGTAACGAGCAACAGAAGCAATTCCAGTTTCATCTTGCTTATGACGAACAGCACTGTCATTTTTATTAAAAATTTCTCAGCAGTATTCAGCTCATTTCGAGCAAGGACTTGCACGTAATTTGGATGCTGAAGATTCTAAGACATCAATTTCCATCGTGCTTCACGTGAAGTTGAAATATTCTGATTGTAATGGCGAGCGGTGCAAGTTAAATTTCAATCGCAGTACGACGAAAACCTTTATCATTTCTATTTGAATTTCCTCAACGGCCGCGGCATCTCATTCACATTGAGCAAGCACATACTCATGGCGGGTAAGAACGGAAAATTTCAAAAAAGCGTGTCACTCTGGACTTGAATGATTGCATGCAGAGATGGTAAATGCCGGAAGCTAACTTTGCTTTCTTGAAAAGATCCTCCGTTTGAATTGTATGTTTATTAGTAGTATTTAGCCCACGTCGAGCAAGCACACTCTGGTAAGTAGGGTACATAAAATGATGGATAAATAATTTTTCCAATAGGTTAGTTAAAGTGAATGAGCCCATTGAATTTTCAAGTAGCGCAAGTCGAATTTAGTATTGCCATGACAAGCACCTGTGTCATTAATTGGATTAAAACATTCTCTTCTGTATTTAGCCCACTTTAAGCAAGCTTTAACTCCAACGTAAAAATTCAAATATTGAAAAAAAGTGATTTTCACCATGGGTTAAAATTAATTAGTAAGTGGATGGAAGGCGCGGGACGTCCTGATCAAATTTTATCCTACTCCAACTAACAGCTGTGGCATTATTATTCGAATTGTTTGAGTAGTATCTATCCCACCTTGATCGTAGGTTAAAGGAAATTAATACTCCGATGCAAACTGCAAGAAGTTCATCGCAAATGATATTTTGCTCTCACGAGCAAATCTGTTATTTTTATTTCAACTTCATAACCGGTCTATAACCCACGCGAGATAAGCATCAACTGATACTGTCGGTGCGATAAATATTAGAAAAAACTATGTTGACGATAGGTTCAATACAGTCTATACTCTGATGTAACGCAAGTCCAGTTTCATTTTGCTTATGACGGACAGCACTGGCATTTTTACAGAAAATTTCTCAGCAATATCCAGCTCATTTCGAGCAACAAGGATTTGCACGTAATTTAGATGCTGAAGACTTTAAGACATCAATTTCCATCGTGGTTCACGTGAAGTTAAAATATTCTGATTGGAAGAGCAAGCGGTGCAAGTTTAATTTCAATCTTGAAACGACAAAAATCTTTATCATTTCTATTTGAATTCTTTCAACGGCTCCTCGTTCACATTGAGCAAGCACGAACTCATAGCGGGTGAGATGCAGAAAATTTCAAAAAAGCGTATACAGAGATGGTAAATGCTGGACACGAAGTCGAAGCTAACTTTGCTTTCTTGCAAAGCTCCTTTGTTTAAATCGTATATTTATTAGCAGTATTTAGCCTACATCGAGCGAGCACACTCTAGAAGTAGAATGCATAAAATTATGGATAAATAATTTTTTCAGTGAGTTAGATGAAGTAAATGAGCCTACTGAATTTTTGAGTAGCGCAAGTTGAAGTTAGTATTGCCATGACGAGCACCTGTGTCATTTGAATTGAAACTTTGTCTTCTGTATTACATCCACTTTGAGCAAGCTTTAACTGCTTGTTAAAAATCCTAATATTGAAAAAAAGTGAATTTCACCATAATTTAAAATGAAATAGTAAATAGATGGGAAGCGCGGGACGTCCTGATCAAAGTGTATCCTACTCCAAGTAACAGCTGTCATTATTGTTCGAATTATTTGAGTCGTATCTAGCCCACGCTGAGCAAGCACCCATTGATTGTTTTAGTGTACGAGATTTGAAAAAACCCGTTTTGATCGTGGGTTAAAAGAAATTAATACCCCAATGCGAACTTCAAGGAGTACATTTCAAATGAAATTTTGCTCTGACGAGCAAATCTGCTATTTTTATTTCAACTGTGTGACGTCTAACCCACGTTGGACAAGCATCAACCGATACTGTTGGTGCAATAAATATTGAAACAAATTATTTTGACGATGGGTTAAATACAGTTTATACTCTGATGTAACGAGCAACAGAAGCAAGTCCAGTTTCATTTTGCTTATGACGAACAGCACTGGCATTTTTATAGGAAATTCCTCAGCAATATCCAGCTTATTTTGAGCAAGAACTGATACGTAATTTAGATGCTGAAGATTCCAAGACAACAATTTTCATCGTGGTCCACGTGAAGTTGAAATATTCTGATTGACATCGCAAGCAGTGCAAGTTCAATTTCAATTTCAGTACGAAGAAGATCTTTATTATTTTAAATTGAATTTTTTTAACGGCTCCTCGTCCACATTGAGCAAGCATATACTCATGGTAGGTAAGATGCAGAAAATTTCGAAAAAACGGATGTCACTGTGCACTTGAATCATTGCGTACAGAGATGGTACATGCTCAACGCGAAGTCAAAGCTAACTTGCTTTCTTGAAAAGCTCCTTCGTTTGAATTGTATATTTATTAGCAGTATTTAGCCCACGTCGAGCGAGCACACTCTGGTAAGTAGGGTGCATAAAATTTCGGATAAACAATTTTTTCAGTGGGTTAGATACAGTGAATAAGCCTATTGAATTTTTAAGTAGCGCAAGTCGAATTTAGTATTGCTATGACGAGCACCTGTGTCATTTGGATTGAAACATTCTTTTTTGTATTTAGTCCACTTTGAGCAAGCTTCAACTGCTAGGTAAAATTCCCAATATTAAATAAAGTGAATTTCACTATGAGTTAGAATCAATTCCTACATAAATAAAAGGTTCTGGACGTTCCGATCAAATTTTCTCCTACTCCAACTAACAGCTGAATCATTATTATTTAAATTGCTGAGTAATGTCTAGCCCACGTCGAGCAAGCACCCACTGATAGTTTTGGTGTGAGAGGTTCGAAAACAATCGTTCCGATCGTGGGTTGAAGGAAGTTTAGACTCCGATGCGAATTGCAAAAGATCCATTTCGAATGTAATTTTGCTTTGACAATCACCTCTGTTATTTTCATTTCAACTGCATCAGCAGCCTCTAACCCACGTTGAACGAGCATCGACTGATAATGTTAGTGCAATGAATATTGAAAAAAACTATTTTGACGACGTGTTAAATAAAGTTTATACTCTTGATGTAACGAGCAACAGAAGCAGATCCAGTTTCATCTTGCTTATGAAGAACAGCACTGTCATATTTATGGAAAATTAATCAGCAGTATCTAACTCATTTCAATTATTTACTGCTTGGTGATTAAGGTGGTGAAGTTTCTAAAAATCAAATTCCCCTCGTGCTTCACGTCAAGTTCAAATATTCTGATCGAAAGGGCCAGCGGTGCAAGTTCCATTCCAATTGTAGTATGACGATAATACTTATTATTTCTATTAAAAAAATGACAGTGTTGTTCGACATAAGCAAGATGAAATTGAACTTTCTTCTGTTGCTCGATACATCAAGAGTAAAAACAGTATTTCACCCATCGTCGAAATAGTTTGTTCCAATATTTATTGCACCAATATTATCAGTCAGTGCTTGTCCAACGTGGGTTAGAGACTGCTCATACAGTTGAAATAGAAATAACAGATTTGCTCGTCACAGCACAATTTCATTCGAAATGTACTTGTTGAAATTCGCATCGGAGTATTAATTTCCTTTAACCCACGATCAAAACGAGTTTTTTCAAATTGCGTACACTAAAACAATCAGTGGGTGTTTGCTCAACGTGGGCCAGATACTACTCAAACAATTTGAACAATAATGACACAGCTGTTACTTGGAGTAGGATAAAATTTGATCAGCACGTCCCGTGCCTTCCATCTATTTACTAATTCATTCTAACCCATGATAAAATTTACTTTTTTTTAATATTAAAATTTTTACCAAGCGGTTGAAGCTTTCTCAAAGTGGGTAAATCTCAGAAGCGAATGTTTCAATTCAAATGACACAGGTGCTCGTCATGGCAATACTAAATTCGACTTGCGCTACTCAAAAATTCAATAGGATCATTGACTTTATTTAACCCAGTGAAAAAATTATTTATCCATAATTTTATGCACCCCACTCACCAGAGTGTGCTCGCTTAACGTGGGCTAAATACTGCTAATATCATACGATTTAAACAAAGGAGCTTCGCAAGAAAGCAAAGTTAGCTTCGACTTCGAGTCCGGCATTTACCATTTCTGTACGCAATCATTCGAGACCAGAGTACCATACGCTTTTTTGAAATTTTCTGTATCTCACCCACCATGAGTTCGTGCTTGCTCAATGTGAACGAGATGCCGTTGAAAGAATTCAAATAAAAATAATAAAGATTTTCTTCGTTTTAAGATTGAAATTGAACTTGCACCGCTTGCTATTTCAATCAGAATACATCAACTTCACGTGAACCACGTTGGAAATAGATGTCTTGGAATATTCAGCATCGAAATTACGTACAAGCCCTTGCTCGAAATGAGCTGGATATTGCTGAGAAATTTCCTATAAAAATGCCAGTGCTGTTCGTCATAAGCAAAATGAAACTGGACTTGCCTCTGTTGCTGTTTACATCAGAGTATAAACTGTATTTAACCCATCGACAAAATAGTTTGTTTCAATATTCATTGCACCAATATTATCAGTTGCTGCTTGTCCAGCGTGGGTTAGAGGCTGGTCAAACAGTTGAAATGAAAATAACAGTTTTGCTCGTCAGAGCAAAATTTCATTTTAAATGTACCTCTTGAAATTCGCATCAGAGTATGAACTTCCTTACTTAACCCGCGATCGAAACTATTTTTTTTTCAAATCTCTTACACCAAAACTATCAGTAGGTTCTTGCTTAACGTGGGCTAGATCCTACACTCAAACAATTCAAATAATAATGACACAGCTGTTCGTTACAGTGGGATTAAATTCGATCGGTCAGTCTCGTGCCTTCCATTTATGTATGTATTAATGGATTCTCATCCATGGCCAAATTCCCTTTTTCTCAAAATATTTGGCTTTTCACCTAGCATTTGAAGCTTGCTCAAAGTTGGCTAAATACCGAAGAGCAAGTTTAAATATAAGTGACCCAATTTTTCGTCATAGCGATACTGAATTTGAGTTGTGCTACCCAAAAATTCATTCGGCGTATTTCCTTCATCTAACCTTGTGCTGAAATTATTTATCGATAATTTGTTGCACTCTGCGTTGACAAAATACGAGAATCGGTAAGTTTTCATTCTTGTGAGAGAAAAATCGTATTTTTGACGGATCCTTGCGGATCCTTATGGAGCAAGGTTTTTATTACAGAGCACCGATGCAGGCACTTTGAAACAAAATTTCCGAGCCTGTAGTTCCGACTTAGCCGGAGTTCGGAGTAGAGCCGGATCGGCTCCGACGGAGCCGGAGTAGAAATTCGGATAAATAATCTGCTGAAAACATGAAGAATTTTTCGCATTTTTGATCTGCTATGTTTAATTTCAAATCTGTAATTAGCGACCCCAAAAACCCTTGAATACCAACTTTTGCCCTGATAAAGCTTTTTCTTGCATTTCTGGTCCGCAATATTGGGACCGCTATATTGAATTGCAAAATTTTCACTGGAAATTCGAAATTGGCGCCCCCAAAACCCTTACATACCAACTGTTGCTCAGATCAAATGATTATTTGCATTTTCAGTGCCTTATTTTTGATTTCTGAATTTTTAGTACAAATTCCTAATAACCAATCTCAAAAACCTCGCAATACCAATTTTCACGCAGATCAAGCCATTTTTTGCATTTTCCGACAGCCATATTGGATCCGCTATTTTGAAATTCTAAATTTTCAGTGCGAATTTGTAATCAGTAATTTGTAATCACTTCAAAAACCCTTTTATACTAATTTACGCCCAGATAAGGGTTTTTTTGCATTTTCAGTCTGCCATACTGGATTCGCAATCTTGAATTTCGAAATTTGCATAGCCAATTCGTAATCGGCGACCCCAAAAACCCTTGAATACCAAATTTTGCTCTTATCAAGTAATTTTTTTGCATTTTCGGTCCGCTATCTTGAATTTAAAAATTCGCATTGCAGTTTCGTAATCAGCGGCCTCAGAAACCCTTGAATACCAACTGTCGCTCTCATCAAGAGCAATATGTTAATCGCTTGATCAGAGCAACAATTGGCATTTAAGGGTTTTTGCGATCGCTAATTACGAATTTGCAATGCAATTTTCGAAATCAAGGATAGCGGACCAAAAATGCAAAAAAATTACTTGATAAGAGCGAAAGTTGGTATTTAAGGGTTTTTGGGGTCGCCGATTACGAATTGGCTATGCAAATTTCGAAATTCTAGATTGCGAATCCAGTATGGCAGACTGAAAATGCAAAAAATTGATTGATTCGAGTGAAAGTTGGTATTCCACAGTTTTTGGGGTTGCTGATTACGAATCTTCAATGCAATTTTGAAAATTCTAGATGATGGATCCAATATGGTGGCCCAGAAAATAAAAAAATAGCTTTATCAGGACGAAAGTTGGTATTTTAAGGTTTTTGGGGTCGCTGATTACGAATTTGCATTGAATATTCAGAATATCAAGATGGCGGACGAAAAATGCAAGAAAAAAGATCTTCATCAGAGTGAAATTTGATATTCCAGGCTATTTGCTGATCCGATATGGCGGACCGAAAATGCAATAAAAACAGATTTATCAGGGCGTCAGTTGGTATTCAAGAGTGTTTGCGGTCGCTCATTAGGGATATGCACTAAAAATGTAGCAATTCAAGATGGCGGGTTGGAAATGCCAAACATAGCTTTATCAGGGGAAAATTCGTTATTGAAAGTTTTTTGGGATCGTTGATAACGGATTTTGTATGCAAAATTGAGGAATTCAAAAAAGCAAACCAAAAATGCAAAAAGACACTTGACGATAAAACAAGTTTATTTTCAAAAATATTTTTGCGGTCGTATTTTCCCATACTAGTTATTTAATTTTCCCATACAACGCGCTCCAGCCAGGCATGAGCCTTACACGAAAATTTCATTTTCCCATATTAGCAATTCAATTTTCTTATACTAGTATGGAAAAAATTCCATTTTCACATACTACGCACCGTCACCTTCTCGTTTGGCGCAATGACGGATCGTCCATTGTGCGAACTGCAACGGATGAAATCACCATCCGTTATTGAACGAGATTATTTTGGACAATTTTTGACGTTTCTGATATGAGTCACATGGTTGATTTCATCTCCGAATGGTTGTAAGAATCTTTGCGGTTTTTTCGCCAGGCGCAATGACGGACCATCGATAGTGCTAACTCGGAGGGATGGAATCAACGTCCGCGATTAGACGAAATCATTTTCCACAACGTTTTGAAATGTTTGGTGACAATTTTGCGGTTGATTTTATTCACGAATGGTTGCACGAAAGTCGGCGGCGCTTTCTCGCTAGGCAGAACGACGGCTCGTCCATTGTGCTAACTCTAACCTATGAAATCAACATCCGTTATTGAACGAGATCATTTTTGACAATTTGCGAACATTTTTGATAATACTCACGTGGTTCATTTCATCTCCGAATGGTTGTACGAAAGTTTCCGGTTTTTTCGATATAGCCGCGACGACAGACCATCGATAGTGCTAGCTCGGAGGGATGAAATCAACGTCCGTGATTGGACGAAATCATTTTTTATAATTTTTTAATCTTTTACAATATTTTCGTGGTTCATTTAATCCCCAACTGGTTGCGCAAAAACCCCATGGCGCTTTCTCGCTAGGCACAACTACGAATCGTCCATCGTGCCAACTCCAACGGATGAGATCAAGATCCGCGATTGGACGAGATCATTTTTAACAATTTGTTAAAGATTTTAATACCATGCTCGTGATTGATTTCATCTCCGAATGGTTGTACGAAAGTCCACGTAGTTTTCTCGCTAGGTGCGATGACGAATCATCGATAGTGCTAACTCTGCGGGATAAAATCAACGTACACGATTGAACGAGATCTATTATTATAATTTTTTATAATTTCCGCTACCATTCTCATGGTTGATTTCATTCCCGCATGGTTATAAGCACGTTCATGTCTGTTCATGAAAGTTGGTGATTGAACGACATCAAATGTCACAACTTTCTACGATTTTCTTGGGAAAATACAAAAAATAAATGTGAAAAAATAATGGTTATGAAAAATACTGTAAACCGAATAAAATTTCGCTTTCATCAGATTCAGGACTTTCATAAACACGGTAGCTATTGATATTTGAAAATCTCTTACTCGCATAACTCCTCAAGAATAACGAAAATAAATGTGCAAAAATAATGGTCATCATAAATTCTGTGAAATAGAAAAAGTCACGCTTCAATTAAGTCAGTACTTCGATACACTCGATAGCTATTGATTTCCCTAAGATTATTTTCTGCATAACCCCTCAAGAATAGCAAAAATGCATGTGCAAAAATAATGATCATAAAAATTACTGTTTATCGAAAAATTTTACTCTGCAGCGAGGTCAATACTTCGATAATGACGACAAATATTGATTTAAAAAAAAAAAAAAATTTCTCCATAACCCCTTAATAATAGCAAAAATGAAAGCACAAAAATAATGGTCATCAAACATACTGTAAAATAAAAAAAATCGCGCTTTAACACAGTAAGGAATTTAATGACCACGGTGGCTATTGACTTTTTAAAATTTCTTTCTCTTAAGAATAGCAAAAATGGATAGGCGAAAATGAAAGCCATCAAAAACACTGTAAAATGAAAAATTCACCCTTCAACAAAGTCAATACTTTGATAATCGCGTCAGTTATTTATTTTTCAAAAGTTCTTTTCAGCATTACCCCTTAAGAATATCAAAAAAGAATGTGCAAAAATAATAGTCATCAAAAATTCTTGAAAATAAAACAATCCCGTTTCAGTAAAGTCAGTTCTTTGATAAACAGAGTGGCTTTAGATTTTTTGAAATTTCTTTCCCGCACAACTCCTTAACAACTGCAAAAACGGATGTGCAAAAATAATGTTCAGCAAAAATACTGTAAAATAAAAAAGTTACACTTTAGCAAAGTAAATACTTCGATAATCACGACAGTTATTGATTTTTCAAAATGCTCAAAGTAATTGGCAGTTGAATTAATTTTAATTAAAATGGTCGAAGTGATGAGTGATTAAATTAAATTAAATTTAAATGTTCGAAGTAATGGGTAATTAAATTAAATTTCATTAAAATGCTTGAAGTAATGCGTAAATAAATTGAATCAAATTTAAATGCTCAAAGAGATGGGTAATTAAATTAAATTTCATTAAAATGCTTGGAGTAATTGGTAATTGAATTTAATTTCAATACCCATTACTTCAAGCATTTGTAATTAAATGGAATTTCATTAAACATTAATACGAGCATTTATAATTACATTTAATTAAATTACCTACTACTTTGAACATTTTAAATAAATTTAATTTAATCTTGTAAAAATTAACTCAAAGAATCTTTTCTTTGAATGAATTTTTCCAAGATTCAACACCGCGTTAAAACGAACTTCGGCCATGAGGGCAATCTTTATTTTCGATTGTCTATCTTTTTCCTAAATAAAGTTTATCGATTTTCTCAAATTTAATCTTTTCCGAAAATTGACTCGAATTTTACGAAAACACGAATATGCTATTTACCATGTGTAAGTTCCTCATGTGTCATGCTGAAAAGTCCATTTTTGGGAGGTTTGAAATATGAAAATAATTGAAAAAAGGAAGGACTCTTCTTTTTCGTTGCGTGCAAAATGCCGTTTTATTTCGCTCTCTGCGAACTCTCATTTCTTTATCCTAAGCCTCCAAATGGATAAAAACAGTGGTTTCACCTAATTTTCGAGAGAATTTAATTTGTTTTATTGCAAGTTCGTGATCAGTGGTTGATTTCCCATTGATATAGGGCTTACGATGTTGATAAAGACGAATAGAACAAAAAATCGTGATTTTTTGACCCACATGAAGACTCAAAAAATGTCATGTCACAGTTTGTACTCAGTGTTTTGATCACGTCCGTCAGCATATTACATGTTTCATTACTCATTCCATACAGCATTCGCAATTAAATTACTTCGAGAACTTTAATTACATTTTATTTAATTACAAATGCTCAAAGTAATGAGTATTTACATCAAATTTAACTAAAATGCTCAAAGTAATGGGTAATCACATTAAATTCAATTAAAATGTTCGAATTAATGAGTAATTCAATTTAATTAAAATGCTCAAAGTAATGGATATTCAATTTAAATTTCATTAAAATACTCTAAGTAATAGGTTATCAAATTCAATTTACTTGAATTCTTTCTAAATATTATCCTTCAACGTTTTGAATTCATTTTAACATACTGGCATGGATATTCCAAATTTTCTTTTTTAATGATCAAAGCTTTCTGTACGGGGAAATAAAATGAAATGTTTTTAGAAAGCCGATCGATTAAAATGCTCGAACTAATGGGTAATTCAATTTAATAAAAATGCTCAAAGTAATAGATATTCAATTTAAATTTCATTAAAATACTCTAAGTAATGGGTTATCAAATTTAATTTACTTAAATTGTTTCTAAATATTATCCTTCAACGTTTTAAATTTATTTTAACATACTGGCATAGATATTCCAAATGTTCTTTTTTAATGATCAAAGCGGAGAAATAAAATGAAATGTTTTTAGAAAGCCAATCGATTTCCATGAACATATTGTTATTGTTGATATGAATGATGGCTATAATTTCATGTACAATTGACTGAAAGTGTGAGTGATAACGAAAGAGCGTGTGTGAGAAAACAGATACATTCAGCACGAACAAATGAAAGACGTTGCGTGAGACTCAATGACGAAAAAGACAGTTCAGAGTCGGTATTTATTGCGAACAGTTACATTCCGTCGTGTCATTGCGTTTTTCTTTATTCACACATAATTGCATTTATCTTATTAATTATTTCATTCCATTTATCCAATTTCTTTATTGTAATTTCTCTATCCAGTTATTTACTTTTTTCAACGCGTCCTTGCAGTATTTTTTTACATAGACTTCTTTGTCTTGTGTTCGCGAATATGGACGACTTCCAAAAAATGCGAATGCATGCGGCATTCGTTCAATCTAGAAATAATTATTCGCAGGCTGTCTGCATATTCCGGGCGGCCCATGGCGATCTCACACCATCTCAACAGAGTTTTCGACGGTATGCATTTGTCAAAAACACTAATTACCTACATCCTATTCATCCAATCTCTATAATGCGAATGTTAATAATAAGGCTCGCTGCGACGGTCGAGGGGCATGGAGTTTTGGTGGCACCAAGGGCACCACGACCAAGACCCGTTAGTGGAACACGTGAAGCGGAAATATTGGAAAGCATTCACGCGCAGCCTGTCCGAAGTGTTAGAGCTTTGGCTAGAACTCTCAGTACGTATATCTGTATGGCAAAAAAGTCCGCATATAAACAAATCATCAATAATAATAACAATATCGGTATCAATTGAAATTTTATTTCATTACCCATTACTTCAAGCATTTTAATTAAATTTAATCCAATAACCTATTACTTCGAGCATTTGAATTAAATTTCATTTATTAACAGATTGCAAATGCTTGAAGAAATGAATAATTAAATTACATTTAATTACCCATTATTTCGAGCATTTTAATTTAATTTAATTTAATATCCCATTAATTTGAGCATTTTAATTTAATTTAATTCAATTGCCCGTGACTTCGAACTTTTTAATTGAATTCAATTGAATTACCCATAACTTCGAGCATGTTAATTAAATTTAATTTAATTACCCAGTACTTCAAGCATTTTAATGAAATTTTATTCAATTACCCATTTCTTTGAGCATTTCAATTAAATTTAATAGAATCACTCATTACTTTTAGCATTTTAATTAAATTAAATTTAATGAAAATGCTCAAAGTAATGAGTAATTCAATTGAATTTAATTAAAATGCTAAAAGAAATTTGTAATTAAATTAAATTTCATTAAAATGCTTCAAGTAATGGGTAATTAAATTAAATTCAATTAAAATGCTCAGAGTAATTGGTAATTGAAATAAATTTAATCAAACTGCTCTGAGAGATGGATGATTAAATGAAATGAAAATGGTCGAGGTAATGAGTAATTAAATTAAATTTGATTACACGTTACTTCGAGAATTTGTAATTTGGTAATGGGTAATTACAAATTTGCCCATCTCTGTCACCCAGTACGTCTGTGCAATGAATTTCCTATCCATAGCTTCAACATGTAGAAAACGTAGCGTTTTCCAACTTTTTCTATGAATTTTTTTGTTTCAAATGAGCAGGTTATTAGCAATTATTTTTGAAATGCATGCCAATTGTCCTTGTTACTTAGCGTATCTGTGCTAATAATTTGTACCGGTTAGCCGCGAAAGTACGAAATTAAGAGCACCTACCGACACGTTCCTAATTACCCAGAATACCATTACATTGTAAATTGTTTTGCGATTTTAATAAAGATGACATCGATTATTGCACTGAAAATGAGTGAAGGACATTAGTTGTATAACAAATTTCAGCTCAATTGCCTTAAATATTGTCCAAAAGCGTATATTTCAATTTTCATAGACCAACACACAGCCGATAAACATACATGAGCACACGCACACGCACGCAAGCATATTCACACTAAGAAAAATAATTTATTCGTTTTAAATAAATTTTTTCGGAAGAAATAAAATGTTATTCAAATACCGGCTTTATAAGAGATTTATAAGGCCACTATTCAAAGGAATCAGTACAATCAAATAAACCTTTTTTTTTGTAGTACGAAAAATATATGTACAATTCAAAAATATATCTAATTATTAACTCTAATTAACTCTAAACTCTAAACTAAGATTAAATTAACTCTAAACTCCTTTTCAATAACTTCCTACCTAGATATGAACCGAGAAACCGTAAGAAGAATCGTTAGGAAGCGCAACTTTCCTTACAAGATTCACAAGGTTCAAGAACTTAAACAACAAGATCTCGAAAGACGTTTGGACTTTGGTTTTTGGGGGATCGCTCAAGCTCAGGACCCCTACTTTTTTAAATACGTTTTATTCACTGACGAGTCTGGATTCACGAATCTGGGCGTAATGAATCGTCAAAATACTCGCAAGTGGGCGCCAGAAATTTCGGACTGGAACATAGAATTGCTGATACAGACAGATGGCGAATCAATGTTTGGGCGGGAATTCTAAACGACCGCATAATAGGGCCGTATTTTTTGACGGCATATTGGATAGCCGAACATACGCTGCGTTTCTGACCGACACTTTGCCCGTGTTGTTAGAGGATGTTCCGCACGCAGTACAGCAACGAATGTGCTGGCATCAGGACGGGGCTTCCATCCACACAGCCAGAATAAATCGAAGAATTCTCGACGAAAGGTTTCCCGATCGTTGGATCGGGTTGGGAGGCCCCGTTCCGTGGCCACCACGTTCTCCGGATTTGACCCCGTTGGATTTCTTCCTTCGGGGATTATTAAAGGATATTGTGTACCATGAGCAGCCAACGACGAAGGAGAACATGCGAGAGCGCATCACGGCTGCATGCCAAACGGTGATGCCACGAATGCTGCGACAGGCGCGTTCAAATTTTCTTAAACGGCTCGAGCTATGCATTGAAAAAGAGGGTGGACACTTCGAAAATATCATAAAGAAATTGTAAAAAAAAATTATTTCGTTATAAACAAATTTCCTATGAGAATTTTAAATATTTGTTAAATGTGTGAAATGTTCATTGAATAAGGGTTCAAAATATTCACTTAAAATTTTTTGGATTGATCAAAATAAAAGATTAATATTATAGTATACGCGATATTGTTTGGTGTTGATAATTTTAGTGTTTGTTCTATGAATGGCATTCGGATGCAGGGATGGGCAAATTTGTAATTACTAATTACCAAATTACAAATGCTCGAAGTAATGGGAATTGAAATTAAATTGAATTACCCATGAATTCGATTATTTTAATTTAATTTAATTTAATTACCTATTACTTCGAGCATTTTGATTAAAATTGATTCAAATGCCCATTACTTTGAGCATTTTAATTGAATTTAATTCAATTACCCATTACTTCGAGTATCAAAATCAAATTAATTTTTATTGAAATGCTTAAAGAAATAGGTAATTCAATTACATTTCATTGAAATTTAATAACACATTACTTCGAGCATTTGAATAAAATTCAAATTAATTTCCCATTACTTCGAGCATTTTAATTAAATTCCATTTAATTCCATTAATTCCATTAAATTCCATTTAATTAAAATTATTGAAGTAATGGGTTATCAAATTAAATTAAATTACCCATTATTTCGAGCATTTTGATTAAATTTAATTCAATGATCTACACTGAAAAAAGCTTACTACGTCAGTAACGTTATTTTGCATAGCTGTCGGTTTTCCGCCTGTTTTCGCCAATCGAGCTATACATACTGCCACGAATGCCATGTATCATACTTCACAGTAACGCTACAATGATAATGCCGTGGCAAGCTATTAACATTGGCACGGCAGCGTTTCCTTATACTGCTGTCATGGCTATACCAATGAACACGCGCATTTAACTGACGAGTCTGACGACTTCTGAGTTCCATCGTATCTTGAACGCTTACGCGCTTTCAGCACGAATTTTATACGAAATACTACTCACATGAAATTTTAATATTTTGCCATTGACCGAAGAAAGAAATTTCAAGAAATTAAGAATCTACAAAGAGGATTTTGTAAAAAATAGTTCTTCGAGTGGAAACTTTGACTTTTATGTATTACAAAGTTTCCCTTCGAAGAACTATTTTTCACAAAATCCTCTTGGCGAATTCTATGTATCTTGAAATTTTTTTCTTCGGTCAATGGCAAAATATTAAAGTTGCATGTAAGTAGTATTTCGAATCTTTGCCATTGACCGAAGAAAAAAATTTCAAGAAATTAAGAATCCACAAAGAGGATTTTGTGAAAAATAGTTCTTCGAAGGGAAACTTTAAGATTCATAAAACTCAAAGTTTCCACTCAAAGAATTATTTTCCACAAAATCCTCTTTGTGGATCCTTAATTTCTTAAAATTTCTTTCTTCGGTCAATGGCAAAATATTAAAATTGCATGTTCGTACAGCGAAATAAATTATGTTGTATTTGAAATAAATTTTTCCGCATATAATATCAATGCGTTACTTTTTTCCCTTAATATTAATGGTATTTGCATTTTATTATTTTCAAATTTGATATGAGATACATTTATAACCTAAATTATATTTAATTCAATCACGCGAGAATAATCGATAAGGATTAATAATTAAAAAATAATTCAAAAATTTTCAATTATTCATCCTTATAAACTATTCTCGGGTGATTGAATTGAATATTTATAGATTATAAATGTATTTTATAACCTAATGTAATTTATAACCTCAATATTCTCGCGTGATTAAATTGAATGGTTAGGTAATAAATGAATCTAATAACCTTATATATTTTATAACCTAAATATTCTCACGTGATTGAATTGAATATTTCGGTTATAAATGTATATGATGGGTCTCATACGGTGGTTATCCGGCATACATCTGCGGTTGACTAAGATACCAGAATATGCTCTCCATTCGCATATATTGCATATCCACCATGGCTATGCTGTATAACCACCGTGCGTGTTTGGCGAGGGCCCACCGCTAGCACACTGAAATATAGCTCGTGGGCCTATACAAAATGGCTCGGCGCACAGTACAGCTATGTGGGAGACCGTGGCTATAAAATATGCGGAAGTGGACAAGAATATGGCGACTGTGGCAGTAAGCTTTTTTCAGTGTATTAATTTGAGCATTGTAATTAAATTAAATTCAATTACTTATTACTTCGAGCATTTTAATAAAATTTAATTTAATTATTAATCTTTTCGAGCATTTTAATGAAAATAAATTCAATGAAAATGGTAACAGTAATGGGTAATTACATTAAATTCAATTAAAATGCTCGAAGAGATGGGCAATAAAATGAAATGAATTTAAACTACTTGTAGTAATGGGTAATTAATTTTAGTTTACTCCGAGCATTCATTATTAAATGTAATTTAACAACCCGCATAGAAAAAAGAATCTTTGACAGAATCTTGAAAATAATCACGGATAGGACCCGAAGCAACCCAGATAGAACACTGACGTATATTATACGTATATTAGACGTTGCCAGATACGTATATAATACGTATTTAGTACGTATACTGAAGAGCTAAATGTCCGGCTAATCTCCGTATAATATATGTATATTCTACATATATTACACGGTATATTTTATGTATACGAGACGTCGAAAATACGTAGTATATACGTAGAATGCCCAGCTAATATCCGTATATTGTATGTGTATTCTACATATGTTAAACGGTATATTTTACGTATACAAGACGTCGAAAATACGTAGAATACAAACGGAGAATATAAACAAATTATACGGATACTAGCATATATATATACGATGAAAATCAGTTCTATATTCACAATTGATAGTTCCTGAGTGTCAAGTAACGAAAAAAGAATTTTTGAAAAAAAAAAATTTTGCCCCCAGTGGGATTTGAACCCGCGACCCTTGTTTTTAGGCATATCCTCAGATTGAACATGAATTAAATTTAAAAAAAATAGATAATTTTGAAGTTCATGAATTTTTCCGACCGCTTTAGTTATCTTGCATATTCGCGGACCTTAGAATATGTACGAGACCTGACTGGGATCTGAAACCTACCTATCTATTGAGCCTAACGAACAACCTACGGCTGGGACGCTAACCACTACACCACCGACTACTTATGGTATTCTGATGTAAATATCATATCTATAGAACACAGGCCGAGAACAATCACGTGCCAAAATCGTAGTGAGAATTTATTTTCATTACCCGAAGGCCGTTTTTGGTTCGACTTGTCTTTTAACTAAATTAAAAACTAAAATATTGAATCAGATGAATAATAATAACAATTATAATAATAAATACAAATAGTATTATTTCCAAAATCAAAAAGGTCGGAGACCACGGGATGTGTGGCAGGCTAATTTTAGTTCGATTTTAAATAAACTCATAAAAACACAAAAATAATAATAATAAACAATAATAAATATTATTATTATTGTTATTATAAAAAATGATTGCTCTCAATTGTAGAAATTAGTTTTTATTCTCAAATAACAATAATATTAAATGATAATATACTCAATGAACGTATAATATTCGTATATGTATTAAACGTTCATTGAAGCTTCAGATTTAAGAATCGCAATCGTAAGATAATAAATATATATTATATGCATATGAGATGTACAAAATGCCATCGAGATATGTAGAAAAAAACAATTCCAATATACGTATATATATACTATATACGTATATTGGATGTGTTTTTATCTGCAGTATGTCGGTGGAATGTTGTACATTTCATATATATATAATATATGCTAATAATAATATATGTCATATACAGTATAATATACGTATAATATACGTATATTATACGTTCATTGAATAGCTTCGTCCAATATACGCATATATATACGTATATCGGACGTGTTTTTTTCTACGTATCTTGGTGGAGTTTTATACATCTCATATACATATAATATATGTTAATTACCTTACGATTGCGATTCTTAGATTTGAAGCTATACAATGAACGTATAATATACGTATATTATACGTTCACTGAACAGCTTTGGATTTAAGAATCCCAATCGCAAGATAATTAACATAGATTATATGTATATAAGATGTACAAAATTCCACCGAGATATGTAGTAAAAAAGATGTCCAATATACGTATATTATACGTCATTTGTCTTTATCGTAAAGTACATGTTTCGTATACATGTAACAGATGTATATAATTCGATGTCAAATGCTTATTGTATAATATACGTAAATTATACGTATATGAAATTCTTTCACTATTATCAATAAATAGACCTAAAATATACGTTCAGTATACGTATAATACAGGTATATCATAGACGTATACATATTATATACATATATACCTGTAATATACGTATAATATACGTCAGTGTTCTATCTGGGAAGATTCTTTCAAAGATTCTTTACAAGATTCTAAGAATATTTTTAAGATTCTTTTCAATATCCTTTGAAAGGATGAGGTTTCCTTAAAACCTCACGAAAAACGAAAAACTGACCATTTGAGTCAATTTTTGAAAAAGAAGAAATTTGAGAAAATCGAAAAACTTTATTTAGGAAAAAGATAGCAAATAAAAAATAAAGATGACCCTCATGGCCAAAGTCCGTTTTAACACGGCGTTAAATCTTAGAAAAATTCATTCAAGGAATCTTAGAAAGATTAATTGGAATAATCTTGGAAAGATTCATTCAAAGAACTTTGGAAAAATTCATTCAAAGAATCTTGAAAAGATTAATTGGAAAAATTTCGGAAAGACTTGTGTAAAGAATCTTGTAGTACAAGCTGATCGGTCCTGAGAATCTTGGAAATAATTTTGTCCTTTCCAACATTCTTTCGACCGATCGGCTTGTATAAGATTCTTTACATCAGTATTTCCAAGATTTTTCCAATTACTCTTTCTGAGATTCTTTGAATGAATTTTTCCAAGATTTAACGCCGTGTTAAAGCGGACTTTGGCCATGAGGTCATCTTTATTTTTGATTTTCTATGTTTTTCCTAAATACAGTTTTTCGATGTTTCAAATTTATTCTTTTTCGAAAATTGACTCGAATTGGTCAGTGTTTAGTTTTTCGTGAGGTTCTGCAGAAACCTCATTCTTTGAAAGAATCTTTCAAAGATTCTTTTTTTTTTGTAATTTAATTAAACGAAATTTAATTAAAATGCTCCAAGAGATGGGTAACTAATTTAAGTTAAATTAAAATGCTCGAAGTAGTGGGTAATTAAATTTAATTCAATTACCCATTACTCCGAACATTTATAATTAAATTCAATTTAATAACCCATTACTTCAAGCACTTTAATTGAATTAAATTTACTTAAAATACCCGAAGTAATGGGTAAGTAAATATAATTTAATAAAAATGCTCGAATAAATGGGTTACTAAATTAAATTAAATTAAATTAAAATGCCGCAAGTAATGGGTAATCAAATTTCATTGAATTACAAATTGCAAATGCTCAAAGTAATGGGTAATTCAATTAAATTAAATTACATATTATTTCGAGCATTTTAATCAAAGGGTTTGTCCGGATAAGAATGGTGAATCGGCCCCCAGCGTATTTTGTTGCGCCGATTTCTTCCAAAGTTTGTACTCTAAAAAAAATTAGTTTGTGCAAAATTACAGCTTTCTACATTGATGCTGAGAGGTCTTCCTGCTAAAAAAGTTTTTTTTTTTGTAGTTTTCAAAAACCAAGAGGCGACCAAAAAATCTTAAAAACTTATGAAAAATGAAAAACATGTCAACGTTGATGATTTTTTTTTAAAGTGCTACATTCTATTTTTAATCATCGAATTTTTCTTTACAAACATTATTCTCTAGCGAAGAGATTTTTCTACTATTATGACAAAAATTGACATGATTTTACTCTCCTATCCCTACATTAAAACAAAAAAAAACACAAAAATTGACCTGCAACACATTGAAAAAAAACGAGAACATTTTCCATTTTTCATTGGAAATCCATAAATAAATCATTCATTAGGGATAATCAATGGGTGATCATGGCTGGAGTAGTCGTAAGACATAACAAACAGATGTAAACAATACGATTTTATTGCTCCTTTCAGTTTACTTGACCCTACTATTCCGTTCCCATACTGTTCTGTTTTCTATTTTCCAATCATGACTACCCATTTATTTAACATAACGAATGATTTATTTATGGATTTCCAATGAAAAATGAAAAAGGGCTCAGCCGGATAAGAATGGTGAATCGGCCCCCCAACGAAATTGTGGTGCCGATGTTTTCCAAAGTTCCTGACCTAAAGAAACATTTTTGTACAAATTGACAGTTTTCTATATCGATGCCGAGGAGTATTCCTGCTAAAAAAACATTTTTCAATTATTGCGTTTTTTAATGTCAAGAGGAGACATTTAGAAAAATTACCCGCATTCAATGTTAATGAGACCATTTTTTTTATGTTACGCTTTATTTTCAATCATTCAATATTCAATTAAAAATATTATTTTGTAGCGAAACGATTTTTTTACAATTATGACAAACATTGACATGATTTTACACTTCATTCTCTACATTTCAAAAAAAAAATCTCAAAATTTGACCTGCAACACATCCCTAAAAAACACTGACGATGGGCCCAGAGTAGGGCCAGCATTGCAGCCATACGTTCGACTCTCGGCCGATAGTTGACGCCAATGCTGGGCCACCGTCGGTTCAAGGTCAGAATGATAGGCTCGGTCCAACGGTCGTTTACGAGGATCGGCCAATGCTTGGGGGCCAAACGTTGGCAAATCGTCGGTTACGAGATTCGGCTAATGCTTAGGACCAATACTGGGCCAGTATAGTGCCGGTAAAGGGAGCTTTAACTTTTTGTATGGACATTTCAGCCCAGAATTATTTATTTATTCCATACATTTATTAGTAGATGCAATAAAAATCAGTTTTTTATGCGTGATTGATAGTTTCTAAAGATCAAGTAAAATTAAAAAACAAATTTTGGAGAAAAAAAAGTGTCGCCACTGGGAATCGAACCCTCGACCCTCTGTTTTATGCGTATCGTTGAATTGAACATGTATCAAATAAAATAAAAAAAAATCGTTTGAAAATTATTCAATTTTTTGACTGGTAAATTTGCCTTGTATATACGCGGACCGAAGAATATTTATGCGCCTAGTCTGGGATTTGAATCTACCTACCTATCGAGCCTACAGAGTGACCTAAATACTGACGCGCTAACCACTACACCAACGCCTACTTATAATCTTCTACTGTGTATATCATATTTATAAAACATAGGCTAGAAAAATATATCCGTACACGGAAAAACAAATTCTGTACGGACTTCAAAAATAAGTATCAAGGATTCACATAAGTTATGAGGGGTTTGTTAACTTAATTATGACCTAATAACATTCTCAACCCAACAATTGATACGCAGCTAAGGGCCGACTGTTTGCCAGCGTTGGACCCTATACGTGGCTGCCGACGCTTGGCCAGTGTTGGGCCAATAGTTCGTGCCAACTATGGGTTAATGCTGGCAATACATCGGGCTATACTGTTTTACTCGGTGCTCGGCCCGATGCTCGGCCGATTATATTTGAACCGATGCTATCAAAAACGAAAAAAAAAATCAGTCATATGTGAGATCAATCATATGTAAACAGACCAATTTTAAATAATACCAATATTAAAATTTTTTTTTAACAAATCGTTAAAAAAGAAAAATTCTGCAAATATTCAGAAAACTTATTTTCTTTTTATTAAATTTTATATTAAACTACACTAGGACCGCCATTTAACAGCAGGCTCGAGGGAGCTCGCGTTAAATCGAGTCTATATAAATAAGACGAAACTCGAGCGCTGGTAAACAAGAGAACAATGTAACTCCTGCCCATACCACTCGCGGTGAGTCGTTTGGCGGCACACTGCTTTCTTTCTCACTCTCACGCTCGGTCGTCTTCGTATTATTTACACTTGAATGAGCACACGTTCGTAGATCACATAATCAGATAAATCTGAATGAACACTTTTTTATTTTTCATAATTTGTTCAAAATGATGAAAACTATGATTTTTTAATAATTTGTTAACATTGTTATTATTCAAATTTGCAATATTGATACCAATATCAATATCTCATATATGATTGATTTTTTTCGATTTTTATAGCATTATGTCAAATATAATCGGCCTATCATTAGTCTAACGTCAGAAGCCAGTACCGACAAATATATTCGGCCTAGCATCGGCCGAGCATTGGGCCAAGCACCGAGTGAAATGGTATAGCCCGATGTATTCCCAGCATTCGCCCGTAGTTGGCACGAATTATTGGCCCAACACTGGCCAAGCGTCGGCGGCCAAGGGTCGGGTGTGTCCGATAGCCAACGCTGGCAAACAGTTGGCCCTAAGCTGCATGCCAATCGTCAGGTGCCCGATTTCGGGCCAACCCCCATGGAAATTTATGTATGTGAAATATAAGCAGAAAATATATTTTACTTGCATTACATTAATAAGAGTCATGTATGCAGCGTATATGCAATACATTCAAAATATATGCAAAATATAAGTCTCATATTCAAGAATTTGGCGTTTGTTTGTATATGAGTTGTATAGATTGAATGTATTCATAATATATGCGGCATATAAACTGTATAAATGTGAAAATGTATTTCGAATATACGTTACATATAAGGACAATGTATTTCGAATTTATGTCACATATATGGAAAATGTATCTGGAATATATGTCACATATAACGAAAATGTATTTCGAATATATGTCACATATATGGACAATGTATTTCAAATATATGTCACATATATAGAAAATGTATCTCGAATATATGTCACATATATGGAAAATGTATTTCGCATATATGTCACATATATGGAAAATGTATTTCGAATAGATGTGAAATATATTTAAAATATATCGAGATTATATGTAATGGTCATGTGTAAAATATAAAAAAAGTTGTTTGGAATTTTTATTTTTATTATTTGTTACACTTTTAAGCCTTAATTAATTTTAAGTTTCGTATTTCAGAGGCTTATTGAATTGAAGAAATTACAGACTGAAAAAACCATATCAAATTTTTTTCCCCGAGACGGATTCGAACCCAGTACCTCTCGATTTGCAGACTGCGATTATATGCACTCGGCTATCCGGAACTTGTATACCTTTTTTCGGAAACTTGTATAAAATGAGCCGAAAAGAACTTTAATAGAGTACTTACAAATTTTAACTGAGAAGTCGGTATGAATTTTCAACAAATATCGATCGGTCAACATTTTTTAAGAATGAAAATAATTTGTTCAAATTTCTAAATACGTATAAGTTTTTAAGGCCTTTATGCAATTTTCGAACTTTGCATTTTTTAAATGTTCAACGCATTTGTGAATTATATTTAGATTAATAATTAAATATTACTATTATAATAATCGTTTTTTTAAAAAATATTTTTTATTTTTTTCAATTATTTTTTATTTATTTCAAAAGTGTTCAAAAAATCAAAAGATTTCAAACTAATAATTTTTTAATAGTTTCATAAATAACTAATCAAAAATTTCAAAACATGTTATACCTATTTTTTTCAATCTATCAATTAATACTTATTGTTTAATATTATGGAATATTTATTATTATGATCTATCATCAGATTATTATATTATTATACCAGAATATATGTTTAACTTTCCTATATTCTTTAGGGTAGTATCCAAATGTCATGTTCGCTCGAACATAGCATTTCGGACACTTATTAACCTGCCAATGTCACCCTTATAACCCACCCTCCGTTGACCTTCATCATCCCCCTCTTCAAACCGACATACACCCTCCCCCTCCTGAGACTGCCGTACCCCCCTCCTCAGATCTCCATAGATCTCCTCTCTGGTTTGAGTTAGTGGTTTCAGTTTGTGGTTTGAGTTCGTGGTTTGAGTTAGTAGTTTGAGTTAGTGGTTTGAGTTAGTGGTTTGAGTTTGTGGTTTAAGTTAGTAGTTTGAGTTAGTGGTTTGAGTTTGTGTTTTAAGTTAGTGGTTTGAGTTAGTGGTTTGAGTATCATATGATTATATTGTAATTATAGTCGACATATATTAACGGTCCAAATGTCCATATGTTATTAATATACCGTCAAGATATTCGTTGTGTATTTTCATGTGTAAGAAAAATATAATTAAAATAGATTCTCCCTACAAAAAGTATGTTAGAGATACATAAAAAACAAAAATATAGCATGTATGTTGCATTTCGAAAGTAAGTATTTCATTTAAAATGAAATTATATGAAATTTGTATTTCGCATATATTTACAGTCCGGAATTTATATGGAATATATACGCGACATCTATGCAGCGCGTATATGGCGCGTATATATGGATTATAGTACTTTTTGGCGCTATATATGTGACGGTTATAAATATACGCCGCATATAATTTTCGCGTATATTTCA
Organism: Alloplasta piceator; assembly: GCA_946863875.1. NCBI lineage: Eukaryota > Metazoa > Arthropoda > Insecta > Hymenoptera > Ichneumonidae > Alloplasta > Alloplasta piceator. The sequence continues at coordinate 53,241,553 of OX333071.1, forward strand.
CTTTTATAAATTTGCATGTGGGAACGTTTGGCCATATTGCGAGTATCGGCAATGTTTTCCCGGGATTGAAAAAAGAAATAACAAGTACGCTTCGCGTACTCGTTGGGGGGCTCCGCCCCCCAAGCCCCCCCGCGCTCCGCGCGACGCAACATTGTCCCGCTTCGCGCGACAATGTTGCGTCGCGCGGAGCGCTCACGTTTTATTGGGGGGCTCCGCCCCCCAAACCCCCCTTAACTTTTGTTGGGGGGCTTTGCGCTCCGTATTCTTGACCATTATCTTAATTTATTCGGTATGTAAATATTATATTGTTTTTATGTTATTGAACATTCTTTTTGATAATATTGAGTCACATTTTTCATTCTCAATGGGGGCAATGATTCATAAAGGTAATGACCGAATTTTAAGAATTATATTAGTAGGCACTCACAATTTCATAATATTATAATCATATATTTTGTTTTTGTGATATATGTTGGTTAACATGTCCCTTAGGGACGTTTTAATAGGCACTCACACCGTTATTTAAATTCTCTGATTCATTGTGAACATCGAGTAGTCGTATAAATTCTATTAATTATAATTAAAAAGACAGATTTGAATATAATCAATATGATATAAAAGTATCTAGACAATCATATCATTTAAATGTTTTGATAGATTATATTCACAGAATTGTTACAATATTAGGCAGTAATGAAGAATATTAGTGACATTTGAGATGGGCTTATTTATCATAACACTTTAATCATTTAATGATTATTAGTCCATTTATAATAAGTAAAAAAAGCTTTCGGTTATCAATCAATGCTCAGATTCTGTTTTTTCACGTTTGAAACGCGTGGGTGATCGCCATATTGCCAATAGAGCGTAAGCACACAAAAGAACCATGAACTTTTTATGAGAGCGAAATATGGGTTTTGAATTTGGCGCGCTCAGGTCGTGTTTAGTTCCTCTTTTCTCTGTACGTGGCGTAGCGGCGTCGTGACGTACGTGGCGACGTCGCGTGCGCCGGTCTATGCTTTAATGTGCTTGTTTACAGTCATATAGAAATTCTGTCAGTGAGAAAAATAGTATTTTTTTTGTTAAAAATATTGTTTTTGTGTAAAAGTTATTCACTTAGCAGTGTCTAATTGGATTGAAACTTCATGGGACATTTGTTCATAATCATATACAGAAATTCTGTAAGTTAGAAAAAAATTCGTCCGTGAACTTCGGAGATCCAAGTGCGAATGAACAGAAATTGCTTTTTTTCGTTAAAAATTGTGTTTTCTTTGCAAAAATTGTAAACATAATGGTCTCCGATCGGATTAATACTTCGTGGGACATTTGTTTACAATCATATACAGACATCGTGTGAGTTAGAGAAAAATTCGTCCGTGAACTTCGGAGATCCATGTGCATATGGACAGAAATAGCTGTTTTTTCGTTAAAAATTGTGTTTTCTTTGCAAAAATTGTAAACTTAATGGTCTCTGATCGGATTAATACTTCGTGGGACATTTTTTTACAATCATATACAGACATCGTGTGAGTTAGAGAAAAATTCGTCCGTGAACTTCGGAGATCCAAGTGCATATAGATAGAAATAGCATTTTTTTGTTAAAATCGTGTTTTTTGCCAAATTGCAACCTTAATGGTGTCTGATTGGATTCATACTTCGTCAGACATTTGTTTACAATCATATACACACATTCTGTGGGTTAGAGAACAATTCGTTAGAGAAATTCCAAGTTTCAACTACATATGGTCATAAAACGTCTTTTTTTGCTCAAAAATTGCAATTTTTTTCAAAAATCTTTGTTTTACAATATCCGTTTGGATTTAAACTCCTTGGGCATAGAGATTACAACCATACACAACTACCCTCCAAAGAAAATTGAATTCCGTACACCGGTTTCTGAGATCTGGGTCTGGCCGGACATCCGACACAGATTTCGAGGCGATTGCAATAGGCACTTTCTGTCATAAATGAGTGAGTGCCTAAAAATTACAAAAGTTCTCATTGCTTAATTGGAAATCCATGAATAATTAATTCTTTTGATTTAATAAATGGGTGTTCATGGCTGAAAAATAGGAAACAGGACTCTTCGATGTTGCAGACGTTGATGCTGTGATCAACAGGGATAGCGATGAAGATTAATATGTTGCCATATAGATAGTAGAGGTGAATAAACTAAAACTAGCAATAAAATCGTATTGCTTACATCTGTTTGTTATGTCTCAGAACTACTCCAGCCATGACCGCCCATTAATTAAACCCAAAGAATGATTCATGTACGGATCATATGGATTTTCAATGAAAAATGAGCAATTTTGTCGTTTTTATTGTTTTTTCAATGTGTTGCAGGTTGAATGTTGGGAATTTTTGTTTGTGAACAGTAGGGAATGAAGAGTTAAATCATGTCAATTTTTGTAATAATAGTAGAAAAATCTCTTCGCTGCGAAATTATGTTTTTAAAGGCAGATTCGATGACTAAAAATCGAATTTGGCATTAAAAACAACAAAAAATTGCATCAACATTAACATGTTTCTGATTTGTCAGCATTTTTTGAGATATTTCGGTCACCTCTTGGTATTAAAAAACTGCATAAATCAAAAAAACGCTTTTACTTAGCAGGAAGACCCTTCGGCATCGATGTAGAAAGCTGTATTTTGCATAAAATTGTTTTTCTAGGTTATAAACATCAGAAAAAATCGGCGCTGCAAAATTCGCTAAAGGCCGATTCACTATTCCTATCCGGCTGAACTTTTTTAATTAAATTAAAATTCTCGGAGTAATGGGCGATGAAATTAAATTCAATTACCCATTGCTTTGGGCATTTTAATTAAATTCCATTCAATTACCCATTACTTAGAGCATTTTTATTAAATTTTATTTAATTATCCATTAATTCAATCACTTGAATTAAGTTCAATTTAATTGAAATATTCGAAGTAATGGGTAATTAAATGTTATTTAATTAAAATGCTCGTAGTAATGCCTAATTTAAGTTAATTTAATTTAATAACCCATTACTTCGAGCATGTCAATTAAATTACATTTAATTGCCGATTAGTTCAAGTACTTCAATTAATTTCAATTCAATTAAAATACTTGAAATAATGTATTATTAAAAGTAATTCAATTTCAATTTTAAAAGTAAAGCTTAATTTAATTTAATTTGATTACCTATTAATTTGAGCAAATTTTAATTAAATTTTATTTTATTACTCATTACTTCGAACATTTTAATTTAATTTAATTCAATTATCGATTACTTCAAGCATTTCAATTAAATTAAATGTAATGAAAATGCTGAAAGTAATGGGTAACGAAATTAAATTAAATTCATTAAATTAAATACAAATCTTTCAATAACTTTTTTTCTCATAGTGTATAGTTATAATTTTCAAACGAACATGTTGAAAAACGTTAATGCATTCTCCAAAACGAGATATGATACTGTCAATTGTTTTTTATATAGACTGAAGTTTCGAGTTCCAAGAGTTTATTAGCATAACTTCAATTAATATACAAAACAGATTCAAAGTCAAGATGGCATCCCAAAAAACGCAGAAACGTTTTTTCACCTATTTATTTAAAAATCATTACCATCTCGGGGTGCTCCTTATTTGCCTCTCGTGCAAAAAATATATAACAGATTTGGAAAATAAGAGTATACTTCCTCGTTCAATCGTGAGAGAATTATGCGACATTGTATATCGTCGAAGTTTGCCACCGAAGCGATACGAATGCCATCGAAGCTTCGTGCGGAATAATAGGATGGCAATGATAGATTTCCTTCATCGAGAAAACGTATCTGATAAGTAAGTATAAATATATCATACATACATTGTTAATTTCGGTATGTGCAAATAGTTTTTCTTTTGAGGTTAGTGTCACGTATCGCTCCAATTTTAATTTAATTTTAATATTATTATCCTCGGCAGCTGTTTATGTATGTTTTTTATGGGACGTTTCATAAAGATACCTTAATAAAACCATGGTGCATTTCAAGCTAAAAAGTATCCGGCGTTAGAAATAAATATAAATAAATCATCTCCGCATTGACGATTATTGTTGCCCCACCGCGCTTAAGGGGTCGAGTCAGCGTCAAAACGGCGATTTTTAATAATAAATTATGATTTTTGTAGAATACTTACAAATATGATGTTATGTCCACCATTTGAGGTACGAAATGAACAATTTTTTGGGACTTGTTAGAACCCTTAAGGTGCACCGGTGTCCTAAAAAGCCTAGTTTTGAATTTTTACACTCTGCGCATGTTTCAGAATGAACCGCTGGACGGATTTTGTTCTACGGCGTCTCATTTCTTTCATACCGCTGTTTCCCACGTGATGAACGCGGCACATTTCGTTTTTTGGCCTTTATTTCAGAGTTGCAGGCCAGTTTTGAAATTGGTAGCCTATTATGAACTTTCCAGGCATCGTCCTCGTCGAAATTTTGACTTGAATCAAAATGTGCCGCGTCCATCCCGTCGGAAGAAGCCTTACGGAGGACATGAGATTTCGTAGAACAAAATCCGTCTAGCAGTTCTTTCTGAATCATGCGCAGAGTGTAAAAACTCAAAACTAGGTTTTTCAGGACCCCAGTGCACCTCAAGGGTTTTAACTAATCCCAAAAAATTGTTCATTTGGTACCTCAAAACGTGGACGGTACATCATATTTGTAGGCATTCTACAAAAATTATAAATGATTATTAAGAATCGCCGTTTTGACGCTGACTCGACCCCCTTAATCGCAAAGAAGTATAAATCATTGATACATTCTAATTTGATGCTGGATCGTAATATTGTTTTCTTGAAGGGGTATTTTGGTCCGGAGTCAAGGACTTTGAGACTTTTGTCAAAGTCGATCCAAAAAAATATGTATATATATTTTTACAATTCTTTTTTTTACAACACACTTGTTGATACTTCGAAAATGTACAACAAATTTTTGAAAAAAAAGAAAAATTTAAAAAGTCATAAACTGATAGAGTTTTGGGTACAACAAGGGGTGTGCTGGTTGCCGCAATTGGAACCCTTCTAGTCATCTGGTACAAAATTTTTAAAAAGATTCTTAATTAGTAAAAATGTCGTTATAGCCTCTACCTAAGAAAAGACGGAAAATTTTGTTTTCGCAACAGAGCGGCTGTTTTGAAAAAGGACATTTTGTCAAATCTCTAGATAGAGAGGTAGGATTGAAGATTGGTAGAAAATTTTAAGTAAATCAGTTGAATAGAACTTGAAATATCACGTTAAGCATGTTGAAAAAAGTAGTTTGAAAAACGCGTTTGAAGTTTTTAGCAAAAGTTTGAGGCGGTCTTGAGTCATAGATTGGTATGTTATACTCACTAATTTTCTCTCTAAGATATATTCGTACGGACCTACACTTTGAGAATATGAAACAAAAATTGATTTTTTCGAAATTGTAAATCAGAATAGCCCCTTAAATCAATGTGTTTTTTTAACTACTTTAGAAGAAATATCAATATCGATCATTGCAACCTCGTTGTTGATTCATTTATAATTCAATGACGAAAATTCACTAATTAATATCAAGCTTCGCCTACTATCAAAATACCATTGTAATATTACATATTCTAGTACAATACACAATTAACAATATTTTTAACAATCGTTATAAACAATTTTTGCTTAAGGGTACCCAGTCAGCGTCAAAACGCCGATTTTCAAACATAAATATAAATGTTCGTAGGATTGATGTAAGCTTCATCAATGATCTATCATTTGACGTATCAATTGTAGAAATTTTTGGCCCTAATTAGAACCCTTAAGGTGCAGTGGTTCTTTCATAAATAATTTTTTGAGTTTCACGCGCTGCACGCAATTCTGACCAAACCGCTTGATGGATCTTATCCTGCGATGTCTCATTTTTTTGCACCACTTTTCCGGACCGCTTGTATGTGACACATTTTTTTTTAGGTTCTCATTATAGAGTTACAGGCCACTTTTTAAATTTTTGAACCATTTTTGGTTTTTAGAGCATCGCACACAATACAATTTTGATTTTAATGAAAATGTGTCGCATACAAGCGGTCCGGAAAAGTCTTACAAAGAAAATGAGATGTCCCAGGATAAAATCCATCAAGCGGTTTGGCCAGGACTGCGCGCAGCGTGTTCGAAGATCCAGGTTTTGGGAAACAGCCCCCGAAGTGAAATGTGTGGCAAAAAGCTTCCGCAGTTCTTCATTCCACTCATTCATATATCTGCATAACAAACAATATTTTCCAAGGTTATTACAAGAAAAAAAACACATTTTTTACGTGCTTGTCACGGTTTTTCATTTTTTATGTTTTTTATTATTCTTAATAAAAAAAAATTTTACCAAAAAATTGCTCAAAATTTAAGAATAACTGGAAACTCTTCTGTTGACAGTTTAGAGGTTATATATAGAGGTTATCTGTATACAAGGCATAAAATTAAATTCACTCACTGAAAATTTTTTAGAGGAGTATGAAAATTAATTTGATCATTTCGCAAACACAGCAAACACCATTGTTTATAAAAATAAGTGATTATAATAAACATTTGAACATATAAACACACAAGTGACACTAACCATTGTGAACCTGCTCGTGTCGTTTGTCGAGATCGAAAAAGCACTTGCACGTAATTTCTCGATTGATTAGCGTAAATCTCTAATATTGCATTTGAAAAAAAAAATAAACAACTGATAGAAGTAATTGAATACAAAAAAAAATAAACCACGAGCGAACATGTGTTTCGGAACTCACTAATAATTTGCTGGTAAAAAAAAAATTAGTATCTAGGAAAACTTACTAGAAAATTTTCGAGGCACTTTCTGATCACTTTCAACAATTTTTTTGATTGGCCCGTAGAATTGTATGGGCCAATTGCGTCTTTTGAGCGTTTCAATTGGTCCATACATGTATCATTTGAAAAATTTCAATATTTTTCAAAATAAATGAGAATATTTTTTTTTCGATAAAAGATTTTTCTCATTTACTTTGGAGAATATGCAAAATATCAAAATTTTTCAGAACATGTTTTATTTTTGTTTTATTTTTTCACTTCTATAAGAAATATTATAAATTATTATTTTTTTTAATTTTAGAAACTCAAAGAAACAAAAATTCTAAAAAAGAAAGGAGGCAGCCGCATCCCACTTTCTAATCATGATATATATTATTTATTAATGACCCAGAATTTGTGAACAAAGATTAGCAAAATTTGAAAAATCGATTTCGAAATTTTTGAAATTCTATTAGGTGTACAAATAAGTTTCCGCGGTTTTTTATAAAAAATTAGGAATTTATTGTGAAGGAACAGTACATTACGTTTTATTCAAAGTATTTTCCATCATTTGCCACTTTTTTTCCCCATCTTTCTGGCAACATTCGGATACCCCGTCGAAAAAACTCTTCATCTTTTGACGCTATCCACAAATCTACCCAATTTTTGGTGTCTTCATATGATGTGAAGCGCTGCTCAGACAGACCATGTGCCATCGACCGGAACCGGTGATAATCGGAAGGGGCTAAGTCTGGTGAATACGGCGGGTGGGGTAAAACTTCCCAGTTCAGTGTTTCCAAGTATGTTTTTACCGGCGCCGCAACATGTGGACGAGCATTATCGTGTAAAAGAATAATTTTGTCGTGTCTGGAGTAGTAATGGGCGCGTTTTTCCTTAAGTGCCCGACTCAATCTCATCAATTGTGTTCGGTAGAGAGCTCCAGTAATGGTTTCGCAGGTTCTTTGTCCGTTCCGTTCCGTTGTCCGTTCTTTGTCCTTCACGTCAAACTCACCGTTCTTAAACTTTTGAAACCATTCCTGACAACTTCTCCCACTTAAAGCAGCTTCACCATATGCTTCTAGAAGCAATCGATGCGCCTCAGCTGCAGATTTTTTCAAATTAAAGAAGTAAATCAAAAGTTCCCGCAAATGATGCTTATTCGGCAAAAAAATTGACATTTTTGCACGAAAAAAATTACGTGATGCTGATACGGAATCACTAGTACTTTAAGGTTATGGTGTTGCCGGATGACGAAACTTGGGATATTACGTTTTACATCTGACAATTTCTCCATCACCTTCTGGTGGGGCCATCTTTTGACAAACCGCGGAAACTTATTTGTACACCTAATACTTTTACAGATTCGTCTGTAACTTTACCATTTTTCAAAATTGGGGTCTGTGGCTTGGTAAAAAGGTGCAAAAGAGTTTGTAAAACGTGAAAAAAAATTAAAAAAATTAACGATTTTTTTCCGATTTCACGCTGACTCGGTCCCCTTAAGATATTTAATGGGATGATTCTATTGAAAAATTTCAAGTATCATTTTGGTTTCTAGTACTGAAAAGATAGATGTTGGACATGCATATGGGACTGACAAAGAAAGCATAGGTTTGAAGGATGATGATATAGTACCACCTGACGGGAGGCGAGGGAAAACGAAAATGGACGAGGAGAGACGGCAAACAAGAACCGGAAAGACGACGATAGAGAAAAAGGTTTAGAAAAAAAGAACCAGAAAAACGAACAGAAAGAGAAGAACAATGAGGAAGAGAGCGAGGACGGGGATGAAGAAAAAGATAATGAGCACAAACACGAAGACACAGAAATCAAGAAGGAGAATACTGTCACAGATCAGGAGATAGAAAATTGGAGTGAGGACAAGGAGACTAGCAATGCCGAGAATCTGGAGAACAATGAGGAGGCAAGCAATGACAAACATCTGGAAAGTGAAGAAGAGGAAGAAAACGTGAATTATGAGGAGCACAATATCAAAAATCGGGAAAACAAAGAGAGAATAGCCAACAAAATGAGGAAAGCAGTGAAGAGGACGGTGTTACGTCGTGAAGTTAAGGAAACTGATGACTATAAAATTGCTCTTCGCTCACACTGGAATGCGCCAGCCCAGGGCAAGAGCGTACTACTGGATTTCCTTTTGTATTAATATAGTATAGTTCTTACCTTCGGAGTAACGTTGCGGGTTGATTTACTCGAGAGTCACGGTCTCGATGACTCTCTCGGCCGGGTGCTCGTCTCTGTCGATGAAGTCTCCTAGTCTCTAAGCCTGTTCCCTCTCTGCGTGGCCGATATCCGAATTGATTATCGTCGTCACTTCTGACTGCGCGTCGCTATTATCAACGGGCGGCCGAATGAAAACCGCTGCCTTGCCGACCGGACGCGGAGTTTCTTTTCGAGTAAGGATTACTGGCCTTTTAATGTGTTCGTACGCGGCAATGCGTGGTTTCGACGCAGGCGCGTTTGAGACACAATCCGTGAGAATTGTCGGGGGCGCTAATTCGGCAAGCGCGCGTTGAATTAGAATTTTGCAAAGTGGCTTGTTGTCACCCTTTTGCTTATAAATTTTGCCGTTCGCGATGGCACGAGCTTTCTTCCTCTGTTCTTTCTTCCCGCCCCGTCGTCTAGTCATCCAGAGTCGCGGTAGCGACTCGAGAAAAGTACATTTCCGACCTTACCGACATGTCGAGAGTCGCACCAAGATTCTCTTACGCCAACAACCTTGCTTATACATGAGAGTATATCTATAGCGAAAAATTTATTTTTCCTAATAGCTCATCATACAAAGTTTTTGAGAAAATTTGAGATGTACGTTTTGTCCGCAGATTTTTTCTCTTTTGATTGGTACCTGAAAGAAAGCTGTAGCTGGTTTTTATGTCTTAATTTTTCTCAATGAATATTCCATTTTCGGCAATTTTTGTCGCATATTCTTCGGACCATATTTTTCGCACACACCATGAAGTTAGCGATAAAACGTCACGTGGTATGTTTTCAGATGTTAGATGACTGCTAGAGGAGATAATACTATAGGGATCATGTCAAGCCAAGTACTTTTTATTTTTGGGATTAATTTTGTTTCATCGATTTATTATTTATTATCAGTAATGGATTTATTTTTTATTTTCAAACGTAAAAATGTTTTCACATTTTATAAATTTCACTCCCGCATACTGTAATAATCCCTATATGCTTGTAAATAAAAGTCGAACTAGGATACTACATGTGCTTGGAAACACGTATTCAGGATTACTATCTAATGATTTCACAACTTTTTGTAGGTAGGATAAACTAGGGATACTCTTGAAATGTACTTGTCTCCAGTTTTTGTACACCATTTTTGGTGTTTTTGGGGGTTTGAATATACGATCGGGCAACAAGGGGGGTAGGTGAACAAAAAAAAAGGAACAGAAAGCGATGATCACAGTTTCAAAATATGTATTGTTCTCGATTTATACATTTAAAAAAACACACACACACATGATCACAAAATACAAAGATATAAGAACGGAGTAGACGCCGCGATAAATTCGAATTAAATGCGTGAAAGGTTTTCACTCGGATTGACTGTTCTAGACGCACTGTTGAATTTCGCGAACTTCCGCTCAGAGTGAGGGTGTTTTTCGGACTGATGGTCCTCGAGAATTCTTGAGAGATTTTTGCTGTGACAAATGCGTGTCTCGTGAGACAGACTCAGCCCCAGGGGTTGGACCCATAGGCTTTATATACAAAATTGTGCGTTTAGAAGGGTGGGGGAACGCTCGCTACCCTTATCCCGCTCGCTCTCGTAGCTGCCCTACGTGCGTTCCTCCACGTGAAATACGAGAGTGTGTGTGTGTGTGTATGTTATATATGGTCTATCTGTGGATAAACTACAATAATTATATGATTATCGCGTGATTTTATATCCATATGATTATTATATGATTTTTGGTAATTTGAGTAAATGTTACTAACATATAAAGAAAATAAGCATGTAATGGCTTATGTAAAAATAGTTGTGCATGTATATAATAACTAAAACGTAAATGTGCGTTTATGTTTTTAGCTAAGACGTAAGTCTACGTGTGCGCATGTGTACGTAATAATAATAATTATAATTATAAAAATAAATTAGAAGTAGTTATACGCATATATATTATATATACTCTGCGCTGGTACATAGGTGAATTTAATAATTGATGGAAATGCATCAGTTTGAAATTATATACAACAATATGCATACGTATATATATATATATATATATATATATATATATATATATATATGACCGATTCAAAAAAAAAAAATATTTTTTTATTCCTCAGAACCATGCTCAGAAGTTTCGTTCAGATGCCACAATAGGCCTTGTAAAATATGAGCCCTTAATATTAATGTTAAGATTGTCCGCATCGCACTTTTCAATTTCCCATAAGAATAACACAGGAAAATTTTTTTTTTTCGCATTGATTTTTATAACTCACGAACGATACGTTGTACTGAAAAGTTCCTGAGACATTTTCGTAGAGAATTGAATGTTCTACAAAAAAGGTCTAATGGAATTTTTCGATAAGTCAACTCGGTCAAAAGTTATTCAAGGTCAAAGTCAAATTTACCATCAATTTAGCCATTTTTCTGAATAACTTAGCGAAAATATTATGTTCTTCGAAAAAATGTGCCCATAATATCTTACAAAATACGAGTTGAACTTCTGAGAACTGTTCATCGATATTTCTTTGTTATATTAAAGGATAGGGTGATTCGAAAAAAAAAAATTTCTCGGAACCGTGCTCAAAAGTTTCGTTGAGATGTCAAAATAGGCCTCGTAAAATATGAACGTGAAGTGTCGATTTCATGTACCAAAATTGCCCTCAATAAGCGGGACACCTCCACCACGTGAATTTGGGTTAGTTAATTGTTTTGATATTTCTATTTTGTAAAAGTGTGTTGTATTCACAAGTTGTAGGTATTCGTGAGCTATTCATAAATGTTTTATATTTTTAAAATGTAGGCATTATTTTATATGGCTCTAAATATCGCTCGAAATAATAAGTCAAGTGGCTCTGAGAAGTCGATGCCGGTTAAGTTTTCGCGAATCGGCGGAACGTCGTTGGTTCAGCGAATTGGCGCAACGGTCGTGGTGAGAAAAGGAGAGGTAGTAGTTCTCTCGCCAGTTGTTGGGGAGACGCCGAGGCGTGAGCATGCTATCGAGCGCTAAGCGTTTTTTTTTTTATTAAAATCCATATCTTTACCTATTAAGTTAAACAAAATATTTCGAAATCCTGAGTGTGTTTAATATTTATTCTTTTTTTCTTAAACCTACGAAAATCTAATTTATTTATTTACGTTTAATGACATAATGAAAAAACTAATTAATATTGTTGGTGATCCAACTGAGGATTTTGTTGGACGTAAACTTCCCTCAACGAAAGAGGTTATATCGGTATTTTTATATCAAAAAGATATTCTTAAATTAGGTTATAAGCAAAGCCTCAGAATAACAATCGATAAAATTGAAGAAAAATGGTCTCAGGCTGCTATCCCAACGTGTGGGAAAAAATATACGTTAAAAAAGTTTGAAAAAATACTAGAGGAAGAGAAAAAATTACAAAAAAGTTCTCAACGGAAACGATCTGTAGCACAAAAGAAGAAAGAAAATGTTTTTCATCAGAAATTGTCGAATTTATTCGACATTGCTAAACAAAATGTCGGAAAATACCTTACTGCTGATCAAAAGATATTCTTATCAGGTCAGCGATTAAAAAGTCGATTCGGTTTGATTGATAACATTGCTCAATCAAACTCAGACGAAAATAATGAAGATGCTATGGTCGTCGATTCTGTTGGTACGTTCTTGATCAATTGCTATTTTAATTATTTATGAATGGCTATTTTAATTCAATTCAAATTAATATTTTTAGATTCAAATGAGCTTGATGCTAATATGATGCTAGCGACTCAAGAATCTACAATATTTAAATCGAACTTATCAGCAATAACATCAAGTCATATATCTACTGAAGCATCTGACTTTGAAAATCAACTCAGCCAACCGAAACAAATTTCGAAAATTGATGTCATGACACCTGAACTCTGTGCAGCACTTGATCGAGCAAAAGTGACCAATAGAAATGCCACTTTTATTTTAGCTGCTGCATACAAGAGTGTAGGACTTGATCTGTCAACTCTTAATCTGAGTTACAGTACGATTTATCGTGGACGAGTTAAATTCAGGTCAGATATCGCTACGGATTTGAAAACAGAATTTCACACAGACGACCGTTGTGTGGTGCATTGGGATGGTAAAATTCTCAGTGATATTAAAGATACGAAGTCTGTGGACCGTATTGCAATTCTTTTATCAGTCTCTGGGGTTGATCAACTTCTCGGAGTCCCAAAAGCAGACGATGGAAACGCCGTCAAACAAGCTTCAGCAATTCTTGATACTTTAAATCAGTGGAAAGTGGCTCCATATGTGAAAGCGATGTGTTTTGATACGCCACCGGTCAATACTGGTATGATTTATTAAATATTTATAACCTTCATGGATTTTCTATATTTGACTTCATTTGTGTACTTTTTTTATGTAGGTATCCACAAGGGAACTTGTGTTTTAATCGAAAAAGCGCTAGACAGAAAATTAGTGTGGCTTCCATGTCGCCATCATATAATGGAGATTATTTTGAAGGGAGTTTTCGAACTTTTTTGGAAAACGACATCTGGTCCTAATGTACCAATATTCGTTCGATTCAAAAATTACTGGGACAAAATTGATCAATCCAATTATAGAAGTGGAATGGAAGACGAAATTATAGCAAATACTTTGATAGGAGAAAAAGATGGAATTGTTACGTTTATTAACAATTGCTTACAGGTAAGAATTTTTTATTGCTCTTATTGAGACTTTTAATCCCTAACTTATAATTGAACATTTGTCGTTTTTCAGATATCACAGCCTCGAAATGATTATAGAGAGCTTTTACTTTTATGCTCAGTTTTCCTTGATAGTTTCTCTCAAGGAACGTTTTCTTTTAAACGACCTGGTGCCATGCACCATGCGCGGTGGATGTCGAAAGCCATCTATAGCCTAAAAATATTTTTATTTCGTGATCAGTTCCATCTTTCGATTCAAGAGCTCAAGAATTTACGCCGAATTTGCATTTTCGTGATTTCATTCTATATTAAAATATGGTATACGTCAACATCTGCTATCCAAGCGCCAAAGAATGACTTAGAATTCATGAAAAAATTGATTCTATTTAAAAATACTGATCCATCGGTGGTACAACGCGCTTGTCAAAAAATGATCGAGCACTTGTGGTATTTAAATGAAGAATTAGCCACAATCTCATTATTTGACAATAATGTATCGGTTGATGTGAAGAAAAAAATTGTTGAGGCAATTCAGAATCGGGAAAGTTTTACAACAATGCGTCAGCGGTACGAAATTGCCGAAAAGAATTTGGAATCTATATTGCAAAAAGATTTGAGTGACTTTGTGTCAAAAAATTCGCTAGAGCTCTTCAAAAAATTTGACTTACCATACGATTTTTTGAAAGATGATGTTTTAACATGGCACACCAACGACACATACAAGGAATGTTTAGAATTTTTCGATACATTAAAAGTCACCAACGATGTAGCTGAACGAGGGGTCGCTTTGATTGAGGAATACAGCAACTACCTCACTAAAGATGAGCAACAACTGCAGTACTTATTGCAAGTAGTTCGCGAACATCGGCAGAGATATCCTGATTGCAATAAAACAACAGTTCAGTAAGATCAGATTGATGCAAGTATGTCAAAATTATTTTTATATGTAATAAATTTATGATTATAAGTAAAATAAACATATGTGTTAAATGGAACCATTTGTCTTTTGGTCTAGATCATAAGAAATTAGTAAAATGGATAACTCTGCAGGCCATTCAGGTAATTTCCTGCTACTTTTAAGCTCAAATCGTTTTAAAATATTCCTGTCATAAAATTTCAGCCATCTTTAAGGGTAAAAAACGATAGTTCTCATTTTTTAAACTTTTAGAGCTCAAAAATAAAGTTCTAGTTCGTTTTGAGCCCTTTAAACTATAAAATCTAGGGGTTTTTTGGAGAAATGGTTAAATTGATGGTGAATTTGACTTTGACCTTGAATAACTTTTGACCGAGTTGACTCATCGAAGAATTACTTCAGACCTTTGTTGTGGAGCATTCAATTCTCTACAAAAACGTTCCAGGAACTTTTCAGTAACACGTATCGTTCATGAATTATAAAAATCAAAAAGAAAAAAAAATTTCCCGTGTTATTCTTAGGGGAAATCGAAAAGTGCAAATCGTCATATTAATATTAAGAGCTCATATTTTACGATCCTATTATGGCATCTCAACGAAACTTTTGCGCACGGTTCCAAGAAATTTTTTTTTTCGAATCACCCTATCCTTTAATATAACGAAAAATATCGATTCACAGTTGTCAGAAGTTCAACTCGTATTTTGTAAAATATTATGGGCACATTTTTTCGAAGAACATAATATTTTCGCTAAGTTATTCAGAAAAACGGCTAAATTGATGGTGAATTTGACTTTGACCTTGAATAACTTTTGACCGAGTTGACTTATCGAAAAATTCCTTTGGACCCTTTTTGTAGAGCAGTCAATTCTCTACAAAAATGTCTCAATAATTTTTCAGTTCAACGTATCGTTCGTTAGTTATAAAAATCAATGCGAAAAAAAAAATTTTCCTGTGTTATTCTTATGGGAAATCGAAAAGTGCGATGCGGACAATCTTAACATTAATATTAAGGGCTCGTATTTTACAAGGCCTATTGTGGCATCTGAACGAAACTTCTGAGCATGGTTCTGAGGAATAAAAAAATATTTTTTTTTTTTGAATCGGTCTAATATATATATATATATATATATATATATATATATATATATGGGAAGATCCATTACTTTTCGAACTTATCCTGCGGGGTCGGATCAGCGATTTGGCTGCTGATTTTTTTCAAGAAAGTAGATAATAAGAAAAGACGATCCTGAAATTTTCAGCTCAAAATAATAAAATTTGTTAGCGGTAGAAATTTTTGAATTTGAAAAAATCGTTTTTTTAGTCATTTTCACGATTTTTTTGCACGAATTTCTTCGAGGCTTGGGCAATCAAGTAGAATGGCATTTCCCTTCTTTGACCTCCTATTTTCATTAAGAAAATTATTTTTTAGGCAAAAGCAAAATCCGGTTAATTGCGGACCCCTTCCTTGAACTTCTATTTTCGCAAAATTTTGCGTAAATTTGAAACGCTGTTAGGTCAAGGATTTTCCATGTAGACTAATTTCCGACGGCTCAAATTTTTCGTCTTGGTATATACTATTATTACCTACAGTAATTTTTAGATATTGCAACGTTCTTTTTTATACACGGCCTCGCAAAGCCAACGAAATTCTGAAAAATCGCTGTTTTCAGATAGCCGTAACTTTTTTCTATCAACTTGAAATCACTTGAAATTTTCAGAGAATATACTTTATTATATCCCCAAACAGAGCTGAAAATTTCAAGCTTGGTTTTAAACTGGTTTACGAGCGGTGAATTTTTAAAATGGTCCAGTTTTCCTTGTCGTCTTTCCTGTTTTGTGGCATTATCAATGACTTACTGAATTGCGCGTGTAAAATTTACGCTTTTCTCTTAATAAGTGTAATAAAAAAGTATGAAAATCTTGCAAAATTATATATCAAAGTAATGTTATGAAAATTCGACTTAGACACTGAAAAAAGCTTACTGCGTCAGTAACGTTATTTTGCATAGCTGTCGGTTATCCGCCTGTTTCCGCCAATCGACCTATACATACTGCCACGAAGGCCATGTATCATACTTCACAGTAACGCTACAATGATAATGCCGTGGCAAGCTATTAACATTGGTACGGCAGCGTTTCCTTATACTGCTGTCATGGCTATACCAGTGAACACGCGCATTCAACTGACGAGTCTGACGACCTCTGAGTTCCATCGTATCTTGAACGCTTACGCGCTTTCAGCACGAATCTATAGATATACATCGGCATATAAAATGCTACAAAATGTAGCGCTTCAGCGTCCAAGACGAACGCAGCCATAGATACATGACATAAACATATGCATTTTATTATTTTCAAATTTGATATGAGATACATTTATAACCTAAATTATATTTAATTCAATCACGCAAGAATAATCGATAAGGATTAATAATTAAAAAATATTTTTATATTTTTCAATTATTCATCCTTATAAACTATTCTCGGGTGATTGAATTCAATATTTATAGATTATAAATGTATTTTATAACCTAATGTAATTTATAACCTCAATATTTTCGCGTGATTAAATTGAATATTTAGGTTATAAATGAATCTAATAACCTTATGTATTTTATAACCTAAATATTCTCGCGTGATTGAATTGAATATTTAAGTTATAAATGTACATGATGGGTCTCATACGGTGGTTATCCGGCATACATCTGCGGTTGACTAAGATACCAGAATATGCTCTCCATTCGCATATATTGCATATCCACCGTGGTTATGCTGTATAACCACCGTGCGTGTATGGCGAGGGCCCACCACCAGCACACTGAAATATAGCTCGTGGGCCTATACAAAATGGCTCGGCGCACAGTACAGCTATGTGGGAGACCGTGGCGATAAAATATGCGGAAGCGCACAAGAATATGGCGACTGTGGCAGTAAGGTTTTTTCAGTGGAGCCCTATAATATATACCGCTATACACTCTACGAGAATAGGATTATTATAGTTAAATAATATTTTTATTTATCTTTTACATTATATTTTAGGATTTAAATTTGTGTATTTGATTATCTTTATCGAACGAAGTGATACTCATTGCTATACTCTTATCGTCAATGGGCTTATAGCAATGGTACAATCTTGTGTCCTTGATGGCCTTAATGCTGTCCAACGCTGCAGATGTCCAACGGAGTCAAAGACATTTAAAAAAACGATTTTACAGCGTTAAGACCATCAAGGACACAAGATTGTACCATTGCTATAAGCCCATTGACGATAAGAGTATAGCAATGAGTATCACTTCGTTCGATAAAGATAATCAAATACACAAATTTAAATCGTAAAATATAATGTAAAAGATAAATTAAAATATTATATAACTATAATAATCCTATTCTCGTAGAGTATGTATTTTTCTTATATAGCGGTATATATTATAGGGCTCTAAGTCGAATTTTTATAACATTACTTTGATATATCATTTTGCACGATTTTCATACTTTTTTATTACACTTATTAAGAGAAAAGTGTAAATTTTACACGCGCGATTCAGTAAGTAATTGATAATGCCATAAAACAGGAAAGATTACAAGGAAAACTGGACCATTTTAAAAATTCACCGCTCGTAAACCAGTTTAAAACCAAGCTTGAAATTTTCAGCTCTGTTTGGGGATATAATAAAGTATATTCTCTGAAAATTTCAAGTGATTTCAAGTTGATAGAAAAAAGTTACGGCTATCTGAAAACAGCGATTTTTCAGAATTTCGTTGGCTTTGCGAGGCCGTGTATAAAAAAGAACGTTGCAATATCTAAAAATTACTGTAGGTAATAATAGTATATACCAAGACGAAAAATTTGAGCCGTCGGAAATTAGTCTACATGGAAGATCCTTGACCTGACAGCGTTTCAAATTTACGCAAAATTTTGCGAAAATAGAAGTTCAAGGAAGGGGTCCGCAATTAACCGGATTTTGCTTTTGCCTAAAAAACAATTTTCTTAATGAAAATAGGAGGTCAAAGAAGGAAAATGCCGTTCTACTTGATTGCTCAAGCCTCGAAGAAGTTCGTGCAAAAAAATCGTGAAAATGACTAAAAAAAACGTTAAGATAGCTGACATGTTTTTTTTGAATGGAAACATGATTTTTTTTTTAAACAAAAAATTTTTCAGATCAAATCTAACATCTTTTGTAGGAATTTTTTTCTTATAGCCCGGATATTTTAGACTAGATCACCATTTTTGACTATTTTAGCGTTATGCAGCATAATGAAGAACCCGAGGAGGTCTTCTAAATCCTCCTCGTGAGTGTTTTCTGAAATCTTCTTAAAGGTGTTCGAAGATTCCACCATTTCACCATTCCACCATTCCACCATCATGGTTATCCCGGATAATACTAAAATAGTAAAAAATGGTGATCTCTTATGGACTGAATAAAAAAAATGTTCGAACAAAAGTTGTTAGTTTTGACTTAACACATTTTTTGGTGAAAAAAAAATCATGTTTTCATTGATTGAAAAACCTTTCGGTCATCTTAACACCGCCCCTTCAAATTTTGGACCAAAACAAAAAAATTTTTTGAACGTCCCCTTCTGAACCCTAAAAGTTTCATCCCACTCAATTTTTTATCGGAGCAGAATTTTTCAAGATACATTAGCTGTAAGATTAAAATGGGACACCCTTTATTATGGGCTGTATCAAAAAAATGTTACTACAAAAGATGTTAGATTTAATCTGAAAAAAAATTTGGTGAAAAAAAAATCATGTTTCCATTTAAGAAAAACATGTCAGCCATCTTAACGTTACCATTTTAAATTTTGGACCAGAACAAAAAAAAATTTTAAACGTCCCCCTCTGAACCCTAAAAGTTTCATTCCACTCAATTTTTGATCGGAGCAATATTTTTCGAAATAAATCAACTGTAAGATTAAAATGGGACACCCGGTATATACCCATATACTATTGCATATATTATATAGACAAGTCCGAAAATAAAATTAGATGAAATTAAATCGATTCTTCAACTTATAAAAGTTGGCGTTATGTCTGCGATCGACCAAATACTCTTGGAAAGGTTTTCTGAGTATGTGGCGTACGTCGACTTTTGTTTGTATATTTGTATGTATATATTACACACAAGCGTGGATATATACATATATATATACAGACAATGCAAATGTACAAATACTTCGTTTATAATATAATACAAGTGTAAAATATTATTATTATAATTATACGTAGAAGTACAATATATGCTGGTAAATAAATATAATATCCAACGAAATATATATGATGGTTATTTTGTGAATAATCACGATTACATATATGATTATATATGATTATATATGATCATTCATGATGTCATGTTAAGGCATATATATAAGTATATATGTTCATGTATGATAACATATAACCATTTTTTCCCGAGATATATGATCATTCATGGGCATATACGATCATTCATGATGTCATGTTAAAGCATATATAATTATATATGATTATATATGACCATTTTTTCCCGAGATATATGATCATGCATGGGCATATACGATCATTCCTGATGTCATATTGAGGCATATATAATCATATATGATTACATATGATCATATATGATTTTTTCCCGGATATATTAAATATATGGATATTATGTAATATTCCGTTATAATATTTGAACGTATATTCATGCGGTTTTATCATGCGTGAATACAGCAAAAATAATTGTTTGATAAAATTGATAAAAAGATATATATTGAGCTTAAAAGGCGCCCGATTAATCATAGGGTTCTTGTTTCGTTATGAAGCGATTTGTTTGATTAATAACTATATTATTGCGCAATTTGTGTGGGCTAAATGCTTGAATATTTCAATTAACAAGAGAATTTTAAATAAAATAAAAGATGAATATTATTTTGTGTGTACGCCTATGTTTTGCGCAGGAGGGATGTATTTGTACACGTGACAGTGTCTACTGCGTGAAAACGCATGTTATTATCTTTCCAATATTAGGGAATTTGTGTATTCTTATTATCGTGTATATGAGGCATTCCACAGGTTTTCAGCAAGGTAAGAACCCTCACTATTTTTTAGAGTCCTGCAATTTTTTTATTATCAAAAGGTACCTACCAGGAGTGTCTGTGATATTTTTCAGATTTTTTTTATGAGTCCTGGGCCAGATATCTCAATTTTTCAAAAATGAGAATCAGTTTTTAAGTAGATGTACCTTTAAAACTATGGCCCAGGCAACAAAAATTATCGGACAAAATATTTTTGATTTTTAATGAACTTTTGACTTTAACAATAAAATAAAATAATTTTGTACAAAAATTCTATAATAAATGAAAAAAATCGATTTTCAAAAAGTATGTAACGTTTGATTTTGCTCTAAATTTTTCTGAATTTCCTGTTGTTAGTGTGGGCATACGGAAAAAATTAGCATCATGGGCCGCGGACTGGCTTAGAAGATACGGGCCGATTTGCATTTTTTTTTAAATCTTTTATATTGATATGAATTGGATGATTAATTGGGAGAAACTTTGAATTTCACGTAAAAAAATATATCAAAGTTTTCTGTATGTTATAAGATTGATTCTTTCAAATTTTCAAATTTCTCGCCCGAACGACGCGACACCGGCGGCAAGGTCGGAAGTAAACGTTCCCGTATTTCCTTGGCCGGTTTCGATGTTATGATTGTAAGTATGTGAAATAGCATAACCTTTATTTTTACTTTTCGGCTTCTGACGGTGTAAGTATGTTATGGTAGTGCAAGTTCATCGTAAACCACAATAGATATTCGAATCATCAGTGACGGAGTAAATTGATCAGCGATTCAAATATCTATTGACCAAAGTGATTGCTCAATGCTTACGAAAAAACGTGACTGGCCTAATAATTCTGATCGAGGAGAATTTTTTTTTAAAATTATTTATTATGGTATACATTTTTTCTATGTACGTACCCATTGGTATATCAACATTTGAAGAGTCGAGAAGGTGTTTTCTGCACTGCCGGCGTAAGTAGGTATTATTATCGATGTTATCGAATCCTTTCGCCAACATTGGAACCGAAGGACGTCGTAAATCATTTTTTTTACCATTTTTTTACATACAAAAAACTTTGATATATTTTTTATGTGAAATTCGAAGTTTCTTCTAATTAATCATCCAATTCATATCAATATAAAAGATTTCAAAAAACAAATACAAATCGGTCCGTATCTTCTAAACCAGTTCACGGCCCATGATGCCAATTTTTTCTGTATGTCCATACTAACAAGAGAAAATTCAGAAAAATTTAGAGCAAAATCAAACCTGACATACTTTTTGAAAATCGAATTTTTTCATTTATTATAGAACTTTTGTACGAAATTTTGTTCTTTTATTGTTGAAGTCAAAAGTTTATTCAACATCAAAAATATTTTGTCCGATAATTTTTTTTGCCTGAGCCATAGTTTTTATGGTACATCTAGTTTGAAACTGAATCTCATTTTTCAAAAATTAAGATATCTGGAGCAGGACTAAAAAAAAATCTGAAAAAAATCACAGACACTCCTAGTAGGTACCTTTTGATAATAAAAAAATTGCAGGACTCTGAAAAATAGTGAGGGTTTTGACCTTGCTGAAAACCTGTGGAATGCCTTATATATTCTAACGATTACATCTTCCTTATCGCTCGTGTATTTTAATGATTTCTCTTCGCTGAGAAATTTGTATTCTCTGTGTTTGTACAGTTGCGTGTTCGCATGTATATGTGGTAGCCCTGTCTTAAAATGTATATCCATTAGTGGGGATGATACTTATTCTTATGGCGTAATTGTGCTTTTGCGGGAAATCCCGTTTATTTAAAGAGAGAGTCTTCGTCGCAGTAAGCCGGGTTGTCATCTTTACGGCGTCATTGGCGTGGTTGGCGATTTCACACTCTGCAGGAGGTAACTCCAGTTACCACTCGTTGGGTATAGTCGCTATTACCGACCAGTGACTGTGATGGCTCCTTCTTTACCAACGGTGGCTACGTTACCCTCCTTTTGGTTCCTCAGAGCCTCTAGGTTTTGCCGATGGTTTATCCACGGCCGGTAACGTCAGCCTCGACGTACTCGGTCGATGCTGGTACGACAGGAAATATTTTCCTCTGGTGCTGGTGTCGATGCCAACACATGACAACGGTAATCACGACGAAGGACGGAAAGAACGAGGATAGGGGGAAAGATATTCACGAAACATATCAGGAAAATGAAAACGACAAGGAAAACGAGGAGGAGAGTGAAGCCAAGGATGGAAAGGAGCATAGTGAGGGCGAGAACGGAACTAATAAGACCACGGAGAAGAGTATGGATGCAGATCAAAAGAAACAAAATATGAGTGAGGATGAGGAGATAAGCAAAGCCGAGAATCAGGCAAACGATGAGAAGGCCAGTAACGACAAATATCAGGAATGTGAAGAAGAGAAAGAAAGTGTGAATAGAGAAGAGCGCAATAAAATAAATCAGGAGAATAATGAGGGAAGCGAAACAAATGAGGAAAGCAGTGACGAGGACCGGTATCGAGAAAACGAGATTATAAACAAGGACCGGAAGGAAAAATATAAGGGAAGGGATATTGCGGAAATGGACCAGGAGAACGAATACGACGACAAGGCGAATGAGGGGGGTAATGAATTCGCGAGTAGAGAGGATGATAATACAAGCGCGAACGCGGCAAAACAGATCGAAGAGAAGAGTATAAACGCAGATCGGGAGGAAGAAAATGAGAACGCCAATGAGAAGGTGAGCAAGGACGAGGATGACAAGAGTAAGGGCGATGATGAAGCAGAAGAAAAAGAGCATGAGGACGAGATAGAGAACGATAATCAAAAAAATATTGAGGCACCCATGAACAAGGAAAAAGGGAAGAAGAAAAAGGGAAAAAACGAGAAAGATAATAAAAAGGTACCGTGACCGATATTGTCACTCAAGATATTCCTTTCACGGAAGGCTGTATTTTGTGGGCGCATAAGTGCGCTTGTTAATGTAACTTTTTTTTCGCACACTGCAAATAACTGCTTTTCGCCATATGCGTGGATAGCCGGAAAGTGACCCATTTCTGACAGCTAAGAGTGAAAACAGACGAGTTCGTCTGAAATCGTCTATTTTCACTCTTAGCTGCCAAAAAAGAGCCTCTTTTTGGCCATCCGCGCATATAGCGAAAACGCACTTAAATCACCCATTGTAAAGAAAAGATCGTATGCAACACGGGCCAGAGATACGTCTCGTGTCTCTCGCACTCGCTGCGCTCATTCCCGCAAACTTCACGCTCGTCAAAAAGAATTATCTCTGGCTCTAGATGCACAAAATACTATTTCGGCATAAGGCAATTTTTATCAGATATTTAGACTTATTAAGTCTGTAAATTATTAGATGAAAAAGTGATAATTTAACCATTTTAAAACTTGTAATTCTTCAATATTCGGTAAAGAGGGTTGAAACTTGAGCCGTATCGTAGAATGCACTTCTACATTTATTATAAATCAAAATCCGTTAATTATAGAAAAAATCGGGCAGGAAAGAAATACTTTAAAGTTTAAAGTTTCTTTACAAATGCGCACGAAAATCGAATACGATTCCAAATTCAATGAAAGCATAATTTTCTACTAGATGTTGCAAGATGATGATGAGATCGCGCCGCCGAAAAATAAGAGGAAGAGCGGGTCACCTGAAGAAATTGCCTTTGAAGAATACCAAAAATTTTGTAGCCCACGATATATGCGAGTCGCTATGCAGATGAAAATACGAAAATGAAAGAAATATAAACTGAAGGAATCAATTTTTTTAACTTTCTTATACACTAGTGGAAAAAATTAAAGGATCAAAAAAATGTCCCAAATTTTTAGTGGTTTTACACAATTCTGTATCTCAGTGAACAATGGTCGTATCGAGGTCTAAAAAAAGCATTTCGAAGCTTGAAGTTTCTAGTTTTCAGATCTTTTCGTAAACAAATTTTTGAGGCTACAGGTGTCACGCAATTATGAGAAATACCAAGAAAAAAAAATTGTCATATTCGCATCGCTTTCGTTTTGGCTGTAATTTTTGGGAAAAAATTCTTCCAGCTGAAACATTACAAGGACCGGATGGCATGTTTATTTTGCTTCAATTTGCTTTTTTTGAGACCTCGCTGTGAACATTTTTCGCTGAGATATCGAGCTTTTACGAAAAAAGACACTTTTTCGTTTGACCACTGATATCTCAGCAGTCAATTTTTAAAAAAAATATTTTTTCCATCCTCGCCATGGATTTGAATAAACAGGAGAAGAGGGCTATTTCTGGTTTTTTTAGAAAATCAACGGCCAAATTGTAAATATTGGCAAAACGACTAATGTTGAGCGTGACTTTTACAGCTCAATATACCTACAAAATCCCTGTAAAGTTTTAATTCGATCTATCGAACGGTTTTTTTGTTTCAAGCAGTCAAATTTTTGAAAAAAATTAAAGGATCATGTTTCTGCCCCTAAACGTCATAATCATTATTAAAGTGGAAAACAATTTTGTTGGGGTTTTTTTTCACATTTTTATCGCAAACAGCGTTTAAATGTACGGAAAAAAAATTGCGAAGAATTTTCGAGTTTATTTATTTTTTTTGTCGATTTTTGTGTTCTTACATAAATTTAAATGCTGTTTGCGATAAAAATGTGAAAAAAGCTCAACATTTTATTTTTCCTTTCAATAATGATTATGAAGTGTTTAAGGGCAATAAACATAATCCTTGAATTTTTTGGAAAACAAAAAATTTCAAAAAAAAATGAAAAAAAAAATGTTTAAAAATTCATTTTATTTTTTTTCCTCATAAATTTAAACGCTGTTTCCGACAAAAATGGGAGAATTGCTCGAAAAAAATTTCTTTTTTTAATTTTTATAATGATTTTGAAGTGTTAACGGGCAATGAACATGATCCGTTAATTTTTTTCAAAAATTTGATTGCTTGAAACAAAAAAACCGTTTGATAGATCAAATAGCAACTTTACAGGGATTTCGTGGCTGTAAAAGTCACGCTTAATATTAGTCGTTTTGTCAATATTTTTAATTTGGCCGTTGATTTTCTAAAAAACCATAAATAGCCCTTTTTCTCCTGTTTTTTCAAATTCATGGCAAAGATGGAAAAAATTGTTTTTTTCAAAAAACCATCGACAATCCTTGTAGAGCATTGATTCAAGTTTGTGAAACGCCTCTTCTGATTTCTGTGCGATCATTGGATGTTGAGATATTAATGGTCGAACAGAAAAGTGTCTTTTTTCGTAAAAGCTCGGTATCTCAGCGAAAAATGGTCGCACCGAGGTCTCAAAAAAGCTAATTGAAGCAAAATAAACAAGCTATGCGTTCCTTATAATGTTTTAGATGGAATATCTTTTTCCCGAAAATTACAGCCAAAACAAAAGCGATGCAAATTTGCCAAAATTTTTTTTCTTGGTATTTCTCATAATTGCGTAAAACCTGTAGCGTCCAAAAAAATTGTACTAAAAGATCTGAAAACTAGAAACTTCAAGCTCCAAAATGCTTTTTTAGACCTCGATACGATCATTTTTCACTGAGATACAGCATTGTTAAAAACCACTAGGAATTTACGAAAATTTTTTGATCCTTTAATTTTTTCCACTAGTGTATACAAAGCAGTTTTGTATCGGGCTCAAATTTTGTACAAAATTTCAACTTTCGCTTATTCTGAAATATGTGGCTATTAATAAATGAATGTGGAGTATGGAGAGAAAAATTGTTTGCTATTCAAATTTGTGAAAATATCGTTGTAGGGTATACAGATTAAGGGCAGGCTAAACACCCTCCCCCCCGCCTTTCCGCTCTTGCGAGTGCGAGAGAGAGCGCCTATAGGGGTCGTGTGAGAGCGAGAGAGAGGGTCTTTAGCCTGCCCTTAAGGGGGTCGAGTCAGCGTCAAAACTCTGATTTTGTAACATAAATATAAATGTTCATCATTTGACGTATGCTCACGCAGGAATTGCTAGGACTGACCAAGATTGACGACTGGCCCAAGTCTTGGACAATATCGTTTACTGACAATTGGCTAAGCGTAACTCACCCAAGTCTTGACCAATATACGTTTATTGATATTGGCTAAGCGTAACTCGCCCAAGTCTTGGCCAATATACGTTTATTGACAATTGGCCAAGCGTAAATCGCCCAAGTCCTGGCCAATATACGGTTATTGACAATTGGCCAAGCGTGAGTCGCCCAAGGCTTGGCCAATATACCTTTATTGACAATTGGCCAAGCGTATATCGCCCGAGGCTTGGCCAATCTACGTTTATTGATAATTCGCCAAGCGTAACGCGCCCAAGTCTTGGCCAATATACGTTTATTGACAATTGGCCGAGCGTCACTCGCCCAAGTCTTGGCCAATATACGTTTATTGACAATTGGCCGAGCGTAATTCGCCCAAGGCTTGGCAAATCTACGTTTATTGACAATTGGCCACGCGTAACTAGTCCAAGTCTTGACCAGTATACGTTTATAAACAATTGGCTAAGCGTAACTCGCCCAAGTCTTGGCCAATATACGTTTATTGATAATTAGCCAAGCGTAATTCGCCCAAGGCTTGGCAATTCTACGTTTATTGACAATTGGCCACGCGTAACTCGCCCAAGTCTTGGCCAATATACGTTTATTGACAATTGGCCGAGCGTAGCTCGCCCAAGTCTTGGGCAGTAATATGTTTATTGACAATTAGCTAAGCGTAACTCGCCCATATCTGGCAATTATTGGGTGAGTATTGGTCGCTATCGCTATTATTTTTGTATGATTGCCATTATCGAACCAACGTTAGGCTAATGCACTACTGAGTATACTACTTCAGAGCCCTTGACCCCTCATAAATATGTAAACCCTCAAAACTTATTGTTGAGATCCGTACTGACTTAGATTTTCCGTGTACGTGTATATTTTTCTGGCCTGTGTATCATAAATATGATATACGCATTAGAATATTACAAGTAGGCGATGGTGTAGTGGTTAGGGTGTCAGTACTAGGTGACTAGGTAGGCTCGACATGTAGGTAGGTTTCAAATCCCAGACTAGGGTCGTAAATTTTCTTCGGTCCGCATATGTACAAGGAAAATTAACCAACCAAAAAGATTCATTAATTTGCAATCGATCTTTTTTTTTAAGTTTAATTCATGTTCGATCCAAATATACGCGTAAGAACAGAGAGTCAAGGGTTCAAACCCCGGTGGCGGCGGCGTAAATTTTTTTTCTTTCCCGATCTTATATAATATTCGAAAATAATAAAACATAAATAAAAAATTATTTCTATCGAAATTGTAAATAAATATAGGTTACAAAGAAAAATAACGTAGTCACGAGTAGGGCTTGGCAAGATTGCCAACCATTGCTGGGCCAAGACTGGCAACCATTGCTGGGCCAAGACTGCCAACGATTATTGGGCCAAGACTGCAAACTATTGATGGGCCAAGATTGCCAACCATTGCTGGGCCAAGACTGCTAACCAGTGCTGGGCCCAAGTTATCATCCGTCCCTGAACCATAGCTGGGCCAGCCATGACTGCCATTACCCGGCCGTTACTACACATGGGGTATCAAATGTAGAAACTTTTGACGCTAATTGGAACTCTTAAGGTGCAACGGTTCTCTCGTAAATCGATTTTTACGTTTCACTGCACTGTCCACGATCCTAACTGAACCGTTTTACGGATCTTATCCTACGTTGTATTATTTTCTTTGTAACACTTTTCCGGACTGCTTAAGTGCGGCACATTTTTTCAGGTCCTTATTATGGAGTTACAGGGCACCATACGAATTTTTCGCCCATAATTTGTTTCAAAAATGCAAAAAGTTGCCTGTTACTCTATAATGAGGACCTAATAAAAAATGTGCCACGCTTAAGCAGTCCAAAAAAGTGTTACAAAGAGAATGAGACTTCGTAGGATAAGATTAGTAAAGCCGATTAGTCAGGATCTCGTGCACAGCGCAGTGAAAGTCAAAAATTGATTTATGAGAGAACCGCTGCATCTTAAGGGTTCCAATGAGCGTCAAGAATTTCTTCATTTGAAATGACAAATGATGGACCATTGGTCTGATTAATACGTATTCAAGGAACATTTATATTTACGTTAAAAAATTGGCGTTTTGACGCTGACTCGACTCCCTTAAATACACTATTTTCATTTTTGTAAAAAATAAGATAATTTCTGTAGCTTAAAGGGGGAAGTCAAATGGTCGAAGATGATGAGGAATTTCGGGAGTTTCTTTAAACGCACCTACTGGACAAATCGTTTGCAACTTTGAAGGCTATTTTATTGTATATTCCAAGACTTGGAAAACATTTTTTTAAGGTACCAGAGACTTTGATTAACTTTTAAACGCGATTTACTCGAAACTACATTTTCGCATTTTGCGGCAGCGATAAAAAAAACTATTTGTCCCGTTCATTTCAACCAAATATTTTAAGACATATAATTGCAAACTCTCGTCGATGAACTTTCATTTAAAAAAAAAATTAATTTAACAATCATTATTTGCAAAAAAGAGTTCGGTGAAAAATCGCTCTTTTTTCTCTGAGTGCCGCCATTATTACAATATTCAACTTTTGAAACTTTTTCTTGATTCATCGACAGCGTACTTTCATATAGAATGTAATGGTTTCTGATTTTTTTGTTTCGGATGAAAAACAAAAAACTACAGCTGCCGCAATTCGACATCGCAGAAAAATTCGTTCAGCAATGATTGGTTGCAGGCTGCTGATGAATCCCTAATATCGATTTAAAAAAAAAGTTTTTTAAGTCTTCGTATGTACAATAAAATAGCCTCCAAATTAAGCACACTTTGCGAACAAGTCAATAAAATACACCGATTCTCAAGTAAAGGGTTTCGAATCTTTTTCCAAAAGTGTCTGAACGTTCCATCTTGCGCAAATTTCGTGATAGCGACCAAAAACATACACAAGTGATGTAAGTGATACAGTTATCTGATAATACATTGCGTAAAGATTGTTAAAGAAGCGTGTGATTGATAAAAGTTTGATGTTGTTGCAAAAAAAAATGTTATCACCCCAACATCCACATAAGTATCAAAATTTTAGTTCTGAAATTAACTACCGTTTCTTCTCATACTTGGACACGTTTAAAAAATTGTAAAAATTTCAGGAGAGTAGTTTCAGATCCATAGGCAGAGAGCGTGCATACGCTGATACGTTGATTAAATGCGGAAATATGGACCGTTGGGGTCCATCAATTTCTAGAGACGGGCCGGACACTACAGACCCATGTGTGTCTATTAAGGGTTAATACCCAAAAAGTGTAGAGAATGAAAGCACTTGAATCGAATTTTGTCATAATTGCTTTAGAGGTCTGCATATTGTAAAATTGACAGAGTGCTATTGTTTCGAAGAATAATTGAGAGTCATTAGTCCCGCTTCTGTCAAAATAGTACCTAGCTGAGGATATTAAAGCAACCAAAGCATTGTAGGTTTGAAAAATTCAAATTAAATAAAATTTCGCTCGAGTTAGATAGGGTGGGTATTCGGATAAAAAGTGTCTCATCCACGCAACATGCATGCAATATTGTTCCTTTCAATCATGTACCTATGTACGTTATAAAGAATGACAGCCCGAAAAAAGTCTCCCGTAGGGTTATAATGGTGTTGTATTTCGATTAAAGCGACCAGCCCGCAAGGTAAGATTTATTCACATTCCACATTATCTGTATCAATACGATCGGGAAAGTCTCAGCAGTGTCAAGTCCATGTCAGATCGATTTGCATTCTGAGAAAATGAACAGACGAGATGATAAAATTAACTCTGCTTGTGGGTTAAAAAAATAAAACGCTCGTCTAGCAATAAGTTGTACCCCATTCGTTGGCCTCATTTGGTCAAGTTTTCATAGGAAACTTGATCATTTTTGTCATATTTTCCAGCGCGGTATTTAACCCACGATGAGCGATCGTCTACTGATCAC
Source organism: Alloplasta piceator (assembly GCA_946863875.1). NCBI lineage: Eukaryota > Metazoa > Arthropoda > Insecta > Hymenoptera > Ichneumonidae > Alloplasta > Alloplasta piceator. The sequence goes on from OX333071.1 coordinate 53,272,015, forward strand.
TGATATGCACCAATATTGGAAGACGTAATCTTTCCACTGGTCCACGTATATAAAGTAGTTGAAGTTAGACCCCTAACCTAATGAAAGAGTACTCATTATTAAAAGAATAATTACAAATTCTTCGTCTCGTTTCTTTTAAAGACGGATATCGAGTAATGAAACTTAGACCCCTAACATCATGACAAAGAAATCTTTTTTCGTAAAATAATTTCAGATTATTGGTCTCAATTATGTTTAACTAGTACACAACTGAAAATGTTAACCCACTTTTTTTTGGGACATACTTGCCACACTGAAGTTTGTGGGATCCCATTAAGGTTTTCAATCACAACTCCAAATAGAATAGTCGTATTTTGATGATTGTTTTTTGAATCAATAGCCAATTAGTCCTGAAATCTATCAATGCGTTAACTGGATCATTAGAGTTAATAAATTCTGAGATATACTCGTTTGAAAAATATTTTCTCTATAAAATTAAAAACATTTTGATTTTCTTTTTTTTTTAAACAATTCTTGTCTTCTTTTCTAATGGGACGAATTCAAAAAATATTTCAAGATTTGGAACAGCACATTCGACATAATAAGATAATATTTGGCGATGAAATATTTTAAAATTATCAACAAATCTACAAGGGGTAAAAAAAGGAATTTTGAACTTTTCATCGCACAGGTCTCATCCCATCCACCCCAAATTCTAGCTATGCCAAAGTGGGAACGTTTTGTTGGGGTTTCTCGGACCCCAGTGTGGTAACCTGGAGTTACAGCAACTGAAAAGACTGTAGATTTGGAAAATTCGCAATGAGCGATGATCTACTGATCAATGAAATGCTCCAATATTGGAAAACGTCATCTTCCCACTAGTCAAAGTATTTTAAGTAGTTAAACTTAGACCCCCAAAATCATAACAGAGTACTCTTTATTTGAAAAATAATTACAAATTTTTTGTCTCGTTTCTGTTTAGCTAGCACTTATAGCTAACCATATTGAAGCAACTAACGAGACTGTAGGTTTGGAAAATTCAAGGCAATTAGACTTTTTCTTGGATAAGATAAGGTGAGTATTCAGATGAGAAGTCTCGTACACACATGCCACATGCAATCTTGTTCTCACAGAAGGCGATTTTTATTTCGATTTTAATGTTTAGAGGTATCAAGACCATTTCAAACATGTACCTATTGCACATTATGAAAATAAAATAGACCGGAATAAATGTCGCACTTTCGGTCATAATGATATGGTATTTTAATCAAAGTTACCGACATGTAAGACGACATTTATGTGGTAACTTTATCATTTTCTTCGAAATAGTCTTAGCGGTGTCAAGTCCAGGTTGGATACATTTCCACTGCGAGAAAATAAACAGACGAGGCGATAGACAGACCTCTTCGTGTGGGTTAAGAAGATTCAAGAGCCTCGTTCGTTCAATTTTTCATAAAAGACTTTTTCATTGTTGTCGTATTTTTCAGTGCGGTATTCAACCGACGATAAGCTATCGCTAACTGATCACTAACAAGCTTCAATATTGAAAAACCTCATTTTCTCACTGGTCCAAGGATATTAAGTAGTTAAACTTAGACTCCTAACGCCATGACAGTTAAAGTAATACCTAGCTCGAGATATTGAAACAAACAAAGACACTGTAGGTTTGGAAAATCCGATTCAAATAGATTATTGTTTGAGTTAAATGAAGTGAGTGTTCGGATGAGATTGTGTTCTATCTTTTTAACCTACAAGAACAATCAATGTTATCATCTCGTCTGTTAATTTCATCACAAGAAAAATTTACCCGATATGGACTTGACACCGCTGAGACTTTCCCGATCGTATTGATACAGCCAAATGTAGAAAATGGCTAAATCTTGCATTGCGGGCTGGTCACTTTAATCGAAATACAACATAATTATAACTCAACGTGTGACTTTTTTTCAGGATGTCATTCTTAATCACGGACAATACGTTCATGATTGAAGTGGACTTGATACCAATAGCGTTTTGTGAGAACAAGATTGCAGACGGCTCGCATGTACGAGACTTTTCATCAGATAACTCATCCTACCTCATCCAAGGAAAAATCTATTTGCTTCGAATTTTTCAAAAGTACAGTGTCTGGTTCCCTCAATTTTCTCAGATAAGTACTAGTTTAACAGAAATAAGACCAATAATTTGTGATTATTTTTTGAAAAAAAAGTAGTCTGTCACGATGTTAGAAGTCTAAGTTTAACTACTAAATATCCTTGGACCAGTGAGAAAATAAAGTTTTACAATATTAGAGCACGTCAGTGATTAGTAAACGATAGCTCATCGTGAGTTAAATACCGCATAGGAAAAGACGACATGAGCGATAAAGTCTCTTATAAAAACGTTACCGAATGAGTCTTACGAATGGGGTACGACTCGGTCGAACTTTGATTTAAATACCGTATCATGTTAATCCAATGTGCGACATTATTTTTCGGTCTATTATTCTTCATAACGTACAATAGGTACATGATTGAAGTGGACTCGATAGCTCTGAAAAATAAAAACAAAACAACAATAGCATTATATGAGAACAAGATCGCATATGGCTTGCATGGGCGAGACTTTTCGTCCGAATACTTACCGTACCTAACCCAAGCAAAAATCGATTTGCCTCGAGTTTTTGAAGCCTACGGTATCTTTGATTGCTTTAATATCGTGAGACAAGTACTGTTTTGATAGAAACGAGACCAATAATTTGTGATTATTTTTCGAAAAAAGAGTAGTCTGTCATGATGTTCAGAGTATGAGTTCAACTACGCAATATCTGAAGACCAGTAAGATCATGAGGTTTTCCAATATTGGAGCACGTCAGTGATCAGTAGACGATTGCTCATTGTGGGTTAAATACCGCACAGGAAAATACGACGAAAATAGGCAAGTTTCCTATGAAAACGTGACTCAATAGGGTTTGCAAATCGAGTACAACTTCGTTCAGTGTTCTATCTTCTTAACCCACAAAAACGATTAATTTTATCATCTCGTCTGTTCATTTCCTCAGAAGGGAAATTGATCCGACATGGACTTAACTCCGCTGAGCCTTTCTTAATGGTATTAATACAGCCAAATGTGGAAAGTGGCTACATTTTGCATTGCGAGCTTGCCACTTTAACCAAAGTACAACACTATTATAATCCAACGTGCTACTTTTTTCAGGCTGCCATTCTTTATAACGTACAATACGTTCATGCTTGAAGTGGACTTGATACCTCTATAACATTAAAATAAAAATGATAATTGCGTTCTGTGAGAACAAGATTGCATGTGGCTTACACGTACGATACTTTTCATCCAAATACCCATCCTCCCTCACCCGAGGAAAAATCTATTTGCCATGCATTTTCTAAAACTATACTGTCTTTGATTGCTTCAATATCCTGAGATAGGTACGAGTTCAATAGAAACAAGACCAATAATTTGTGATTATTTTTCAAAAAATAAAAATAGTCTGTCACGATGCTAGGAGTCTATGTTTAAATACTCAATATCCGTGGACCAGTGAGAACAAGAAGTTTTATAATATTGGAGCACGTCAGTGATCAGAAAACGGTAGCTCATCGTGGGTCAAATACCGCACAGGAAAATATTACATAAGCGATAAAGTCTCTTATAAAAACGCAACTGAATTAAGCTTGTAAATTGGGTACGAATTTGTCGAGCGTTTTCTTTTTTTGACCCACAAGAAGAGGGTTTTATCATTTCGACTGTTTATTTCCTCGCAGTGGAAATCTACCCACCATGGACTTGACACCGCTAAGACTATGCCAAAGAAAATGATAAAGGTACCAGATAAATGTCGTCTCACAAGACGGTAACGTTGATTTAAATACCGTATCATCATAACCCAACGTGTGGCATTTTTTTCGTTTTATTATTCTTCATAACGTAAAAGAGGTACAAGCTCGATGTGGACTCGATACCTCTGAAACATTAAAATAAAAATAACGATAGCGTTCTGTGAGAACAAGATTGCATGTGGATTGCATGTACGAGTCTTTTCATCCGAATACTCACACCACTTGACCCAAGAAAAAATCCATTTGCCTCGGATTTTCGAAACCTACAGTGTCTGCGGTTGCTTCAATATCATGAGATTGGTACTAGTTAAACAAAAACGAGACCAATAATTGGTGATTTTTTCGAGAAAAGAGTTGTCTGCCATGATGTTGGGAGTCTAAGTTTAACTACGCAATCTCTGTGCACCAGTAAGAACATGGGGTTTTCCAATATTAAGGGCTTACATACACTTGTAATTTTCAAAAAATCGTTTTTTTTTTGTATTTTCTGAAAATACATATATTGGAGCATACACACTCAAAATTTTATGTCAATCAGACGAATATTTTCGAAGTTATAGACACATTTATGAAGGCGCGTTAGGTAGGCGCGTCTCACAGTCGGAGACTTTAAACGTGTTTTTCTCAAAACTATGTTTTCAAAATCGGTGATCAAGATTTCTCGAAAACGGCTGAACCGATCAGTCTCAAATTTTAACACAACCTTTTTTACTAGATTTTTTAGTAATTAATCGAAGATTTTTTTTCTCCGATATATATTTTCCATTTTATAAACAATTTAAGGCTTAAATTTTCGTTCAAAATCGAGTCTTTTATTTTGAGAAGTCGCCATTTTGTCAAAAATCATTTTTTCGCTAATTCCTTCGATTAAATACTAGATAATGTATTATATTAACGAAATTTATTTGGTTTTTTCATTTCAGATAATCCGGTCCAGAGATATCGTGATCACCGCAAAATTGGTTTTTTTTGCGGAGCTCTAGGAGATCGGCGATAGCAACATTCGCGATGATTATTTTTACAAATAAAAAATATGTTAATATATTATAAGGTTATTATAATATGTACACCAATTTTCAAATTAATAAATTGAATAGTCTGCGCGAAAAAAATTCTTGAAAATCCGTCTTTTTGAAGCCTTCTAACTGTATGTAAGCCCTTAAAGCACGTTAGTGATCAGTAGATGATCGCTCATTGCGGGTTAAATAACGCACAGGAAAATATCACGAAGATGGGCAAGTTTCCTATGAAAACGTAACCGAATGAGGCTTGCGAATTTAGTACAACGTGCTCGGGGGTTTTATCTTTTTAACCCACAAGAACAATCAATTTTATAATCTAGTCGGTACATTTCCTTACAAGAAAAATCGATCCGACATGGACTTGACACGCTGAAACTTTCCCGATCGTATTGATGAAGCCAAATGTGGAAAGTGGCTGAATCTTGCATTGTGAGCTGGTCACTTTGATCAAAATACAACACTATTATAACCCAACGCGCGACTTGTTTTCGAGCCGTCATTCTTCATAATGTACAATACGTTCATGCTCAAAGTGGACTTGATACTTCTAAAACGTCAAAATGAAAATAACAATAGCATTCTTTCAGATCAAGATTGCTTGTGGCTTATGTGTACGAAACTTTTCATCCAAATACTCACCTATCGAACTCAAGAAAAAGTCTATTTGCCTCAAATTTTTAAAATCTACTCAAATCAAAATTTACAAAATTCTACGTAATTATTTTTCGAAAAAGATAACATTGTCATGATGTTTGGAGTCTAAGTTCCACTACTCAAGATCCGTGGACCAGTAAGGAGATGAGGTTTTCAAATATTGGAGAATGTCAGTAATCAGTAGACGATCGCTCATTGTGGGTTGTTCGAAAAAATGCCTGAATTGACTGGTTGGGAAATTGGGCGAAAAAGGGGGAAGAGTGAAGGGACGAAGTGGCCAGAAGTTCGATGCGGGCGATGAAAAAACTCACTCGCGTGCACACAATATTTCGGTTTTATTAACAAGGTTTAAAGTTCAAAAAGAATGATTCGATTCAAAAAAGGGGTAGAATAAATGTTTCAAATAAATCGCTCGTCTCGCCGTGGCGATGAAGACGCACGATCGAAGTGATGCCGGAAAATGGCGGTCGTTTCGTCCGACGCCACGTGTCGCGCGAATAACTTTTCTCGCAAATTGTCGAAGTTGACCGCACCGAATCGAAGAAATTGCTTCCCGTGAGGTTAACGAAGGAAACCGAACCGTTATCGCTCCTGGCCGGTCGTAAATCGTCCAAGAGCTCGCGAATAGAAAGAAAATTGAACCGTGTCGAAAAATGGCCGAAAATCAATGATGATCGAAGGGCTCGCCAAAACGAAGTGACGAGGCGATGATCGATCGCCGCGAGAGAGCCGCCGTTTGGAGGGGATAGAGTCGCGAGAGCCACGGGTAATGCAGAGTCCAGCGAGAGCTTGACCGTTCACTGAGGGTCTCTCGCGGGAGCTCTGGCAACTACACGCTTTTCTGAACATGGATTAAATATCGCACTGGAAAGTAGGAAAAAAATGAGCAAGTCTCTTATAAAAACATGACCAAATGAGGCTTGCGAATGGAGTACGACTTAGTCGAGCGTTTTATCTTTCCAACCTACAAGAAGAGGGCATTTCATAGTCTCGTCTATTCATTTCCTCGCAGTGGAAATCTATCAATCATGGACTTGACACCACTTAGACTATTTCAAAGAAAATTATGCAGTTACCAGATAAATTTTGCTTTACGACTCAGTAAATTTCATTAAAATACCGCAATTTTATAACCCCATGGTGTGGTGGCTCTGCTTGTCGTCGTATCTTGGTCTCGGTGCCTTCACGTGGCATCGACGAACCTGTGTGGACATACAGTCTCCCGCCGCTCCTCGATCCTCTCAGCTGTCACGCGCCTTGATTCACCGCGGGTACAGTTTTTTTCCTGCTTTCTTTTTGGTCTTGCTTCATTTCAGCTTCCCACCTACCCAAGGCCGGAGGTTAGCTTTGTCGTGTTGCTCGATTTCAAGTGCTGTTCCTCGGTTTTGGTCGCCCTTATATACTCGTCTTTTCCCGGTGCTGGTCTCCGCTGATTGGTCATTTCGTTTTTGTCGTTGTGTCTGTTTTTCGTGTGTAATTCATCGCATTTGATAATTTTGATTCACCGTTACAGATCTTCTGATGCTTTGGTGTCGTCATCACGTTCAGATTGGTGCCTCGTGTCATCTCCGAGATTCGTTCCCCATTGGTCATTGGGCATCACGTGATTTTAGACGTCACACAGGGCCGTACTCTTTGTTTTGGCGCCCTTGGCAGCCAGGGCCGTCTCAATATATATCGTATAAATACATGTATAATTAAAAAATACGTGTATATAAAACCATACGTGGATAAAGCATTTAAAGAAATTGAATCTCAAATGACCACCCTAATATAAATTCAAACCCAAATTAACGAACACCCTAATATACATCGTATAAATACTCGCACACACTTGCACACAGTTGCAAACACACTCTTTTATCTATAAATATAGATAAAATATAGATAAAACATATATTCGCCGTGCACGACGCTCATAGCTAGCTAGATATACTTTCGCCGTGCATGACGTCAGTGGCCGAAATATCATTCTCATAGCTATAGATATACATCCCGTGTATAAGCATTCCAAAAATCTGGCCAATCAGGTGACGCGAATTGTTCAATCACTTTTCACGATGATAGAATTCGAGAAAAATTCACCCGATATCATCATATCTCAGCATCGCGTGGGCGGAAAAAAATTACAATGGGCTCAAATGAAAGATAATATTATTTCTAGATCACTAGAGCTCGCAGATCTTAAAAAGATGGTTGTGTTTTTTAGGAATATCGGTTTGAAATTCAAATCGGGGTCAGCGGGAGGCATATTCGCGTAAATAAGAGTACGCGGCCAACTCGACTCAGATTCTCTCAGTTTTTTAATACTTGGCGTCGAGTTGCTGCCGCGACTCTTGATATCCTTGGACCAGTGATTAAATGAGGTTTTCGACTATTGGAGCTCGTAAGTGATCAGTTAACGATAACTCATCGTCGGTTGAATACTGCACTGAAAAATATGACAATGAATGGAGTACGACTTGGTCGATCGTATTATATTTTTAACCAACAAATAGAGGTTTGTCTATCATCTTGCCTGTTCATTTCCTCGCGGTGAAATCTATCCAACATGGACTTGACACCGCTAAGAATATTCCGGAAAAATGATGAACTTAACACTCAAATGTCGTCTTACAAGTCGGTAACTTTGATTAAAATACCGTATCATTATAACCCAACGTGCGACATTTTATTTCGGTCTATTATTTTTCCTAACGGACAATAAGTACATGTTTGAAGTGGACGTGATACCTCTAAGACATGAAAATGAAAATAACAATAGCGTCCTGTGAGAACTTTTCATCTGAATAATACTCACCTTACCTAATTCAAGAAAAAGTCTAATTATCTTGAATTTTCCAAACGTATAGTGTCGTAAGTTGCTTCAATATGCTTAGCTACGTGCTAGCTAAGCAGAAACGAGACAAAAAATTTGTAATTATTTTTCAAATAAAGAGTACTTTGTCATGATTTTAGGGGTCTAAGTGTAACTACTTGAAATACTTCGACCAGTGGGAAGATGACCTTTTCCAATATTGGAGCATATAATTGATCAGTAGACCATTGCTCATTATGGGTTAAATACCGCACTGAAAAATACGATAAAAACTGTAAAAACATTAGTGAATAAAGCTTGCGATAGAGTACGACTTGTTTAACCGTTTTATCATTTAAACCAACAAGGAAATCTATCCAAAATAAACTTGACACAGCCAAGACTCCTCCAGTTACCAGATCAATGTTGCTTTACGAGTCTGAGTAAGAAGAACTGAAAATTCAGCCACTTTCCACATTTGGCTTTATCAATACGATTAGGAAAGTCTCAGCGTATCGAGTCCATGTCAGATCGATTTTTACTGTGAGGAAATGTACAGACAAGATGATAAAATTGATTCTTCTTGTGAGTTAAGAAGATAAAACACCCGAGGAAGTTGTACTAAAGTCGCAAGCCTCATTCGGTTACGTTTTTATAGGAAACTTGCCTATTTTCATCATATTTTCTTTTGCGGTATTTAACCCACAATGAGCGATCGTCTACTGATCACTAACATGCTCCAATATTGGAAAACCTCATGTTCTTACTGGTCCACGGATATTGCGTAGTTGAACTTATACTCCAAACATCATGACAGAAAAATAATCACAAGCTTCTTTTGAAAAATATTCACAAATTTTTGTTCTCGTTTCTGTCAAAACAGTACCCATCTCGGGATATTGAAGTGACCAAAGACACTGTAGGCTTTGAAAATTCGAGGCAAATAGATTTTTGCTTAGGGTAAGTAGGGTGAGTATTCGGATGAAAAGACTCGTACATGCAATCCACATCCAATCTTGTTCTCACAGAACGCTATTGTTATTTTTATTTTAATGTTTCAGAGGTCTCAAGTCCACATCAAGCATGTACCTATTGTGCGTTATGAAGAATAATGGACCGCAAAAAGTCGTCGCACGTTGGGTTATGATGATACGGTATTTTAACCAAAGTTACCGACTTGTAAGATGACATTTATCGGGTTACTTCATCATTCTCTTTGGAATATTCTTAGTGGTGTCAAGTCCATGATGGACAGATTTCCACTGCGAGGAAATGAAAGGACGAGACGATAAAATGCCCCTTCCTTGTGCGTCAAAAAAATAAAACGCTATCTCTTATAAAAAATAACCATACAAACTTTATACCGACATATGTTGGCATATTATACAAAAACAAAATTTTTTGGATTTTTCGTCACCTGAGCCGTCCGTCTGCACCAGGGGGGTGACACTGGTAGATAAAAGTGGCACGCGAAATGTGCTTGCCGCACTGTGGCGCTGGCTGTTCTGTCAGAACGGTAAGAACAAGAACTTCTCATATATATATATATATATATATATATATATATATATATATATATATAAATATAAATGTATATATATATATATATATATATGTATATATATATATATATATATATATATATATATATATGTTGCACCACGCGCTCACGCGAGTGGATAGCCTCGGGAGGGGAGGGCGGTTAAATCGAAGATTCTGACAGAACAGCCAGCGCTGCTGGTGGCGATTTCAAGAACTTCAAACTCTGGCGACAAAACGCGTTTGGATTTAATGTATAGGGAGCATAGGCAGTGTCACCCCCCTGGTCTGCACTCATAACTCAGCAACCCATGAACGGATCCAGTTGAAAATTCATAGCACAGTTTTGTTTCACGATAATCTCAAAACCTTTTTTGACTCAATCCATTCAGAGAATGTTGAATAGAAAATTTCCCAAAAAAACAGTCATTTTTGAACCAAAAAGCCATTTTTGTGTGCGTCCAGAGTCAGATCTCCGCAACCTGTGAACCAATATTCTTGCAACTTATAGACTTTCTTTATAGGATCATAAAGAAGTGTCCTGTAGAGTTTGAGACTTGACAGTTCTTTGAACCATTTTGTTTGCTTTATTCATTTGTAACTTTTTAACGTTTTCGCCAAACAATAAAAAGTTTGGCGGAAAAAAAACACTGATTGGACAAAAATCTTAGACATTTCTTACTATTCGATAAAATGTTATTTTTCTTTAAAATATAATGATTGATAATTAGTACACTTCTATGTATTTAATTTTTTTTTTTTAAATATTATTATTACTTTTATGCAAAGAAAAAAATTACATGAAACATAACCTTATGTTCCTGAAATACACAATTTTCTTAATAAAAAAAAAAACATCCCCACACAATACACCACACTACACTCGATCGAATTGCACAAATTGTCACTTTAAAAAATCATATGTCATATTTTTCAACATTATAATTTAAGTAAACTAGGGAACGGAGACGCGCGCTCACGCGCGCGAGCGGCTGCCCATCAGCGCTGCAGCGCTTCGACCTTGAATATGGTCTGAAATTTATTAATTGCTTAAATATTTAGAAATTGAAATACAAATTTCTAAATATTAGGCTTGGATATGTAATGTCCAACTTTAAAAATCGCCGAGTGGTAACTTTCAAATTCATACCCGAGAAAAAATGCGAGCCTCGAACCCTAGGGGATTTGTCGACCGGAATTTTTCGATCGGACTTGGAGCTAAGAACAGACGAAATTCTAAATAATTCAATGAGTTCTTCAGCGTGTTCTCTTCCTCATGTACAACTGACACAGTTTTTACTTGGAAACTAAAAGTTTATCGATTTAAAAAAATTGCTTAGCTAAGAACAGACGAAATTTTAAATATTTCGACGGGTCCTTTAGTGTGTTTCTCTTCTTCATGTACAACTGACATGGTTTTCCCCTGAAAACCATGAATTTATCGATAAAAAAAATTGTTTAGCCAAGAACAGACGAAATTTTTTTTTTTTTCAATAAATTCATAATTTCCAAGTGAAAACAATGTCAGTTGTACATGAGGAAGAGAACACGCTGGAGAACTCGTCGGAACATTTAGAATTCCGTCTGTTCTTAGTTGAACAATTTTTCTCATCCATAAATTCATAGTTTCGAGATAAAATCAGTGTCGGTTGTTTCAAGGTTTCAAGGTTTGAAGCCTGTGTTTTGAAACAGAAATTCCATTCCATTCCATTCCACGAAAAAGTTTTTTTTCGTCGTTTCGAAAATTGAAGCCTGTGTTTTGAATCGAAAATTCTATTCTATTCCATTTTATTCAACGAAAAAATTTTTTTCGTCGTTTCAAGGTTTAAAGCCTGTGTTTTGAATCGAAAATTCCATTCCATTCCATTCCACGAAAAAGTTTTTTTTCGTCGTTTCAAGATTTAAAGTCTGTTTTTTGAATGGAAAATTCCATTCCATTCCAATCCATTCCACGAAAAAGTTTTTTTCGTCGTTTCAAAACTTAAAGCCTGTTATTTAAATCGAAAATTCCATTCCATTCCACGAAAAAGTTTTCCTTCACCCTTTCAAGGTTTGAAGCCTGTGTTTTGAACCAAAAATTCCATTCCATTCCACCAAAAAGTTTTTTTTGGTCGTTTCGAAGTTTGAAGCCTGTTTTTTAAATAAAAAATTCCATTCCATTCAATCCATTCTACAAAAAAGTTTTTTTCGTCGTTTCAAAATTTGAAGCCTGTGTTTTAAATCGAAAAATCCATTCCATTCCATTCCACGGAAAAGTTTTTTTTCGTCGTTTCAAGATTTGAAGCCTGTGTTTTGAATAAAAAATACCATTTCATTCCAATCCATTCCACAAAAAAGTTTTTTTCGTCGTTTCAAAATTTAAAGGTTGTATTTTAAATCGAAAATTCCATTCAATTCCATTCCACGAAAAAGTTTTTCTTCGTCGTTTCAAGGTTTGGAGCCTGTGTTTTGAACTGAAAATTCCATTTCATTCCACGAAAAAGTTTTTTTTCGTCGTTTCAAGGTTTGAAGCCTGTGTTTTGAATCGAAAATTCTATTCCATTTCATACCATTCGAAGAAAAAGTTTTTTTTCGACGTTTCAAGATTTAAAGCCTGTGTTTTGAATCGAACATTCCATTCCATTTCACTGAAAAGTTTTTTTTCGTCGTTTCAAGGTTTGAAGCCTGTGTTTTAAATCGAAAATTCTATTCCCTTCCATTCTATTCCACGAAAAAGTTTTTTTTCGTCGTTTCAAGGTTTAAAGCCTGTGTTTTGAATCAAAAATTCTTTTCCTTTCTATTCCATTCCATTCCACGAAAAAGTTCTTTTTCGTCGTTTCGAGGTTTGAAGCCTGTGTTTTGAATCGAGAATTCCATTCCATTCCAATTCATTCCACGAAAAAGTTTTTTTCGTCGTTTCATAACTTAAAGCCTGTGTTTTAAATCGAAAATTCCATTCCATTCCACGAAAAAGTTTTTCTTCGCCGTTTCAAGGTTTGAAGCCTGTGTTTTGAACCAAAACTTCCATTCCATTCCACGAAAAAGTTTTTTTTCGTCGTTTCAAAGTTTGAAACCTGTTTTTTAAATAAAAAATTCCATTCCATTCCAATCCATTGTACGAAAGTTTTTTTCGTCATTTCAAAATTTGAAGCCTGTGTTTTAAATCGAAAAATCCATTCCATTCCATTCCACGTAAAAGTTTTTTTCGTCGTTTCAAGATTTGAAGCCTGTGTTTTGAATAAAAAATATCATTCCATTCCAATCCATTCCACAAAAAAGTTTTTTTTGTCGTTTCAAAATTTAAAGTCTGTGTTTGAAATCGAAAATTCCATTCCAAAATCCATTGCACGAAAAAGTTTTTCCTCGTCCTTTCAAGGTTTGAAGCCTGTGTTTTGAACTGAAAATTCCATTCCATTCCACGAAAAAGTTTTTTTTCGTCGTTTCAAAGTTTGAAGCCTGTGTTTTAAATCGAAAATCCTATTCCATTCCATTCCATTCCATGAAAAAGTTTTTTTTCGACGTTTCAAGATATAAAGCCTGTGTTTTAAATCGAAAATTCCATTCCATTCCAATCTATTCCATTCCAATCTACGAAAGTTTTTTTCGTTGTTTCAAGGTTTGAAGCCTGTGTTTTAAATAAAAAATTCCATTCCATTCCACGAAAAAGTTTTCTGTTGTCGTTTCAAGGCTTGAAGCCTGTGTTTTGAATCGAAAATTTCATTTAATTCTACGAAAATGTTTTTTTTCGGCGTTTCAAGGTTTGAAGCCTGTGTTTTGAATTGGAAATTCCATTCCATTCCAGGAAAATGTGTTTTTTCGTCGTCTCAAGATTTGAAGCCTCTGTTTTGAATCGAAAATTCCATTCCATTCCACGAAAAAGTTTTTTTTCGTCGTTTCAAGGTCTGAAGCCTGTGTTATGAATCGAAAATTCTATTCAATTCGATGAAATTTTTTTTTTTGTCGTTTTAAGATTTGAAGCCTGCGTTTTAAATCGAAAATCCCATTCCATTTCATTGCATTCCATGAAAGTTTTTTTTCGGCGTTTAAAGATTTGAAGCCCGTTTTTTGAATCGAAAATTTAATTCCATTCCGCGAAAAAGTTTTTCTTCGTCAATTCAAAGTTTGAAGCCTATGTTTTGAACCGAAAATTCCATTTCATTCCACGGAAATGTATTTTTTCGTCGTTTCAAGGTTTGAAGCCTGTGTTTTGAATTGGAAATTCCCCTACCAGGACGAACGACAGTAACCGACAGTCGTTTGTCTTAAATTCCGACAGTTCCCGGCGGTCCAACCGTCGGAATTCATCACTCAACCGTCGGAATTTAAGACAAACGACGTTGGTTACTGTCGTTCGTCCTGGTAGGGTCCATTCCATTCCATTTCACGAAAAAGTTTTTTTTTCGTCATTTCAAGGTCTGAAGCCTGGATTATGAATCGAAGATTCCATTCAATTCGATGAAAAAGTTTTTTCTCGTTGTTTTAAGATTTGAAGCCTGCGTTTTAAATCGAAAATTCTATTCCATTCCGATCCACGAATGTTTTTTCTCGTCGTTTCAAGATTTGAAACCTGTGTTTTGAATCGGAAATTCCATTCCATTCCACGAAAAAGTTTTTTCTCGTCGTTTCGAGGTTTGAAGCCTGTGTTTTGAATCGGAAATTCCATTTCATTCCACGAAAAAGTTTCTTTTCGTCGTTTCAAGATTTGAAGCCTGGGTTTTGAATTGAAAATTCCATTCCATTCCACGAAAAAGTTTTTTTTCGTCGTTTTAAGGTTTGAAGCCTGTAATTTGAATCGGAAATTTCATTCTCATCCATTCCATCCCATTCCACGAAATTTTTTTTTTCGTCGTTTCAAGGTGAGAAGCCGGTGTTTTGAATCAAAAATTTCATTCCGTTCCACGAAAAAGTTTTTTTTTCTTTATTTCAAGATTTAAAGCCTGTGTTTTAGAACGGAAATTCCATTCCCTTCCACGAAAAAGTTTTTTTGTTGTTGTTTCATGATTTGAAGCCTGTGTTTTGAATCGGAAATTTCATTTCATTGCATTCCATTCCATTCCATTCCACGAATACGTTTTTTCCGTTGTTTTAAGATTTCAAGCCTGTGTTATAAATCAAAAATTTCATTTCAGTTCACGAAAAAGTTTTTCTTCGTCGTTTCATTATTTGTAGCCTGTGGTTTGAATCGAAAAGTCCATCCGAATCCATTCTATTCCATTCAACGACAAAATTTTTTTTTAATCGTTTTAAGGTTTGAAGCCTGTGTTTTGAATCAAAAATTCCATTTTATTCTATTTCATTCCATGAAGAAGTTTTTTATCGTCGTTTCAATATTTAAAGCCTGTGTTTTGAATGGAAAATTCCATTCCATTGCATTCCACAAAAAAGTTTTTTTTTCGTCGTTTCAAGGTTTGAAGCCTGTGTTTTGAATCGGAAATCCCATTCTAATCCATTCCATTCCCTTCCATGAAAAGTTTTTTTTCGTTGTTTCAAGGTTTGAAGCCGGTGTTTTGAATAAAAAATTCCATTCCATTCCACGAAAAAGTTTTTTTTCGTCTTTTCAAGGTTTGAAGCCATCTGTTTTGAATTGGAAATTCCATTCCATTCCATTCTATTCTACGAAAAAGTTTTTTTCGTCGTTTCAAGGTTTGAAGCCTGTGTTTTGAACCAAAATTTCATTCCATTCCATTCCATTCCACGAAAATGTTTTTTTCCGTCGTTTCAAGATTTGAAGGCTGTGTCATAAATCGGAAATTCCCTTTCATTACACGAAAAAGTTTTTCTTGTTCGTTTCAAGATTTGTAGCTTGTGTTTTGAATGGGAAAGTCCATCCAAATCCATTCTATTCCATTCTATGAAAAAGTTTTTTTTCGTCGTTTTAATATTTGAAGCCTGTGTTTTAAATGAAAAATGCCATTCCATTGCATTCCATGAAAAAGTTTTTTTGAAGCCTGTGTTTAAGATCCAAAGTTCCATTCCATTCTATTCGACGGAAAAGTTTTTTGTGGTTTCAAGATTTGAAGCCTGTCTTTTGAATCGAAAATTCCGTTTCATTCTATTCCACGGAAATTTTTTTTTTTCATCGTTTCAAGGTTTGAAGCCTGTGTTGTGAATCGAAGAATCTATTTCAATCCATTCCATTCCATTCCACGAACAAGTTTTTTTTCGTCGTTTCAAGATTTGAAGCCTGTGTTTTAAATTGAAAATTCCATTTTATTCTATTTTATTCCACGAAAAAGTTTTTGTCGATTTAAGATTTGAAGCATGTGTTTTGAATCGAAAATTCCATTCCATTCCACAAAAAAGTTTTTTTTCGTCGTTTTGAGGTTCGAAGCCTGTGTTTCGAATCGAAAATTCCATTCTGATCCATTCTATTCCATTCCACGAAGTTTTTTTTTCGTCGTTTCAACGTTTGAAGCCGGTGTTTTAAATAAAAATATCCATTCTATTCGACGAAAAAGTTTTTTTTCGTCTTTTTAAGGTTTGAAGCCATGTGTTTTGAATCGGAAATTCCATTCCATTCTATTCCACGAAAAAGTCTTTTTTACGTCATTTTAAGATTTAAAGCCTGTGTTTAAATCGGAAATTCCATTCCCTTCCACAGAAAAGTTTTTTTTCGTTGTTTCAAGTTTTGAACCCTGCGTCTGTTCTGAATCGGAAATTGCATTTCATTCCATTCCATTTTACGAAAATGTTTTTTTTCCGTCGTTTCAAGATTTGAAGCCTGTGTTATGAATCGAAATCTTCACTCCATTCCAGTCCACGGAAAAGTTCTTTTTGGTCGTTTGAAAGTGTGAAGCCTGTGTTTTTATCGAAAATTCCATTCCATTCTATTCCATTTTGCGAAAAAGATTTTTTTGTCGTTTTAAGATTTGAAGTCTGTGTTTTGGAACGAAAATCCCATTCCATTCCATTCTATTCCACAAAAAAGCTTTTTTTTCGTCATTCAAAGGTTCAGTGTGTGTGTTCTCGATCGGAAATTTCCTGAGGAACACGAATAAGCTATTTACGATTATAAGATTCCTTACGAAACATGCTCATTAATACCAAAAATCGTTTTGGCTCGTCCATTTGCAAATGGTCTTTTGCTGACCCGGGCGTGGGGCCATGAGGAAAGCTTTTTTTCGTCGTTTAAAGTTTCAAAGCGTGTGTTTTCGATGGAAATTTTTTTCGGGCTACACGAATAAGATATTTGCGAGGGAATAATTCCTCACGGAACATGGTCAAATATATCAAAAACCTTTTTCGACCTGTAGGTTTGCAAATGAACCTCGGCAGATCTGGGCATGGGAAAATTTTTGTTCGTTGTTGAAAGATTTAAAGCAGGTGATTTCTATCGGAAATTCTCTGGGGAACACGAATAAGCTGTTCATCATCGCTCACCGATTTTGTCGCTCTGATGTGACTGACCAGACGCTCCGTATCTTCGAATGCATCAACTGTCAAACTCATTTGAGACTCTCGATATGTCGATGTACATTATTGACCCAATATCGGCATCCAAATATTCTGTTAGATCTATGGATAAGCATCGATAAAATTTTCACAATTAAAGAAGTATTTTGGCCAGAACGGAGTCCTTGTGATATACTCATACTTCGGAATAATAAATTATAATGAAGAAATCAAAATTACTGTTTGCTGATATGAATAATGGTTGACTTGATGATGAAAAGATTTTTTTTCGCAAATTGAATACTACTAACGGTTAATCGCAAAAAATTTCATCAAAGCTTAATCTTCACAAGCGATTTCGTCGATCAACACGACGTATAACCGCACACTGACTGTCAAAACATCGCACGACTCGCGATGTACGAATCTGCGCACAGAAACCACCGTTACACGGGATTGATGTCCGTGTTTCTCTTGAAATTATCTCACTGACTCTTTTCAAGTGACGCGCAGATCCTTTACCCGTATTACGCGTATATGTGTAACTAAACGATTTCTCCGGTTAAAGTGACAGACATGAAACCGCAATCAACTGTCAAAGTCATCGCGCGACTCGTGATGTGCGAAGTCGCGCACACGCGAGGTCTGAAGTCGCGCTCGAGTCTGGCTAACCGACCAATCACAGCACGAATAAAACGGCTTCAGTCCGAACATAGCAATTTCGTGACACACCAACTTTTTATGCGGGCATCGATAATAAAACGGCCGTGATTACGATGACAGATAAAAAATCATCTATAGACAAAAGCAAATGTTGGCTGCATTATCTTGAATGCTTAAGCCCGAGACACAATGACAAGAATAAGAAATAAGGAATAAGAATCAGCCAATCGCCGCACACTTTAGGGAAACTACGCCAATCGGATGGCTGATTTTATTCCTTATTTCTTATTTTTTTTCATTGTGTCCCCGGCTTTATTTACACGCTTACAGCACGTATAGGGGGAATTCTGAAACGGCTAGTCGCTATCACTTGGCCGAATGCCCAATGCCCCTAAAGTCCAACGTCTCTAAATCCAAGACGCCACCGGACGTTTATCCTCAACAGCGTTCACGCGTACGAGCCAATACTTTTTTAGCCGAGTCGCCCTTTTTCCAACAACTGTACGAACCAATGCTTCCACGGACCAATGACTTTACTATGCGTCGACTGTAACAATGTTCACGCCGTATGTCCGTTAATCATAACTGTGATACTCTCAAAGTCGTGAGAGTCGCTACACGAAGCATTGGGACCTCTTCGATAAAAAAGAAAAAAATTCTACGTAAACAAACAAAATTTTTAAGATTTTACTGGAAATGGAATTCAAATAACTTTCCGATCAAAACATTTAAATTATATGATTGTTTTGATACTTTTAGATCATATTGATTATATTCAAATCTGTCTTTTTAATTATGATTAATAGAATTTATACGACTACTCGATGTTCACAATGAATCAAAGAGTTCAAATAACGGTGTGAGTGCCTACTAATATAATTCTTAAAATTCGGTCTTCAACTTCTTAAAATTCGAATGAAAAATGTGACTCAATATTATCAAAAACAATGTTCAATAACATAAAAACAATATAGTATTTACATACCGAATAAATGAATAATGGTCAAGAATGCGGAGCGCAAAGCCCCCTAACAAAATGTTAAGGGGGGTTTGGGGGGCGGAGCCCCCAACGAGTACGCGAAGCGTACTTGTTTATTTTTAGTTTGCTGACTTGAATTTCCAAATTGAAAGGGCGATATTGCAATCAGCGACTGCCAAAATACTTTTGAAAATAAACTTTATTTTTCATCAAGTGACTTTTCGCATTTTTGGTCTGCCATTTTGAATTTCTCAATTTTCTATACAAAATCCGTTATTATCGATCTCAAACATTTTTCAATAATAAATTTTTCCTTAATAAAGCTATTTCTGGCATTTCCAATCCGCCATCTTGAATTGCTCAATTTTGAGTGCATATCCCTAATCAGCGACCGCAAATACTCTTAAATACCAACTTATGCCTTTATCAAGCAATTTTTTGCGTTTTTGTTCCGCCGTCTTGAGCTTCTGGATTGTCAGTGCAAATCAGTAATCGGCAACCCCAAAATCCCTTGAATACCAACTGTTGCCCTGATTAATCTTTTTTTTTTTTGCATTTTCGATCCGCCATCTTGAATTGCTAAAGTTTCCGTGCGAATCCGTAATCAGCGACCACGAAATTCTCAGATACAAACATTCGTCCTGATGACGCTTTTATTGCATTTCCGCTCCGCCATTTTTGATCCGCCATCTAGAATTTCTAAATTTGCATTACGAAATCGTAATCGACGACAGCAAATAGCCTGGAATATCAAATTTCACTCTGATAAAGAGGTTTTTTCTTGCATTTTTCGTCCGCTATCTTGATATTCTGAATATTCAATGCAAATTCGACATCGGCGACCCCAAAAACCTTAAAATACCGACTTTCGTCCTGATAAAGCTATTTTTCGATTTCCTGGGCCACCATATTGGATCCGTCATCTAGAATTTTCGAATTTGCATTAAAGATTCGTAATCAGCGACCCCAAAAACTGTCGAATACCAACTTTCACTCGGATCAATAAAATTTTTGCATTTTCAGTTTGCCATACTGGATTCGCAATGTTGAATTTCGAAATTTGCATAGCCAATTCGTAATCGGCGACCCCAAAAACTCTTAAATACCGACTTTCGCTCTTATCAAGTAATTTTTTTGCATTTTTGGTCCGCCATCCTTGATTTCGAAAATTGCATTGCAAATTCGTAATTAGCGACCGCAAAAACCCTTGAATGCCAATTGGCGCTCTGATCAAGCGCTTAACATATTGCTCTTGATGAGAGCGACAGTTGGTATTTAAGGGTTTCCGAGGCCACTGATTACGAAACTGCAATGCGAATTTTTAAATTCAAGATAGAGAACCGAAAATGCAAAAAAATGACTTGACAAGAGCGAAAGTTGGTATTCAAGGGTTTTTGGGGTCGCCGATTATGAATTGGAAATGCAAATTTCGAAATTCAAGATTGCGAATCCAGTATGGCAGACTGAAAATGCGAAAAAAACCCCTTATCTGGGCGTAAATTGGTATTAAAGGGTTTTTGGAGTCGCTGATTACAAATTCGGACAGAAAATTTAGAATTTAAAAATAGCGGATCCAAAATGGATGTCGGGAAATGCAAAAAATCGTTTGATCTGCGTGAATATTGGTATTGCGAGGTTTTTCAGATTGGTTATTAGGAATTTGCACTGGAAATTCGGAAATAAAAAATAAGGCACCAAAAATGCAAAAAATCATTTGATCTGGGTGACAGGCAGTATGTGAGGGTTTTTGGAGTCGCCGATTTCGAATTTGCAGTGAAAATTTTGCAATTCAATATGACGGTCGCGATATTGCGGACCGGAAATGCAAAAAAAGCTTTATCACGGCAAAAGTTGGTATTCAAGGGTTTTTGGGGTCGCTTATTACGGATTTTCACAATTCAGAAATTCAACATGGCGGATCAAAAATGCGAAAAATCCTTCATGTTTTAAGCAGATTATCCGAATAGCACTCCGGTTAAGTCGGAACTACAGGCTCAGAAATTTTATTTCGATGTGCCTACATCGGTGCTCTTTAATAAAAACCTTGCTCCATGAGGATCCACAAGGATCCCTCGATAATACGATTTTTCTCTCATAAGGATGAAAACTTGCCAATTCTCGTATATTGTCAATGCAGGATGCAACAAATTATAGATAAATAATTTCACCACAAGGTTAGATAAAGGAAATACGCCGAATGAATTTTTGGGTAGTGCAATATATTATATATATTTAAACTTGCTCTTTAGTATTTAGCCCACTTTGAGTGAGCTTCTGGGTAAAAAGCCAAATATTTTTGGAAAAGAGAATTTTACCATGGATAAGAATCCATTAATACATAAATGGAAGGCACAAGATTTGAAGGTGAGAGATTTGTAAAAAAAAATAGTTTTGATCGCGGGTTAAATAAGGAAGTTTATACTCCGATGCGAATTTCAAGAAGTACATTTAAAATAAAATTTTGCTCTGACGAGCAAATCTGTTATTTTCATTTCAACTGTATGACCAGCCTCTAACCCACGCTGGACAAGCATCAACTGATAATGTTGGTGCAATGAATATTGAAACAAACTATTCAGTCGATGGGTTAAATACAGTTTATACTCCGACGTAACGAGCAACAGAAGCAATTCCAGTTTCATCTTGCTTATGACTAGCAGCACTGTCATTTTTATTGGAAATTTCTCAGCAGTATCCAGCTAATTTCGAGCAAGTGCTTGCACGTAATTTAGATGCTGAATATTCTAAGACATCCATTTCCAACGTGGTTTACGTGAAGTTGAAATATTCTGATTGAAGTAGCAAGCAGTGCAAGTTCAATTTCAATCTTGAAACGCCGAAAATCTTTATCATTTCTATCTGAATTCTTTCAACGGCATCTCGTTTACATTGAGCAAGCACGAGCTCATGGCGCGTGAGATGCAGAAAATTTTAAAGAAGCATATGTCACTCTGGTCTCGAATGATTGCGTACAGAGATGGTAAGTGCTGGACTCGAAGTCGAAGCTAACTTTGCTTTCTTGCGAAGCTCCTTTGTTTGAATCGTATATTTATTAGCAGTATTTAGTCCACGTCAAGCGAGCACACTCTGATGAGCAGAGTGCATAAAATTACGAATAAATAATTTTTTCAGTGGGTTAGATGAAGTCAATAAGCCAATTGAAATTTTGAGTAGCGCAAGTTGAATTTTGTATTGCCATGACGAGCAGCTGTGTCATTTGAATTGAAACATTCGCTTCTGTATTGAACCCACTTTGAGAAAGCTTCAACTGCTTGATAAAAATCCTAATATTTAAAAAAAGTGAATTTCACCATGGGTTAAAATGAATTAGTAAATAGATGGAAGGCGCAGACGTCCTGATCAAATTTTATCCCACTCCAAGTAACAGCTGTGTCATTATTGTTCGAATTGTTTGAGTAGTATCTGGCGCTCGTTGAGCAAGCACTCACTGATTGTTTTAGTGTACGAGATTTGAAAAAACTCGTTTCGATCGTGGGTTAAAGGAAATTAATACTCCGATGCGAATTTCAAGAAGTACATTTCAAATAAAATTTTGCTCTGACGAGCAAATCTGTTATTTTTATTTCAACTGTAATAGCAGTCTCTAACCCACGTTGGACAAGCATTGACTGATAATATTGGTGCAATAAATATTGAAACAAACTATTTGGACGATGGGTGAAATACTGTTTATACTCTTGATGTATCGAGAAACAGAAGAAAGTTCAATTTCATCTTGCTTATGACGAACAGCAATGTCATTTTTCAAATAGAAATGATAAATATTTTCGTCATACTACAATTGGAATGGAACTTGCACCGCTGGCCCTTTAGATACAAATATTTGAACTTGACATGAAGCACGAGGGGAATTTGATTTTTAGAAACTTCACCACTCATATTACCAAGCAGTAAATGCTTGAAATGAGCTAGATACTGCTGATCAATTTTCCATAAATATGGCAGTGCTGTTCTTCATAAGCAAGATAAAACTGGACTTGCTTCTGTTGCTTGTTACATCAATAGTATAAACTCTATTTAACACGTCGTCAAAATTGTTTTTTTCAATATTTATTGCACCAACATTATCAATCGATGCTCGTTTATCGTGGGTTAGAGACTGCTCATGCAGTTGAAATGGAAAAAACAGAGGTGCTTGCCCAAGCAAAATTACATTTGAAATTGATCTTTCGCAATTCACATCGGAGTATTAACTTCCTTCAACCCACGATCGAAACGATTTTTTTCGAATCTCTCACATCAAAACTATCAGTGGGTGCTTGCTCAGCGTGGGCTAGACATTACTCAGCGATTTAAAAAATAATCACTCAGCTGTTTGTTGGAGTAGGAGAAAATTTGATCGGAACGTCCCGCGCCTTTTATTTATGTAGCAATTATGTATCAATATTAGGATTTTTGCCTAGCAGTTGAAGCTTGCTCAAAGTGGGCTCAATACACGGAGAAAAAAATTTGTTAAAAGCTACCGGCCTGTTTTATAATTATGATGTAAAAGACATGTAATGCAGTATTTATAGATGCGTGTTACACAAATTATGGGTTTTGATTGAAAAAAATATTTAAAAAAATGACGAATTTTTCTGATACAGCACGGTAATTTTTCTGACGCAGCACCGTAAAAATGCCGTGTCGCATCTTTCGTATTACGATTATAATACACCACGGTAATTTTTAACAGATTTTTCTCTTCGTGTACAGAAGAGAATGTTTCAATCCAAATGACACAGGTGCTTGTCATGGCAATTCTAAATTCGACGTGCACTACTCAAAAATTCAATGGGCATATTCACTCTGTCCAACCCGATGAAAGAATTATTTATCCATAATTTTATGCATCCTACTTACCAGAGTGTGCTCGCTCGACGTGGGCTAAATACTGCTAATGAATATACGATTCAAACGAAGGAGCTTTTCAAGAAAGCAAGTTAGCTTCGACTTCACGTTCAGTATTTACTATCTCTGTATGCAATCATTCAAGTCCGGAGTGACATACGCTTTTTTGAAATTTTCTGCATCTAACCCACCATGAGTATGTGCTTGCTCAATGTAAACGAGAAGCCGTTAAAAAATTCAAATAGAAATTATAAAGATCTTCGTCGTACTGAAATTGAAATTGAACTTGCACTGCTTGCCATGTCAATCAGAATATTTCAACTTCACGTGGACTACGATGGAAATTGATGTCTTGGAATCTTCAGCATCTAAATTACGTACAAGTCCTTGCTCGAAATGAGCTTGATATTGCTGAGAAATTTCCTATAAAAATGCCAGTGCTGTTCGTCAAAAGCAAAATGGAACTGGACTTGCTTCTGTTGCGCGTTATATCAGAGTATAAACTGTATTAAACCCATCGTCAAAATAGTTTGTTTCGCACCATAATTTATTGCACCAACAGTATCAGTTGATGCTTGTCCAACGTGGGTTAGAGACTGGTCACATAGTTGAAATAAAAATTGCAGATTTGCTCGTCAGAGCAAAATTTCATTTGAAATGTACTCCTCGAAATTCGCATTGGAGTATTAATTTCCTTTAACCCACGATCAAAACGGGTTTTTTTAAATCTCGTTCACTAAAACAATCAGTGGGTTCTTGCTCAACGTGGGCTAGATACTACTCAAACAATTTGAACAATAATGACACAGCTATTACTTGGAGTAGGATAAAATTTGATCAGGACGTCTCACGCCTTTCATCTATTTACTAATTTATTTTAACCCATGGTGAAATTCACTTTTTCTTAATATTAGGATTTTCACCAAGCCGTGAAAGATTGCTCAAAGTAAGTTAAATACAGAAGAGAATGTTTCTATTCAAATGACACAGGTGCTCGTCATGGCAATACTAACTTCAACTTGCGCTACTCAAAAATTCAATAGGCTCATTTACTTTATCTAACCCACTGAAAACATTATTTATCCATAATTTTATGCACACTACTTATAGAGTGTGCTCGCTCGACGTGAGCTAAATACTTCTAATTAATATACGATTTAAACAAAGGAGCTTTCCAAGAAAGCAAAGTTAGCTTCGACTTCGAGTCCGGCATTTACCATCTCTGTACGCAATCATCCGAGTCTAGAGTGACAGACGCTTTTTTGAAATTTTCTGCATCTCACCCGCCATGATTTCGTGCTTGCTTAATGTGAACGAGAAGCCGTTGAAAGAATTCAAACAGAAATGATGAAGATTTTCGTCGTTCTAAGATTGAAATTGAACTTGCATTGCTTGCTTTGTCAATCAGAATATTTTAACTTCACGTGAACCACGATGGAAATTGATGTCTTGGAATCTTCAGCATACCCTACCTACCAGAGTGCACTCGCTCGACGTGGGCTCAATATTACTAATAAATATACGATTCAAACGAAGGAGCTCTTCAAGAAAGCAAAGTTAGCTTCCGGCAATTTAATCATTCAAGTCCAGAGTGACACACGCTTTTTTGAAATTTTCTGCATCTCACCCGCCATGAGCCGTTGAGAAAATTCAAATAAAAATGATAAAGATTTTCGCCGTACTGAGATTCAAATTAAACTTGCACCGCTTGCCATTTCGATCAGAATATTTCCACTTTACGTGAAGCACGATGGAAATTGATGTCTTGAAATCTTCAGCATCCAAATTACGTGCAAGTCGTTGCTCGAAATGAGCTGGATACTGCTGAGAAATTTCCAATAAAAATGACAGTGCTGTTCGTCATAAGCAAGATGAAACTGGAATTGCTTCTGTTGCTCGTTACATCAGAGTATAAATTGTGATGAACCCATCGTCAAAATAGTTATTTCCAATATTTATTGCACCAATAGTATCAGTTGATGCTTGTCCAACGTGGGTTAGAGACTGGTCATGAAGTTGAAATAAAAATAATAGATTTGCTCGTGAGAGCAAAATTTCATGTACAATGTACTTCTTGAAATTCGCATCGGAGTATTAATTTCCTTAACCTACGATTGAAACTAGTTTTTTAAAATCTCGAACACTATAACAATCAGTGGGTGCTTGCTCAATGTGAGCTAGATACTACTCAATCAATTCGAATAATAATGACTCAGCTGTTAGTTGGAGTAGGATATAATTTGATCAGGACGTCCCAGGCCTTCCATCTATTTACTAATTTATTTTAACCCATGGTAAAAATTACTTTTTCAAAATATTAGAATTTTTACCTTGCAGTTGAAGTTTGCTCAAAGTGGCCTAAATACAGAAGAGAATGTTTTAATCCAAATGACACAGGTGCTTGTCATGGCAATACTAAATTCGACTTGCGCTAATTGAAAATTCAATAGGCTCATTTATTTTATTTAACCTACTGGACAAATTATTTATCCATCATTTTATGCACCCTACTTATCAGAGTGTACTCGCTCGATGTGGGCTCAATACTACTAATAAATATACGATTCAAACGGAGGAGCTTTTTAAGAAAGCAAAGTTAGCTTCCGGCATTTACCATCTCTGTATGCAATCATTCAAGTCCAGAGTGACATACGCTTTTTTGAAATTTTCTGCATCTCACCCGCCATGAGTATGTGCTAGCTCAATGTGAACGAGATGCCGCGGTCGTTGAGAAAATTCAAATAGAAATGATAAAGATTTTTGTCCTACTGAGATTGAAATTGAACTTGCACCGCTTGCTATTTCAATCAGAATATTTCAACTTCACGTGAAGCACGATGAAAATTGATGTCTTGGAATCTTCAGCATCCAAATTACGTGCAAGTCCTTGCTTGAAATGAGCTGGATACTGCTGAAAAATTTCCAATAAAATGACAGTGCTGCTCGTCATAAGCAAGATGAAACTGGAATTGCTTCTGTTGCTCGCTACATCACAGTATAAACTGTATTTAACCTATAGTCAATGTAGTTCGTTTCAATATTCATTATACCAACAGCATCGGTTGATGCTTGTCCAACGTGGGTTAGAGACTGGTCATACAGTTGAAATGAAAATAACAGATTTGCTCGTGAAAGCAAAATTTCATTTGAAATGTACTTCTTGCAATTCGGATCGGAGTATTAACTACCTTTATCCCGCGATAAAAACTATTTTCTTTCAAATCTCTTACACCAAAACTATCAGTGGGTGCTCGCTCAACGTGGGCTAGATACTACTCAAACAATTCGAATAATAATGACACGGCTGTTAGTAACAATCCCCTAATAAAAAGTTGGTGTGTAACGATATATTTCGATACTAATTGTTGCCATTTCATTCGTGCTGTGATTGGTCGGTTGGCCGGACTTGAGCGCGACTTCACACCTTGCGTGTGAGCGACTCCACACATCGCGCGAGTCTCGGATGAGTTTGACAGTTGATTGCGGTTATACGTCTGTCACGATAGCCGGAGAAATCGGTTTGTTACACATTACGCGTAATATACGAGTATGAAGGATCTGCGCGTCACTTGAAAAGAGTCGGTGAGATGATTTCAAGAGGAACACGGATATCAATCACCTGTAACGGTGCTTTGGTGCGCGCATTCGTACATCGCAAGTCGCGCGCGATGTTTTGACAGTCGGTGCGGGGTTATACGTCGTGTTGATCGACGAGATCGCTTCGAAAAGATGAAGCTTGGATGAAATTTTTTGCAATCAACGGTGAGTAGTATTCAATTTGCGAAAAAAAACTTTTCACCATCAAGTCAACCATTATTCATATCAGCAAACAGTAATTTTGATTTCTTCATAATAATTTATTATTCCGAAGTATGAGTATATCACCAGGACTCCGTTCTGGCCAGAATACTGTTTTAATTGTAAAAATTTTATCGATGTTTATCCATAGATGTAACAGAATATTTGGATGCCGATTTTGGGTCAATAATGTACATCGACATATCGAGAGTCTCAAATGAGTTTGACAGTTGATGCGTTTGAAGATACGGAGCGTCATGTCAGTTACACCAGAACGACAAAATCGGTGAGCTATGATGAATAGCTTATTCGTGTTCCCCAGAAAAATTCCAAAAGAAATCACACGCTTTGAATCTTTCAACAAGGAACAAAAATTTGCTCATGCCCAGATCTGCCGAGGTTCATTTGCAAACCTACAGGTCGAAAAAGGTTTTTGGCATATTTAAGCATGTTCCGTGAGGAATTATTCCATCGCAAATAGCTTATTAGTGTCGCCCAAACAAATTTCCGGTTCAAAACACACGCTTTGAAACTTTGAACAACGAAAAAAAAAGTTCGTCATAACCCCACGCCCGGGTCAGCAAACTCCATTTGCAAATGGACGGGCCAAAACGATTTTTGGTATTTTTGAGCATGTTTTGTAAGGAATCTTATCATCGTAAATGGCTTATTCGTGTTCCTCAGGAAATTTTCGATCGAGAACACACGCGCTGAACCTTTAAATAACGAAAAAAAGGTTTTCGTGGAATGGAATGGAATAAATTGGGATTTTCGATTCAAAACACAGGCTTCAAGCCTTGAAACGACGAAAAAAAACTCTTTCGTGAAATAAAATAGAATTTTCAATTCAGAACACAGGCTTTAAATCTTGAATCGACGAAAAAAAACTTGTTCCTGGAATAGAATAAAATGAAATGGAATTTTCGATTTAAAACACAGGCTTCAAAACTTGAACCGACAAAAAAAACTTTTCCGTGGAATGGAATGTAATGGATTGGAATGGAATAGATTGGAATGGGATGGAAATTTCGATTCAAAACACAAGCTTCGAACCTTGAAACGACGAAAAAAAAATTTCGTGGGATGGAATAGAATTTTCGATCTAAAACACCGGCTTTAAACCTTGAAACGACGAAAAAAAACTTTTTCGTGAAATGGAATGGAATTTTCGATTCAAAACACGGGCTTCAAATCTTGAATCGACGAAAAAAAAACTATTTCCTGGAATGGAATAGAATGGAATGGAATTTTCGATTTAAAACACAGGCTTCAAATCTTGAAACGAAGAAAAAAAACTTTTCCGTAGAATGGAATGGAATGGATCGAAATAGAATGGATTAGAATGGAATGGAATTTTCGATTCAAAACATGGGCGTCAAATCTTGAAACGATGAAAAAAGACTTTCGTGGAATGGAATGGAATTTTCGATTCGAAACACAGGCTTTAAATCTTGAAACGAAGAAAAAAAACATTTTCATGGAATGGAATGGAATTTCCGATTCAAAACACATGGCTTCAAACCTTGAAAAAACGAAAAAAAAAAATTCCGTGGAATGGAATGGAATGGAATTTTCGATTCGAAACACAGGCTTCAAATCTTGAAACGACGAAAAAAAAAATTTCATGGAATGGAATGGAATTTTCGATTCAAAACACAGGCTTCAGACCTTGAAACGACGAAAAAAAACTTTTTCGTGGAATGAAATGGAATTTTCAATTCAAAACACAGGCTTCAAATCTTGAAACGACAAAAAACTTTTTCGTGGAATGAAATGGAATTTTCGATTCAAAACACAGGCTTCAAATCTTGAATCGATGAAAAAAAACTTTTTCGTGGACTGACATGAAATGGAATTTTCGATTCAAAACACAGGCTTCAAATATTGAAATGACGAAAAAAAACTTTTTCATGGAATGGAATAGAATGAAATGGAATTTTTGATTCAAAACACAGGCTTCAAGCCTTGAAACGATGAAAAAAAACTTTATCGTGGAATAGAATAGAAAGGATTGGAATGGACTTTTCGATTCAAAACACAGGCTTCAAATCTTGAAACGACAAAAAACTTTCTCGTGGAATGGAATTTTCGATTCGAAATACAGGCTTCAAATCTTGAAACGACAAAAACAAACTTTTCTGTGGAATAGAATGGAATGGAATTTTTGATTCAAAACACAAGCTACAGACCTTGAAACGATGAAAAAAAAACTTTTCCGTGAAATGGAATGTAATGGAATCGAATTTTCGATTCAAAACACAGGCTTCAAACCTTGAAACCACGAAGAAAAACTTCTTCGTGGAATGGAATGAAATGGAATTTTCGATTCAAAACACAGGTTTCAAATCTTGAAACCACGAAGAAAAACTTTATTGTGGAATGGAATGGAATTTCCGATTCAAAACACAAGCTTCAAACTTTGAAACCACGAGAAAAAACTTCTTCGTGAAATGGAATGAAATGGAATTTTCGATTCAAAACACAGGCTTCAAATCTTGAAACCACGAAGAAAAAACTTTTTCGTGGAATGGAATGGAATGGAATTTACGATTCAAAACACAGGCTTCAAACCTTGAAACCTTGAAACAACTGACATCATTTTTACCTGGAAACTATGAATTTCTCGATAAAAAAAATTGTTTAGCTAAAAACAGATGAAATTCTAAATTTTCTACGAGTTCTCCAACGTGTTCTCTTCATCATGTACAACTGACATTGTTTTTCTTGGAAACTATGGATTTATCGATAAAAAAAATTCATAGTTTTCGGGTAAAAACTATGTCAGTTGTACACGAAGAAGACAACACGCTGAAGAACCCGACGAAATATTTAAAATTTCGTCTGTTCTTAGCTAAACAATTACTTTTTATATCCATCAATTCATAGATTTCAGGTGAAAACTGTGTCAATTGTACATGAGGAAGAGAACACGCTGAAGAACTCATCGAAATATACTACCGCCGTTCCGACAAGCTGTTTCGACTCCAAGTACGACCGACAAATTCCGTTCGACAAATCCGCTAGGGTTCGAGGCACGCATTTTTTCTCGGGTATGAATTTAAAAGTTGCCACTCGGGGTTTCTTAAGGTTGCACGGTACGTATCTGAGCTTAACATTTAGAAATATGTACTTCGATTACTAAATATTAAAGCAATTAATAAATTTCAGACCATAGTCAAGGTCGAAGCGCTGCGGCGCTGACGGGCAGCCGCTCGCGCGCTAAAGCGCGCGTGTAGGACCCTAGTAGGATTAAATTTGATCGGTGCATCTTGCGCCTTCCATTTATGTATTAATTGATTCTGACCCATGGTAAAAATCACTTTTTTCAAGAATATCAGGCTTTTCACTCAGCAGTCGAAGCCTGCTCAAAGTGGGCTAAGTACCGAAGAGCAAGTTTCAATATAAATGACACAAGTTTTCGTCATTGACGAAAACTTTAATTTTACTTGCGCTAACCAAAAATTTGTTCCGCGTATTCCCTTTATCTAACCTTGTGGTGAAATTATTTATCTATAATTTGTTGCACCCTGGATTGACAAAATACGAGAATTGGCCAGTTTTCATCCGTGAGAGAAAAAAATCGTATCTTTGAGGGATCTTTGTGGATCTTCATGGAGCAAGGTTTTTATTAAAGAGCACCAATGCAGGCTCTTTGAAACGAAATTTCCGAGCCTGTAGTTCCGATTTAGGCAAAGTGCTATTCGGCTCAACAATCTGCTGAAAACATGAAGAATTATTTGCATTCTTGGTCTGCCATGTTGAATTTCTGAATTGTGCAAATCTGTAATCAGCGACCTCAAAAACCCCCTGAAAACCAACTTTTGCCCTGATAAAGCTATTTTTCGCATTTCAAGATGGCGGATCCGCAATATCGGATGCGCCATCTTGAATTGCAAATTTTTTACTGCAAATTCGTAATCGGCGACCCTGGAAACCCTTAAATACCAACTTTCGCCCAGAGCCCAATTTTGAATTTCTGAATTTTTATTGAAAATTCCTAAAAAGCAATCTCAAAAACCCTGGAATATCAATTTTCGCGTAGATCAAGCGATTTTCTTGCATTTTCCGACAGTCATAATTGCATAATTAATGCGAATGAAATTACGCTGGAAATTATGTAACGTTTTTTTGTGGAAATCTCAAAAATTTCGCGGTTTTTTCAACGTTTTTTTCTTAATCTTTAAAATTTCGTTTTGACGAGACCTTGCATTCTCGTATCATCAAGCGGTATTACTGTCCCCCTATCATTATAATTTTTCGTTCGAAGTGACTCGGAAATGTCATTGAGAATGACATTTAGTCACTTCGATCGCGGCACACTCGACAGACGTGAGCTCAGACCGACTGACGCACAGTAGGAGAAAAGCCCAAAAACCTGGCCAAAACCTCAAATGACCTTTGACGGGAATGAAAATTGGCTTACAGGAGTTTTTAAGGTCGCTGATTACGAATCTGAAAGCCAAATTATCGTAAACAAAATGGCCGATCCAATATGGCTGACATGAATGTTAAAAAGTTGCCAGATGTCGACAAAAATTGGTATTTGCGGGTTTTCAAGGTCGCTGATTACGAATCCGCAAGCCAAATTATCGTAAAAAAAATGGTCGATCCAATATGGCCGACATGAACGTTAAAAAGTTACCAGATGTTGACAAAAATTGGTATATACGGGTTTTCGAGGTCGCTGATTACCAATCCGATATCTATTGTTTATAACTTGCAACAAAGAGCTTACAGCAAATTGTTATAAACAAAATGGCCGAGTATCCTGCTAAATAGATAAATTAATACATAAAAAAAATCATCATAATAAAATAAACGTGAACAGTGTATTCTACGCAATTATTATTTTTATTTCCAAAATACATACGGAACGTTTCAAAAATAGAAAATTTTATTCTTAATCAAAATCGTAATCGGAGTCGGAGTCAGAATCATTATCCGAGTTTGTATCTATTACAACTCCCGGCACGGCTTCAATCTCGGCTGATTATTAGAAATACTTCTTTCCTTGTCAGCACCAATTCTTTGTAACCGGATCCTGTAATAAAGACATAAAATTGTAGAAAATTGGTGTTAAAGGAAAAGATAAAATTTTCAATTAATACAATAACTTGAACAATGTACATTATTTTACCAAATAAATAACCGCAATAATTGAAATAATTTTAAAAAAATTAGACAGAAAATATTGACATGGATTTGGTTAAAAGAAAGCTTTGCTTACTATATAATATATATATATTCAAATATTTTATTTGAATGTTATAACATTTCATTCATATTTAAGAAATTTTTATGTGGTTGATTTTGATATGTATATATATATATGCATACGTATATATCATAATTAAATCACAGAAAATTTATATATATATATATATATATATATACATACACATACATATATATTAAAATAATTTATTTCAAGCGTATAACGGCCGTCTTGTCCGTTATGATGCTACTTCACTCATTCTCAGGTAGAGGCGCAGAGGCTGCTCAATAGTGCCGCGTGCACGCTCGGCTACCGCACGATGCGAAAAAAATCATAACGGACAAGACGCACGTTTTCCGCAGGTAACTCTTGTAAATTTCGAAAGCTTATACATTAAACTAAAGGCCGAGACTAGGAGCTTTGCAAAATGTGACAAAATATATAACTTTTCGGACCGTTGAAAATATAAGTTTTCAAAATTATTCAATTTTATTTATGCCGAAGGCTATACTACATTTCAATCATTTATACATGAAGTTTAGATTCAACCGATGTAAAAATATGTTCTACATACCTCCAGAAGTCGTATCCATGTTGCAGAATTGAAATTAAACCCGTCACTTTAAAGTTATGGGTTTTTGAAGTCAGCGTTATTTTCGTCTGTTCAGCGCGTGACACGTACACTCTTCACGAACACTAACTGCCAACTGACGCTGCGGCGCAGGTACACACTTTCCCTTCCACTATAGAATGCAGTTACTAGTCCTCTACCGACTCTACTAGTACTCAACTGACCCTATTTCGAAAATTTATTTTTTGGGGTTTTGGCCAGGTTTTTGGGCTTTTCTCCTACTGTGTGACGGGACAATAGCACGGCGCACTTCACGCGGCACCTCCGTTCGACAAAATTCATCATTTTTAATAAACTTTGATATTTTTTTCCACTGCAAAAAAAAAAATGTAAAACACTTTAGTACGAATGGTCTGGATTCGGAAAAATATGAACTTTAATAGAATATTTTTTGAAGGCATTTTCATCTTTAAAAAAAAAAAAAAAATTCCACAGCAAGAACTACAAATCGGATGATTATGCCATATTTTTTTCCAAAGAGAGCGAAAAAAAATTCTTTGCGATACGTACTTAACATCAGTCAAAATTTCCCTCCAAATGCGATTGAAAAAGTATGGCTACCCCCGAATTGTCACCCTATACATAGATATGTTGCGTTTAAGTAGATAATGCTATATTCAAAAAAATCAAATCTCGAAGGACTACTCTAATATTTATTGAGACCTGGAATAACGACCTAACGACTCTAATATACATCTTATAAATTCATATATATAAATAATTAAGAAAATTCGAATCTACAATGATTACTCTAATATAGATTCAGGTCTGAATTAACGATCACTCCAATATACATTTTGAAAATACATATATGTAAATAATAAAGAAAATTTAAATCTCGAATGGCCGCTTCAATATAAATTCAGATCCGAAATAACGACAACCCTAATGTATATCTTAATAAATATGTATATAATTATTTAAAGCATCAAATCTCGAATTACCACCTAAATGTAAGTTGATACCTGAAATAACAACCACCCCAATATACATCGTATATATTAACGGGTTACATACAGTTAGAAGGCTTTAAAAAGACGGATTTTCAAGAATTTTTTTCGCGCAGACTATTCAATTTATTAATCTGAAAATTGGTGTACATATTATAATAACCTTATAATATATTAACATATTTTTTATTTGTAAAAATAATCATCGCGAATGTTGCTATCGCCGATCTCCTAGAGCTCCGCAAAAAAAACCAATTTTGCGGTGATCACGATATCTCTGGACCGGATTATCTGAAATGAAAAAACCAAATAAATTTCGTTAATATAATACATTATCTAGTATTTAATCGAAGGAATTAGCGAAAAAATAATTTTTGACAAAATGGCGACTTCTCAAAATAAAAGACTCGATTTTGAACGAAAATTTAAGCCTTAAATTGTTTATAAAATGGAAAATATTTATCGGAGAAAAAAAATCTTCGATTAATTACTAAAAAATCTAGTTAAAAAGGTTGTGTTAAAATTTGAGACTGATCGGTTTAGCCGTTTTCGAGAAATCTTGATCACCGATTTTGAAAACATAGTTTCGAGAAAAACGCGTTTAAAGTTTCAAACTGCGAGACGCGCCTCCCTAACGCGCCTTCATAAATGTGTCTATAACTTCGAAAATATTCGTCTGATTGACATAAAATTTTGAGTGTGTATGCTCCAATATATGTATATTCAGAAAATACAAAAAAAAACGATTTTTTGAAAATTACAAGTGTATGTAAGCCCTTAAAAAACACTCGCGAACACTCGCACACACACACACACATACACTCTTTTATATATATAAAGATAAAATATATATTTAAAGCATCAAATCTCGAATGACCACCCAAATGTAAGTTGATACCTGTGCAATAACGACCACCATAATATACATCGTATATATAAAAAAATACTCGACACACTCGCACATACACACATATACCCTTTTTTATATAGAGAGAAAGAATATACATGCAAGCCTGTGTATAAGCTCGAGACTACAATTGGCGAGGTGGGGGAACGTCGTGTTCTCGCACTCACTCATATTTTCCCACACCAATGCAAGGCCTCTCTGTAAAAGTCGTATCATACCGCTTATACATGGGCTAGTATATCCATAGCGACGTGACCGGCGAAAGCTTGACCAACTTTTCCGATGCTGAATATTCGGATTAATTCGCCTAATATCATGATATCTCAGTATCGCATTGGTGGAAAACAATGACAATGGTATCAAATGAAAGATCAAATTATTTCTAGATCACTAGAGCTCATAGATCTTAAAAAGATGCTCGTGTTTTTTAGTAATATCGGATTGAAATTCAAATCGGGTTCGGCGGGAGGCATATTCGCGTATATAAGAGTGCGCGGCAATCTCGACTGAGACTCTCAGTTTCTTTAATACTTGGCGTCGAGTCACTGCCGCGACTCTTGATACAGGCTGTCCCAGGGACGAATGTCAATACCGGGAGGGTAGATTCATTACGTAATATGGAGTAAAAAAAAGTCCTCTGCCATTTTTTAATATTTTGAACCCCTCAATTGTTATTAATTTTTAAAATAAGCCGATGAGATGCGCCCATTTACCTTGCTTTCGTCGACATGGTGGGAGCACGGTTCCTGTCGGCACCAACACAGCCGGGTATCGCTCACAGACGTCAACAAGGTGAATGGGCGCATCTCATTGGCTGATTAAATTAATTAATAATAATTCAGGGGTTCAAAATATCAAAAAATAGCAAAGGACTTTTTTACTCGATATTACGTCATGAATCTACCCTCCCGGTATTTATATTCGTGCCTGGAACAGCCTGTATATATTTTTTGCCCAATATCGCA
Source organism: Alloplasta piceator (assembly GCA_946863875.1). Lineage (NCBI taxonomy): Eukaryota > Metazoa > Arthropoda > Insecta > Hymenoptera > Ichneumonidae > Alloplasta > Alloplasta piceator. The sequence continues at coordinate 53,308,172 of OX333071.1, forward strand.
AGTTTTCAGGAAGTTAGAGTGATCATGCTCCTTTTTTGAAAAACGCAATATTTTATAAACCCAAATTCCTCAATCAAGTAGTCCGAAATTTAATATCAATTTGCTATTTAAGTGATCAAGAATTTTTCGGAAATTTCAAAATCTCATCAAATCTGCACAGCTCAAGCGATTTTCGCGAAATTGAATACCAAGTATCTTCGTCTATTATCTATCTCATATAAATTTTCAGCCTGGTATTACGACTAATGTGTGTGGTAGAGCGATCATGCGCTTTTTGCAAAGAATTAGAAGCTATATAAATCACGAATCACGTGTGCGATTCTCGCAAAATTCAATCCCAACAAATTTTATCACTCAAACTATTAGTACAAGTTTTTTTTAACATGATATCGCAAAATTTGTGGGGAAAAATCGAGTCCAATGAAAAATCGATTTTTCAACAAAAATTGTCGAAGAATTGATTTTTATGGGGCTTTACTGTCCCAACAGAATATGAAATTGCGTAAATTATTTCAGGGATGGTACGATGTTGGATTTCACGGTTCCGGTATGATAAAAACGCCAAATATCGATGCTCTCGGTTATACCGGTTTGATACTTGACAATTATTATGTCTCGCCGATATGCACGCCTTCAAGAAGTGCCTTGATGACGGGAAAGCATCCAATCCATACTGGCATGCAGCATGGAGTGAGTATAAAAAAATCTCACATTTTGGAAATTAAAAAAAATTGTGGAAAATTTAATCTTGTCAATGAGCACAATCATAATAAAACAATTTTCCAGGAATGTATAATTGTAATATTCCTTTTGCGTATATTATGACTGCATAAAAAATATACTACTACCCTGGTGGAACTGTATGGTCATATTTTGTGAGAATCTAACATATTTGTTCAGATTTTTTCTAAGATATTAACAGAAGTTGATAAATTCTGTAAAAATTGTGTAAGAAATTGACAAAAATTGCCCAATTATGTGGTTATTTAACCAGGAATTGGGACCGTAATCCATATTTTGTCAGTAAATGTCAAACAATAAATGATCATTTTTTATAATTTTATGTCAAATACCGAAGATTATGCTAGTCAGTTTTTGACATATTATGAAATTTTTTGTTATGACCCTGGTGGAAGTTTCTGGTCAGATTTTGTGAGAATTGAACATATTCGTTCAAGATTTCTTTAAATATGTTAACGGAAATTGATCAATTTTTTAAAGAATTTGTAAGAAATTAACAAGAAATGCCCAGTTATGTAGCTATATGACCAGGAATTGGAACCAAAAGTCATATTTTCTCAGTAAATGTCAAATAAATAATCATTTTTTATCATTTTATTTCAAATACCGAAGATTTTGTTCGTCAGTTTTTGATATATTAGAATATTTTTTGATAGTTTTCGATAAGTATAGTAGTAATAAAATGGCATCATAGAATATTTTATTACATTTTCTGGATTTTTATTTCATAATATATTCCATTTTGGGATTTAAATATAAATTAATGCATTTTTACTGGACAATAATTTCTTTATTATTTATTCCTGAATGACTGTTTTCTCTTACATATTCATGTTATGTTCTGTATCTGCCACTTATATATCAATTAAGTTGGCAGTATCACAGTACAGTACGTAACACTTATTGTTCACTTGATATACGAAGTATCCCGATAATTCTCTGGGTTTCATTAATCACTTAAAAACAAAACTGAAATATTATTATCTTATAATGAAAATAAAACCTTTTTATATGGTATCAAAATGAAATATTATCTCAATTCATATCATTATTATCTTATAATGAAAATAAAAACTTTTTATACGGTATCAAAATGAAATATTCTTTCAATTCTCTGGGTTTTATGAATCACTTTAAAACAAAAATAAAATATCATTGTTATCTTACAATGGAAATAAAAACTTTTCATATGGTATCAAAATAAAATATTCTCTCAATCTTTTTTTTGGTAGTAACAATTTTTATATGTCTCTTTTAAGCAGAGAGGAACTTTGTACTATTGGTATTGATTTTGTGTTCCTTCTCCGATATTATCCCCAAAATATATATCACAACCATATAATAAATATAGCTGAAAAATCTTGAAAGGATGAACACTTCTGGTGTCCAGTGATATTTTGACGATGTACACTAGTAAACTATCACTTTTATAGTGCTTATTCTTTCGAAATTGTTTTTCGGGCAGTGTCGGTTACGCGGTTTAAGTACGTGTTTATTTTCTTTTCTTCGACTCTGGCGCGTTCATCATGGAAATTTTTCTTTAGCCAAACCGAGAAAATTGTCGCCAGCGCCGCTTTTTTTTTGGTGAAAATAACGTTCGCTCCTTTCCCTTCGTTTTTCGTGTTGTTCGCGCGGCAATCTTCTTTATCCAGTTGTCGTAGCCAATATACACTTTGTCGTTTTTGACATCACACACTTCTGCATGTGGTTGTGATTGAATGGTGTCTTGAGAAAAAGAAAAATATATTTCATGTAAATCTTAGTTAATGCGTTAACTCGCTTAAATAATAGAGAAAATTTTATCCTTTCTGTATTTATATCCGTCGTAGTGATTCTAAATTTTACAAATAATACATGGCTTTATTTAATATTTATATGATGCACCAAATAGAATATTCCAATAATGAAAGAATCTAATCAAAAATTCCTTGAACGTACAAAATGATTCATTAGAATTTTGAACATTTTTTATACCTTTATTCTCTTCGATCGGACATTCCAGTTGATTTTTCAACTTTTCGATGGTGTTCCGAAGTTTTTGAACTTCTTGTTTGAGATCATGTCGATTCAAGTCGGCGTCGGAGTCGGATGAAATATTTAGCAAAAAGCTGGTCTCTTTTTTTTTCAATACCTGCATGGATAATTATTTGTTATGCATATCCTATTCTATATGCGTAGATATTTACTACGTACAAAGTATTAAAAAAATAAATCTAAATTTAAATTCAAAACCCAGTAAATAGCGTTAATCGATAAAATAATGAAGGATATTTTTTGCTAAGACTATCACTCGATGTACTCACTTGTGTTGAAAGTTCCTGAGTCCTCGTCTCCTCCTTTTCATCTTCGGAATAATCCCTTGTCGACGCATTTGCTTTGAGATGAGCATTCACTATTTCATTTTCGTTGGTTTTTTTTGCCAGATGCTGATGTTTTCTTTTTCCCTGTAGAAATAATAATTTCATTCGATGAATTGAAACTTTTTTTATTTTATAATAATATATTAACAAATTCACCTTTTCCATCTTTTTTGTCGCAACTGTCTCGTTAACAGTTGGATCTTGCTCGTCTTCCTCAATTGTCGTATTAATGGAATCATTTATCTGACTGTCATTCAGTTTTGGTACCGGTACGCGTTTATTTTTTATTTCTTCTTCGAGTTTTTCGCGATTGCCTACAACAAATGTTTTTTTTTTCAATTTTATTTCACAGGTGCATATATGGTGTTATTGAAAATTTCCACGTGTCTTCAACCTCCTTTCTTCAATTACTATTACATAACCTTTGTCTCTATTTAACTTCCTACATTATCAGTGTAAATAAAATATTAATAAGTACTTACCATTTATCAGAAGAATTTGGCATTTCTTTTTCTTTCCTGCAGGCGTGTTGACTTTGTATATAACCTTTCTTCGTTCCGTCACTTTTTGCTTCGTGTAATTGAGGAGGTTAAAATTCTCGATATTTGAAGTATCAACCATGTCATACTTTCGTGTTTTTGGATAAATGATGTGAGCCCACACCATATTTTTTTGCTAAATGATTGGAAAGGATTGTAATCAGAAATCAAAATGCGCTTCCACAAGCTGCACTGGAACGAGACAAAGGACGAGTCGAGACGAGAAAAGATATAAAGGAGAGTATGTATATCTACGCTCTCTCTCTCTCTCTCTCTCTCTCTCTCTCTCTCTCTCTCTCTCTCTCTCTCTCTCTCTCTCTCTCTCTCTCTCTCTCTATCTTTTCAGTCGGCGTCATGGTGGGAGACAACGGGGCAGTAGAATAACAAATTTTCGCGGCAATTCGGCACCACGAGAGATATTAATGTAAGTTGCCATAGACGTCGGACAAGTTTTGTTTTCACAAAAATGCCTAAAGGATCTTACAAAAAATATTTGCATGAGGCTTATTCTAGTGAAAAAATACCAAAAAGTACGTTTTTTAATAGAAAACAGGTAACACTTAATAAAGTTCGAGAACCACAAGCTGTAAGTATATAAAAACATAACCTAAAATATATATGAATAAAAACACTAACAATTTAATTATCAATTACCGTATCAGGCATATGTTTATACATATAATTACGTATTCGTCGCGACACACTATAATTCCAGAATAAAGAATAACGAAAGTTCATTGCTTGCATAAGTGCCACACTGACCAATTGAGATTTTTGCAGATACACATTGATGTGCCAGAGACACTTTCCGTCCAGAATTTTCAAAATGACGAACAGGAGGAGAGAATATTTCCATCAACTTCTTCAGAAAATGCCTCACAAACAATTGCTGTCGACGAAACAGATAAAAGTACATTGAGCGAAAGCAGTGACAATAACAATTTGGAGGATAGTTTCTCAGAAGAATCCGATTTTGATAACTGTGGAAACTTCGATGAGGTAAATATATTCTAAATTATTCAGCATCACCTAATTTTTTCGTTCAGATAAATGTACCGCGCGTTTGACAAAAAAAATGAATTTGCGATATTGGCATTAAACAAAATATATGCACCATACATTCATTGTTATTAATTGTAGCAAGGGGAAGACAACAGTTACATGGAAATGGATGACAACGTTGGTGAGACAGCTGAAAAAATGGACAACTCTCACTTAAATGATGTGATGTGCAACTGCAGCAGTACAACTATTGGAGAGGCTCTGTTAACTATTATGTTGATTGGTATACGACATTCGTTGCCTTGGGTTGCAATAGTAGATATTTTGCGAGCAATAAATCTTTTTCACGATAACAAAAAAATACCGGACACAAAATTCCAACTATTCCGGTATTTTCCATCTCATGTAAAAAAGGCAAAGTATCATTTGTACTGTTCTCATTGCAAGGCTTATTTGAATGAAAAAAAAAGACTTGCAGAAAATCGTTTGTACTTGTGGATATAGATTAGATCCGAGAAAGGAACAATCATATTTTATAGAATTTGACATTGAAACTCAACTGGTCAATCTTTTGAAAAATGAAAATACCGCAAGAAATCTAAAAGCACGATTTAATCGCAAGAAAATGAACGAGACAGCTATGGAAGATATATACGATGGTCGCATGTACCAAAAGTATGTCGAACTAGGAATGCTAAACGATTGGAAAAATATGTCGTGTACTTTCAATACCGATGGCTGCCAACATGCCAAATCGTCTAAGTTTTCTGTATGGCCGATTTATTTGGAAATTACCGAATTAAGAATGAAGTCTCATGGAAAAGGTATTCTCTTGGCTGGACTTTGGGTAGACAAGCACGAACCAGACATGAATTTATTCCTTAAACCATTCGTCAATCAAGCAAATAAATTAATGACAGAGGGATTTAACTGGCGATTGGGAGACGAAGTCATTAATAGTAAACTCTTTTTCATTTGTTGTTGTGTCGATTCTCCATGTCGTTGTGCTGTACTGTCGATGAAACAATATACCGGATATTACGGGTGTACGTACTGTTATCATCCAGGTGAAAATGTCAAAAACACAAGAAAATACCCAATATCTGTAGACGTGCCAAATCTAAGAACGGATAATGATATTAAAGAAAAGATGATCGAAATTGGTACTTCGACAACAACGGTAGACGGAAAAGGAGTTATGAGGCCTTCTGTATTGATGAATTTATTACATTTCGATTTAGTCTCAGGAATTCCACCCGATTATATGCACGCATGTTTGCTAGGTGTTACTCGCCAATTCACCGAAATTATTTTGTCTTCTGTACACAAAGAATTTTATGTGGGAAGTCCAGAAAAAATAGTTATGATTGACAAAAGACTAACACAAATCACTCCACCGTCGATTATCCACAGAACACCGCGAAGTATCAATGAACGGAAATTATGGAAAGCATCAGAATGGCGTGCATGGTTACTATTTTACTCTTTGGTTTGTCTCAAAGGAATATTGCATTCCAAATACTTGGCACATTGGGCTCAATTTGTTGCTGCTATGACAATCCTTCTAGGTGATTCAATAACATCGGACGCTTTAGAAAATGCGCGAAAATTATTAATTAATTTCGTAACAAAGTTTCAAATGTATTACGGCAAATATGAAATGAAATATAACGTTCATTTACTTCTGCATTTGTGTGATGCTGTACACAACTGGGGGCCCTTATGGACGCACAATGCATTCAAATTTGAAAATCAAAATCGATTATTGCTACAACTAAAACATAGCCCGACACATGTAGCAACACAAATAGCGCAAAGGCTTTTATCGTTTCAAAACGTTTCATCATTTTCAAATTCGATTCGTGTACATGAAAAAGTGCAGAAATATTGTCAATCTTTGTATGCAAAGGAACTGCGTTGGTACAGTACATTTCAAGATTACACACTACTTGGAAATGGAAAACCGTATCATTTGACTGAAGAAGAACAACGAATCTTAAATAAAATTGTAAAAACGTGCAAATGCTACTTAAAAATCATAATAAATAACACGAAATATACAACAACAGCATATCAAAAACAATTTTGTTCGAAAATAAACAATTCCGTAGCTGTGCTCGATGACGATGAAATAGGTATCATTCAAAATATTTGTCATGTAGTCACCGAAGAAAACAGTCCGATGACTGTTGTTTTCATTAAGCGTTTGTCCGTAATACGTAACTATTGTTTTAAAAAATTTACCAGTCCCATACAGCACATAAAAGAATGTAATCTCAATGGGGAATTGAGCATTTATGAACCGAAAAATGTTAAAAATACGTGCATACTTATGACGATTAAGGAAAAAAAATTTATAGCGTTAATTCCAAAAGGCTGTAATGATGATTAGTTCTAAGTTCTATATGTTCTTTTGAATCATTGATTTATAATAAATATGTAAAAAAACACTAAAAATGAAATGTGTTTTACTTATATTTTTGCAAGCACCTACTGAATATTCAAACATTTCTACAAAAAAATGGAATTACTTAATAACAATAATAGAACAGTGATATACTGCCGTTAGAACACAAAATGCATGATCACTTTGCAAATACATATGTGATAAGGCATAATTTAAAATTACTTACCAGAATATGATATTTATTGTCAATTCATATTGGTACTGACGATTGCAATAAATGTCATTAAATATCATAAAAAATTAGAAGCAGATTTGTCAAATTATGACATATTCTTATACTATTTATTCGGTTACAACAATAACAAGATGTTCTATGAAATATAGCTATTCCCAAAATATATAGTAAAATGTAAGAATATGTCCGATTACATTTAAGGTTATATTGCATTTTTTAACGTTGGCTGCGAGATTATGTTCTATTATGTAATTTTGTTCAGCACAGAATTGATTCGAATATGACAATTTCTCATAGAAGTGTTTGGCATTTTTTAAGATTTATTGTCACATTTCATACTAATTCTGATAAAATAATACAGTATCTGTTCATTTATATCATTTATTTCTTGGCGTATAGTAACAATTTTTGTTATAAATTGTCAATATCTTCTTATCGAAAGGTGCAATAATCTGTACGAATTAATCATATTTGATATATTCTGCCATTTTAAATCAACTTTTGAAAAAAGTTTCAGTCGATTCACAACAAATATATGAACAAATACTAAAAATAAAATTTGTTTTATTTGTAATTTTGCAAGCACCTACTGAATATTCAAACATTCCTATAAAAAGAGGAATTACTCAATAACAATAAAATAACAGTGATGTACTGGCGTTAGAACACAAAATGCATGATCACTTTGCAAATATATGTTATGATGCATAATTTGAAATTATTTACCAGAATATCATATTTATTGTCAATTCATATCATTACTGAATATTACAATAAATGTCAGTAAGTATCATAAAAAGTTCGAAATATATTTCTCAAATTATGACATAATATTATACTATTTATTTGGTTATATCAATAACAAGACGTTTTATGAAAGGTACCCGTTCCCAAAATACATAGTAAAATGTAATAATATGTTCGATTATATTTGACGTTATATTGCATTTTTTACCGTCATCTGCGATATTATATCATATTATGTCATTTTTTTCAGCACGGAATTGATCCAAATATGACAATTTCTCACAAACATGTTTGAAATTTTTTAACAATTACTGACATTTTTCATACTAATTCTGATAAAATAAAACAATATCTGTTCATTTATATCATTTATTTCTTGATCTATAGTAATAATTTTTGTTAAAAATTGTCAATATTTTTTTATCAAAAGGTGCAATAATCTGTACGAATTTATCATATTTGACATATTCTGCCATTTTTTAACAATTTCTAAAAAAAAGTTCCACCAGGGTATACCTCGAAAATTACTGGCGTTATAGATTTTTGAAACAAATTCAACATTTGATAAAATTTGAATATTTCGTTTGAATCTTACAAAAACCGCGTTGAACAAAATCGATCATATTGGGAGGTAGCTGCTCTACGTTGCTGCAAAATTTCGGCCCGATAAATTGAATAATTTTCGAATTATAGCGTTTCAATTTTCAAACCTGAGAGATATACAAAAGATATCCGCTATTGCGACATGTGAAATGTATGGCGATGGTGACTTTTGATAAAATAATTGACAGGTGTTGAAAGGAGCTGAACCAAGAGGTTTGCCACTAACCGAAAAACTTCTCCCCGAGTATCTTCGGGAACTTGGTTACGCCAATTATATTGTTGGCAAATGGCACTTGGGATGTCACAAGAGAGAGTACACACCGACATTTCGTGGCTTCAAGAAACACCTTGGTTTTTGGACGGGTCATCAGGATTACTTTGATCATACGGCGGTCGAAAATGTGAGTATAGACCGTTTATTAAGGTGGTCAAGTCAGGGTCAAAACAGCGATATTTAATAATAATTTATAATTTTTGTAGGATGCCTATAAATATGATGTATCGTCTATCATTTGGGGTCCCAAATGAACAATGTTTTGGGTCTATTCAGAACCCTTAAGGTGCACCGGTTTCCTGAAAAACTTAGTTTTGAGTTTTTACACTCTGCGCGTGATTCAGAAAAAACCGCTAAACGGATTTTATTCTACAACGTCTCATTTTCTTCGTAACGCTTTTTTCCACGGGATGAGCGTAGCACATTTTGATTACAGTCAAAATTGTGACCAGGACAATGCCTGGAAAGTTCAAAATCGGCTAACAATTTCAAAACAGGCCTGCAACTCTGAAATAAAGGGCTAAACGAAAATGTGCCACTTCATTCTATGGGGAAAAGTATCACGAAGGAAATGAGATGTCGTAGAGTAAAATCCGTCGAGTGGTTTGTTCTAAATCACGCGCAGAGTGTAAAAACACAAAACTAGGTTTTTCAGGAAACCGATGCACCTTAAGGTTTCTAACTAGTCCTAAAAAATTGTTCATTGAGTACCTCAAGTGGTGGACGATACATCAAATTTGTAGGCATTCTACAAAAATTATAAATTATTAATAAATATCGCCGTTTTGACGCTAACTCGACCGCCTTAACCATGGATCCATAATTTTACGAAGATTTAATTATAACCAGTTAACTTGATTTAAACCAACCTATACAACATTTTAAATAAGAATAATGACGATACAAACGACAATGAAGAAACATTTCTCTTGTATGATAATGGTAATGATGTAGTTTGATACCTTTTCCGAATTTTCGTAGTTCCGATTTTTTTCGTAATACTCTTCCTTCCGACACTAATAATGATTCTCCGTCGAGGGTGCTCGGGAATGTTACGCCTTATGATTTGTTTGTAATTATATATATTATAGCGGCTCCACCTAGAATCGGCTTATATTTTTTTCGTTCGTTATAAGATTCGCTATGGTCTCAAAACATCATATTTAGTTATGATATGCTGGCGCGTGGCGTTTTTTGACCTAAAAAGAATCAAAGATGCCCTGAAGAAAAGCTACTATAATGGATATCCCCGTTGCCGATTTTTTCTCGGGCTTTATACTTTTTAAAACTCTGCATGTGACGGTTTGAAAAAGCAAGAAACAACAGAAACTCGAAAACGGAGATATCCATTCTAGTAGCGAAAATTTCAAAATTGTGAAAAAAATTTGTTATTTTTTTCGTGTTTTTTTTACAAAAACAATAATATGGCACAACTTTTCTGAGCTCGCTCGATCAAATATTATTGTTGGCGTTTTAAAAAAGAGTATCCCAAAAAAATCCTAAATTGTGAATATTTATATATTTAATTTTTTTCTGTCGTTCATTGAAAAAAAAAAATAGTATGGCACAATTTTTCTGAGTTTCCTTGATTGAATATCACATTGTTTGTGTTTTAAGAAAAAGTAAACTGAAAAAAAAAATTTTAATTTTATAAATTTTATGTTTGTTCTCATTTTTTCGTAGTTTAAAAAAAATCGTAGAGTGCTACTTTTCCGAACTCCCCCAATCGAATATCATTAATCATTATTGGTGTTAAGAGGTAAGGCATTACGAAAAAAAATTCTGGAATTACAAAAATTTGGAAAAGGTATCAAACTGCATAATTACTATTATAATTTTTAACGAAATCAATTCAAATCGTGAAGTTGGAAATTTCTAAATTTTACCGTGGCGCTTTCAGTATTGGAGAGAATACTTGAAAAAAGTTGCAAAAACAAATTTTATTTCAATTTTAAAGCGAGAAAAGTGTAAAAAATATTTTTTTGCTTATCATGTCTATTTTCAAACCGATTTTGGCTGCTTCATGACTTGAGGGCAGTTTAAAAAAAAAATCCGTTTCTCAAGGGTTCATCGAATGAGTCTGTGATCGGAAATAGTGTGGAAAACACGGATATGCTAAATAGCATATTAACCCTTAATGATCACACTCGCCCAGAATGTCATAATAGTCACACTGGGTCAATTTGACCCGAGCCAACTTTGAGCGATTATTAAAACAAGACGACGTGTTATATTTCCGTATAAAAATTCAGACATAATTTAAACATTGAAAAATATGCTCTGTTCGATGAAAATGTAAATTTTTTATTTCTAAGAACTGAAAAAAAATCCTGAAAAAAGTGTCTAGAAAAATACGGTTTTCTCCTTATTCAGTTTTCAATATTTTTTCGTAAAAATTCAGCACGATACTCTTAACCTACATAGCACAAAAGCCAGACTTCCTCGCGAACTCTTTTTCAAGACTACTTCTGGAGCAACACGTATGATATCTCGTAGACGTTAGTCTGAAGAAGTTTGAAATAAGAATTACTTGAGAGATTTTCGAAATGAAATCAACTGTCAGATATCCTTAGAAGATATCTTCAAGGTATTCCGTAAAATTCATCCAATACAAAAGTCAGAAATACTTCCTCGCGAACTCTTTTTTAAGACTACTTCTAGAGCAACGCTCATGATATCTCGCAGACGTTAGTCTGAAGAAGTCTTAAATAAGAATTACTTAAGAAGAGTGTAAAGGTAAACATAATCTCAAAAATTTTTAAACACATTTTTCTTGGACATGGCTTGATGAAATGAAAAAAGATTATTGGGTTCGCCTGCGTAATTAATGTGTACAGGTGGCCCCACTATTGTTTTTTTATTCCATCAAGACATCTCTGAGAAAAATGGGTTAAAAGTTTTAGCTCTATCTCTCTCGCATTCACGAGAGCAGCAAGGCAGGGGAGGGGGTTTACCCTCCCCTTAAGGCCAGGCTAAAGACCCTCTCTCTTGCTCTCACCGGACCCCTATCGGCGCTCTCTCTCGCACTTTCAAGAGCGGAAAGGCGCAAAGGGGACGGGTTTTTTAGCCTGGCCTTAAGGATGTTGAGTCCCAAATGGCAAATGATGAGAAAATTCTGAAAATTTGGTATGTTTTTGGATGAAGTATTTAATAGGTCGTGTAAAAAATTCACGACGATTTTAGGAAGCTCGTTATCGAACAATTAACATTAACAAATTAAATTAAATTAAATGTAGTCTTATGGAAACTGATATAACTTTGCGATAAGTTTTTTTTTGACCTCTCAATTTTTTATACCTACAATATATTAGAAGCAAGGAAAAAAACGAAGTTTATTGATAAATAATTTTTTTATTTGTTTAAAAAATTGTTTTTAACAAAATGTTAATTATTTAATAATGAGCTTCCTCATCGTCGTGAAATTATTACACGAACACGACCTCTTAAATACTTCATACAAAAACATACAAAATTTTCAGAATTTTCTCATCACTTTTCATTTTAACCCTTAAGGAGATTGAAGTAATGATGACAGAATTCTGAAAATTTGGTATGTTATCTATTAAAGTATTCGGGAGGTCGTGTAAAATTTATACGACGATTAAGAAGCTATTTATTGAGCAATCAACATTAACAAGTTTCATAGGGACTCAACATCCTTAAGAGATCTTCGAAATGAACATTAAAAAGTTATTAGAAATCTCATATCCAGATGAACTACGTGATAATATTTGTTCGGATACATATCGAAACCGTTTAAACTCTGCGATTTCACCACTGATATATCATACACCCCCAAAAACACCAAAAATGGTGTACAAAAATTGGAGACAAGTACATTTACGAAAGTATCTCTAATTCAGTCTTCTCACAAAAAGTTGTGAAATAAATGGACATGAAACTCACAACACGCATTGCCAAGCACATGTACTTTCCAAATGTAACGTTAACTGCGTAATCATGATTTTTAGGGGTGGAGTCAAAATAAAAAAATTCGAAAAGATCTTGACGGTAAACATTTAAGAAATAGTGAAATCAAGTGAAAATCGTTAACAAAGAGAAATGATCAATGAAAAAAATAATCAAAAAAATAAAAAGTACTTGGCGAGTTCGTTTTTAACGGATGATCAGTCAAAACGGGATTTTGGTTAACAGGTGAAAACCAGGTATGCTCAGTGAAAAAACTCGCCAAGTACTTTTTATTTTTTTTATTATTTTTTTCATTGATAATTTCCCTTTGTTAACGATTTTCACTTGATTTCACTATTTCTTAAATGTTTACCGTCAAGATTATATATATATACTCGATGCACGTTTTATTATCAATTAAATAAAATCGACACTGCAATTAGTAAATAAAAAATTACTAATGAAGAATGCTGCACCGACATTTATTTTTTAGGTTATACATGATGATGCGTAAGTTTCTGTTTGGTTCGCTCACGGTCGTCGCGTACATACCGACCGTGGGTTCGCTTCATTCATCGTTTCGTGGAATTAGCGCTTAGTCTAGCAGCCGAACTTTAGTTGTTTAATCTGTTGTTAGATGGTGTGAAAATATATTTCTGTGTGGTTCGCTTTATCGTCTGACGACGAGCCAATCACAGAGCTGCAAACTGTGTCAGCGATAGGGATTGGCTTATGCAGTGGGAATTCGTTCTGCGAAAAATCGAGGAAGGAGAAAAACCATGATCATCGTAATATTCGGAAAATAACAATATAAATCCGATATCTTCCATATGCAAACACCTTCACCATTCATTTGGGAGTCGATGGAAAGAGAAAAAAATAACGAACAATACGTGTATTTTTTAAATTTTCTCCTCGAGTCGGTGAGGTTAGGTAAATGTACTTGTCTCGAATCGCTATCGCGACTCTTGATAAGTAAAGAGAATTCATAAATATTCGGTAGCGTAATAGGTAGCGTGTTAGGTTCTTAGATAGGATAGATAGGCAGGTCGCAGGTTCGAATCCCGGTGGAGGCAGATAAAATTGAAATGGTGAAATGGAGTTTTTTTCTAATTTTTTTTTTAATGCAGTTGGTCCAGTCACTATGTATATAAATAAAAAAACGTATTAAACAATTTTGCAAACGATAGAAATAAGAAAAAAAAATATTTTTAATAATTTCAAAGAAACCCTCAAAAAGTTATCTTGGCGATGTCTTCTGAAGAAATCTTAAAATAGTAGTCTTTACGATATCTTTTTGGAGAAGTCTGAAAAAGTTATCTTCAAGACACTTTTTACAGATATCAAAATCATTCTTCAAAGTGGCGCATTGGACTATTTTCTGAACTCATTAAGATGTCTTTCGGAAAATATATTCGGTTGTCCACATCTTACATAATAAATCTACAGCGATTCATTCAGACGTCATATTGCTGTGTGGGAAGTTACAGTACTTTCATAAAAAATGGTTTATAAAAAAAATATGGCTGTTTATTTACCGTAAACTAGACACTTCACCGCACACCTAAACATCAGTATGAGTCCGGTTTTTGCTGATTTGACCCACGGCGATCATTACGGGAAAAAATCTCTAACAGGTCATGCTTAAAAATGCTTTAAAATATCTAGAAGCATTTTGGTCAGATTTGACCAAGCTTTGAAAAACATCGGAAAACCGATATTTTGAGAGCCCTAAACTTCGATTTCCTTTATTCTAATGGGGCATTTACTTCGAGTCCTTAGAGCGCGTGATCACTGGGCGAATGGCGCAAGATTCATCCTGATATCTTAATTTTTTGGGACCATAGAAATAAAAGTGTAAAAGCATTTGATTGTTCGAATTTCAAGCCTTATTGGGGTCTGGATATGCGACGGGACCTTGAACCAGCGTGGGACTTACACGGTCAATATACGACTGACGTATTCACCGATGCTGCAGTCAATATAATCATGAGTCACAACACGAGTGATCCAATGTTTCTTTATCTCGCCCATGCTGCTGTGCACTCGGGGAACCCCTACAATCCATTACCGGCACCGGACCTTACAGTCGCAAAGTTTGAATCGATCAACGATTACAAGAGACGACGGTTTGCCGGTAAATTGACGTATTATTTTTTTTTCTCAATATCCCAGGGGTAGAGGTCATTACCGTAAGGGTAGATTCGTGACGTTATATGGAGTAGAAAAGTCCTTTGCCATTTTTTGGTATTTTGAACCCCTGAATTAATTTTTTTAATCAGCCAATGAGATGCGCCCGATTATCTTGCTCACACCGACGAGCGCGAGAGTAGGCATGGTGGGAGCACGGCGCATCTCAATAGGTGCGTCTCATTGACTGATTAAAAAAATGGATAACAATTCAACGGTACAAAATACAAAAAAAATGCAAAAGACTTTTCTACTCAATATTGCGTCACGAATCTACCCTCACGGTATTGACCTTTAACCCTGGAACACCCTGTATAGTACCACGAGCAAGACTCCATCCATTTCTTTTAACTTTATTTTTACCTTCGGCGTTAAATTACAGCACAATTACAGTGGTTCACTACGTAATCGACTGCGTTGAAAAAGTTCCATCGCAATATAATTATTACGTGAATGGGATTTATTTAAAGAACGGAGTATTGTTTGTCAGTCCAAGGGAAACCTTAATTGGACGTAACATTTTTTTCACGACATTGAAGTCGACAACATTGCACTAATCGAATTATATTGATCATTTTTGTCCTTTTAACGCATGCAAATGATTTTTTTTTCACTTCCCTAAGAAATTTATGTTTATGAAAATTTTGAAGTGAAAAAGGAACTTACCTTTGCAGCTGTGCTGGATGCACTCGATCGTTCTGTCGGCAAGGTAATCGAGTCACTGAGAAAAAGTTCCATGCTCTCTGACAGCGTTATCGTATTCACAACAGATAACGGTGGAGCAGCAACAGGTTTTAATCAAAACGCAGGGTCGAATTGGCCCCTACGAGGGGTCAAGAATACTCTGTGGGAAGGTACTTTTTTCAATCTATAGACACGTAGTCGCATGATTAAAAGTATTTAAATCGATAGAAGATGCATGAAAAATAAAAATTTTTATTACAGTGGCTGAGAAAATGTAATTTGAATATTAGAAATGTCCAAAATTGATTTTCCATCTCTCAAATCCTTCTCGATGTATTTCGAATATTTTCAATCAAGCTCTGACACATTTATGAATTATTTTATAATATTTTTGTATTTTTTAAATACTCTCAATAAGCGTTTTAGTTGAATTGACTGAAGAAATTTTAACTAAAATTTTGAGTTTGTAGAGGTCAGATGATTCTTGTAGTAACTTTTGACGAGGAATTCAATGGTGACTTTCATTCTTACCTTGACGTTTACTTTCAAGGTTATTCCAACCCGTGTGGAAAATAGTGAGGGAAGCCCTAATAACAATTGGGGCCCGGGTCGGCCCAAATGTGGAATCCCTAATATGATTTTCCCAGGTACGGCCTGAATAGGCCCCGATAAGGCAATTACAGGTTTTTTTTGTTTAAAGTTCAATTGGGCCTTAATAGGTAAATCAAGGCAGGGCCCGGTCTGGATTAAATAGGTTTTCCAGTTTAAAATTCAATAGGGCTTTGGTAGGGAAGAGGGAAATCAAGGCAGGGCCCGGTCTGGATTAAATAGGTTCTCCAGTTTAAAATTCAATAGGGCCCTGATAGGGAAATCAAGGCAGGGCCCGGTCTGGATTAAATAGGTTTCCAGTTTAAAATTCAATAGGGCCTTGAGAGATAAATCAAGGCAGGGCCCGGTCAGAATTAAATAGGTTTTTTAGTTTAAAATTCAATAGAGCCCTGATACGGAAATCAAGGCAGGGCCCGGTCTGGTTCAAATAGGTTGCCAGTTTAAAATTTCAAAGGGCCTTGATAGGTAAATCAAGGCAGGGTCCGATCTGGATTAAATAGATTTTTCAGTTTAAAATTCAATAGGGCCTTGAGAGGGAAATCAAGGCAGGGTCCAGTCTTGTTAAAATAGGTTTGCCATTATATATTTAAACAAGGACTTTATCGGTAAATTAAGGTAGGGCCTGGTCTGGTTTAAATAGGTTTTCCATTACATGTTTGAACAAAGGCTTTATAGGTAAATCAAAACACAGCCCGGTCAGGTTTCAATAAATTTTCGATTATATATTCAAACACGGGCTTTACAGGTAAATTAAGCTGGAGCCCGGTTAAGCTTAACAGGGATTACCAACAATAAATTTAAATAAGGACTCGATAGGTTAGCCAGTACGAGACCCCGTTTGGTGCATTCAAAGAATAAGATAATCAAAATAAAATTTAGTACATATATTCAATATGATATACATACACATACTCGCATCCGATTTTTCAAGTAATATGAAGTAATTACTTCATATTACTTAAAAATATACTCAAACAATATAAATTGAGTAATAATACTCATTATTATTTAATAATAATAATAATCAATATTATTAATAATAATAAATATGCTTCAAAATATTAATAATTATATGTATTATTATTATTATTATTATTATTATTATTATTATTCCTCTGATGCAATAAATATTTGATTTTTATTATTTTAGTAGTACCATACTAAGTAATACCATACCTAATAGTATTTTGGTACGTATTTATATCTCGGCCTGTATTCTATAAATATGATATTTACATCAGTTTATCAAAAGTAGTTGGTGGCGTAGTGGTTAGTGTCCCAGTCTTAGGTCGTTAGTTAGGCTCGTTAGGTAGGTCAGTTTCAAATCCCAGTCTGGTTTCGTGCATATTCTAGGATCCGCAAATATGCAAGAAAACTAAATCAGTCAGAAAAATTCACCAACTTTCAAATGAACCTTTTTTTTATATTTATTTCATGTTGAATTTGAGGATATGGGTAAAAACGAGGGTCGCGGGTTCAAACCCCACTGATGACAAAAATTTTTTTTCTTCAAACTTTTTTTTGTCACTTGACCCTTAAGAACTACTAATTGTGAATATAGAACTGAATTTCAACGTAACAACTGATAAATATATGGGAAAAATGAATAATTCTCTTTTAAAGCCCCCGATATGGCATCTTTTAAGGGTCCCAATACGGAATCTTTTGAGGGCCCCGATACGGCATCTTCTAAAGGCCCCGATATGGCATGTTTCAAGGGTCCCGATTTAGCATCTTTTAAGGGCCTCGCTTCATGAAGTGCGGCAACCCCTAATGGGACCTGAATGGGTTTCCTTGTCAGGCCCCTGTATTTATTCGGGAAAATTAATCGGGCCCCTATGAATCCCCTAACAAAATTTTCACACGAAAAGTTCAACTTTCTTTTCAAATGGAAACCCCTTTTTTGACATCGGCCATCGATAGAGCGGCAAATTTTACGTTTAAATGTGTAATTAGGCTATAGGTACATTTTGACCTTGAAGGCCGTCTAAGGTCAATTAAACTTAAAGAAGGTGAGGATATCTATGGGAATACAAGCTTTTCAAATTCTTTCGTAACGAGCAAAGTTATTAATTTTACAATGTACATTTAGTAGTGACCTTGGAAATGACCTTCAAGGTGATCTCAAGGTCACTTTTTTTAAAATGGAAACCTGTGGTTTTAAATGCTGAAATCAAACTCATTCTAAAAAATTAGTTGATCTTTTCCGAATGTTCTAATATTAATGTAAAGCTGTTTGTTCTATTGATTTTAGAACTTGGTAATACGGGTTTTCATAAAAAAAAAGTTGACCATGAAATTACTTTGAAGGTCATCGTCGAGGTCACTACTAAATGCGCCTAATTAAAATTAATAACTGATCGTTACAAAAGAATTTGAAAAACCTCAATTCCCAGAGGTGTCCACACCTTGTTGCAGTGTGATTGACCTTAGAGAACCGTCAAGGTCAAAATGTACCTATGAACTAAGTACATATTTGTAGTTGTATTGTTCAAGATTTAAAAAAATCTCGTTGACAGGAAAAATTTTCGATTAAAAAGAACAAAATTCTGAAAAAATTTCATTGAATTCGAAATGATTGTACGCAACTTTTTACCACCTTGGAGATTTCACGAAAAACCTAGTAATTTTAGTGTGCTACACTTTATAAATATGTCGGTTTTTTTTACGAAAAATTGAATATTTTTGCGAAAAAATACAAGACATAAATACTTTTTGTACAGCGCTGAATCGGGGCGAGTGTTTCCGAACTTTTGAGCGGTGGTGTATATTATGATAGTATGGGTGATCGAGTTTTCCGTTATTGAATGCAAGAATCGCTTATGTAGCGAGAATTTTTGGCTTTTTGCAAAAAGCGCGTGAGCGCTCGAATTCTGCATATATCATGATATCGGGCTCGAGATTTTTCTATAGATAGCTTAGTAGATGATGTGATATCGCTCTATCGTACACAAATTTTAAAAAATAAAGCTACAGTTTAAAATTTTTGCACAGATAATATAGACAAATTCTTAAAAACTTGGAAATTCGTAATTTGCTCATCAAATTATTGTCATTTTTACATATTTAGACGGCCCCCTCTATAAGGAAGTCAAAACTGTGAAAGCTTCTTGATCATGGAGGAGGATTTGACAATACGAAAAAATACTGATGTTGTATCCCAGACAGTGCAGCCAGATCGCGTGCAAAAGTTACCCCCTCTCTGTGCCCTTGCACGGGGGTTACACAATGATAGTAGCCCGTATCTGTGAGCGAACGACGTTCGTGTCACTTCGGGAGAGCCGAGTGCGGCCGAAGTAGTCGACCCCTCGCGGGCTGTTGTTCCCCTACCCTATGCCGTCAGGTATACTAACACACGTGGAAGCTCAGCACATCCGTGTACGACCAAGCTTCGAGGGAAAAAATGAATTGGAGGCGGAGACTTGGGCGTGACGTCACCCGGCATCACGCGCGGGTTTTTCCAATGTTTTAAAGAGTTTTTCCCTCGGTGCTCTCTCCGTTATCAATGAAAACTGAAAAATTTATCGGGGAACATTGTTGATTATTTTTCAGCTCGTTCGTTGATTGAAATGTAATAAGAAAAAAGTCAAAATATTTTTTTTCAAGATATTATTTACGACCTATTTATTAGCCGTCCAACATCAAACATTTTTTTTAACGTAGGGTAAACTGTTTGATTTTTTTATTTATAATAATTAATACGCATATATTTTTTAGAGAAATTATTTCCAAATTCATATCTACTTTCAGATTTTTAATTTATCGAAATATATTTAAAAAAATTCACTTCCTTATGACTAACGTATTTTATATTGAATATCTCCGTGGATGGTATCATAATATGTAATATACACTCAGTCAAAAAATTAAAGGAACAGCAAAATTTTCGAGATTTTTCAGCGATTTTCCAAAGGCTGTAACTTTGTTAATTTGGGTCGTAAAAACTTTTCAAAAAAAGCATTTTGAAGCTTGGATCTTCTACTTTTGGAATCTTAAGTCAAAATTTTTTTATGGGCATCACCCTCGACGCAGTCGAAAGAAATATCACGGTAAAAATTTTCTTAAAATTTTTGCTTTTTTCAAAACAGTCGATGGGCTCCAAAACATTTTTCCGAACTTAACCAATCTATGGATCGTTCAGCTGAATTCTTTGGCTTTAATTTGCTTTTTTATTTTTGTTCTACGACCATTTTTCGCTGAGATATCGGCGATTGAACGAAAATTCGTCTTTTTTTTTTAAATCTTCGATATCTCTGGAACTAATGATCGTACAGCGAGTAAACGGTGAGTTTCGGAAACTTAAATCTACCCTCTATAAGTGCCTGTTTTTGTCATAAACGAAAAAAAATTGTTTCCATGCTTAATTTTGACTTGAAAAAGTCCAAAAAATTAGCTTTTTTTCTTGTTCACGGTTCAACCGATTGTTTTGAAAATTGGCATGGTTTTTAGGTATGTATTGAGCTAAAAAAGGACTTTAAAACATTGGTATTTTTCGCAATATCTGCAAAGTTGTGGTAGATTTTCTAAAACAAGAAAAAAAGCTAATTTTTTGGACTTTTTCAAGTCAAAATTAAGCATGGAAACAATTTTTTTCGTTTATGACAAAAACAGGCACTCATAAAGGGTAGATTTAAGTTTCCGAAACTCACCGTTTACTCGCTGTACGATCACTAGTTCCAGAGATATCGAAGATTTAAAAAAAAAGACGAATTTTCGTTCAATTGCCGATATCTCAGCGAAAAATGGTCGTAGATCAAAAATAAAAAAGCAAATTAAAGCCAAAGAATTCAGCTGAACGATCCATAGATTGGATAAGTTCGGAAAAATGTTTTGGAGTCCATCGACTGCTTTGAAAAAAGCAAAAATGTTAAGAAAATTTTTACCGTGATATTTCTTTCGACTGCGTCGAGGGTGATGCCCATAAAAAATTTTTGACTTAAGATTCCAAAAGTAGAATATTCAAGCTTCAAAATGCTTTTTTTGAAAAACTTTTACGACCCAAATTAACAAAGTTACAGCCTTTCAAAATCGCTGAAAAATCTCGAAAATTTTGCTGTTCCTTTAATTTTTTGACTGAGTGTATATTACATATTATGATACCATCCACGGAGATATTCAATATAAAATATGTTAGTCATAAGGAAGTGAAAATTTTTTAAATATATTTCGATAAATTTAAAATCTAAAAGTAGATATGACTTTTGGAAATAATTTCTCTAAAAAATATATCCGTATAAATTATTATGAATAAAAAAATCAAACAGTTCACCCTACCTAAAAAAAAATGTTTGATGTTGGACGGCTAATAAATAGGTCGTAAATAATATCTTGAAAAAAATCGTTTTAATTGTTTTTTTTATTACATTTCAATCAACGAATGAGCTGAAAAATAATCAATAATGTTCCCCGATACATTTTTCAGTTTTCATTGATAACGGAGAGAGCACCGAGGAAAAAACTCTTTAAAATATTTGAAAAACCCGCGCGTGATGCCGGGTGACGTCACGCCCGAGTCTCCGCGTCCAATTCATTTTTTCCCTCGAAGCTTGGTCGCACACGGACGTGCTGAGCTTCCACGTGTGTTAGTATACCTGACGGCATAGGGTAGGGGAACAACAGCCCGCGAGGGGTCGACTACTTCGGCCGCACTCGGCTCTCCCGAAGTGACACGAACGTCGTTCGCTCACAGATACGTGCTACTATCATTGTGTAACCCCCGTGCAAGGGCACAGAGAGGGGGTAACTTTTGCACGCGATCTGGCAGCACTGATCCCAGATACCTCAATTACGGAATACTACGAATATTCCAAATCACGACGCGAGTGACCCGGATGTGGCAACTGTTGTCACCAGATCAAGGTTACACGCGCGCCCAAACTCGAGCGGGTGTAATTATGCTGACTATCAATTATACGAGCGAACCATCGACGGCCTCTCGACCGGGCACTGCCAAGTCATCGGATTTACAACAATAAGAGAATCTCGTAATTCTTAACTGGGTTACGAGTACAAATTCTTAACATCCCATTTTTGGGAACAATCAATAATAAACAATGTAATACAACTGCTCTCGTTCCGGTATTTAACGAAGCAGAGAGCAGATACAATTCAGTTCGAATCAGGATACCAACCTGCACAATTGATTTATCAAGACGAGCGCAACGCGTCTCTATTACTATTACCGCTTGTACTTTTCTATTTCAACGATAATAAATTATTCTTTTACACGACAACCTTCGGTTTGACTCATTTGGGTTCTAACCCTTAATCTGGTAAGATCCCTAGCAGAAAATAATGAAGTAATAGCAAACTCTTGCCATTCAGAGTAGCTACCTGAATTTTGGCGATACAACATTGGTGGCAGCGGTGGGATGCCAGAGTGAGTAAAAAAATAAACCTCGTTAAAAGAATAACATCGCTGAATGGAAAAACACCAAGTGAAGTCAAACCTGTACTCCAAGAAGTTCCGAATACGGATGCCACCTACATGAGTAGAACCAGGTGAAGAAGCGGCCCTTAAAGGTGAGAAGAGCCCAAAGGAACCAAGGACAAGAGTCGTCAGGGTTTAACGCACAATCAAAGAATCATAGAACGTGCTGATAGACAAGGAGATCGGACGTAGGATCAATTGAAATCACCGAGGATAAGCTGCAGCATCCCCGAAGGACGTCACCAAACGAGAGACACGTTAAGCAGAGTTGAAGGACCACCAGAGATGTGGAAAATCAGCGCACTGTAAGTGGCACCACATACACTCACCATACATTTTATGAAGAGTAAAACTTTATAAAAAAAATTGCATGGAAAAAAAAACAAAAAAGCTCATAATCAAGGCAAATAACGAAACGAATTTATCATATCCTGAGAATTAAATCATTGCCAAACGCGTGGAGTGATATGGGCACTCCCTTGAAATCTCCCAAGGCGGAGGGTACACAACGCCGAAGCAATTCTCTAGGTGACTTACCAGAAGCCCTCGAAGAATTAGCACCAGCTCTCGCAGAAATCGCCTATCGAGCGAGACGAGCGCTCACTGAAGTCTCTACCAATACGAGTACCGAATCAACTTCTCCAAATCCTTTATTCCGAGTAAACACTCGAAGAGGCAGCGCTTTCCAGCCCGGAGACGAGCTCGAAGAACTCGACGACAGCGTTTTCGAGCCTAGGGTAGAGATGTCAACCAACGAACCTGGAAACACGCCGCCAGGGGGAAATGTCGACCCTCAAACAGTCGATAATGGAATAGAAAATATGAGATCGCGATTATACGATCGCAACGCTTCCCGAAGACCAAACATCAGCAGTTGGTACACCGACCAAGTGAATACTACGAACGCATTTGGAAATTATAGTATACTGACGGGAAGGCCAAGGGATTCTCTTCCATAGGAGGGAGCCAGACCGATTCCCTTTCTCAATCTCCGGACTGTACGAGAAGACGAAGAGCTTGAGCATTTATGGGTGTCTGGCGCCGAAATGGACGGACGAATAAGTGCAATCAAAAGGACCTTAGAAAGAACGCTCGACGCGATAAATCAGCGAAACCAACGAAAAGGTCCCGATGCGCAACAACCGCGACCTCCACGCCAAAACCCTCCAAGCCGAAGGTGGACCGAAGAAGAACCTAGAATAATCCTAGGCGACGAATCAGAGTACATGGACATTGGAACAGCCCTAAAAAACATGAAGAGCTTTGATAGAAATAACTCGGATCAACTAGAAGGATTCATGTTATCATGTGAGGCTGTGTATAAATTAGTCCGGCCTCGAGAACGTGCAACCCTGCTTGAGCTTATACGAAGCAGCAAGTTGGAATAGAGAGACACAAGGGAAATAAAACATAAGACTAATACATACCCTAAAGGACCTTCGGGCCGAATTAGAAGCCCTCTATGGCAAGAAAAAATCACTTGCTGCCCTACAATATGACTTTGCTGAGACAAGGCGCAAAAAAAAACGTTTGGACATACGCAACGCGAGTCGAAAAATGGACGGCAGAAGTCATCAAAAAATTATGCGAAAAAATCGATGCAGCAGGCGCTCGCTATATAGAGCAGGCTACACGACAATGAATTTCGAAAACGTACTCCATAAAGAAATCCAGGCAATCGTACGTGCCAGAAACTACCTAAGTCTACACGATTCTGTAGGATGAGCCATCGAGGTCGAAAAAATGACCTATACACGCACAGGAGGCAACCAAGGAAATAATTACAATAGTAAGCGATCACCAGCCATGACTGGCCCAGAAAATAAAGGATGCCATTCGTATGGAAAAACCGGACACGTCGCACGTGATTACCGAAAGAGGGGGCAAATCAACCTCCCTACGCCGCGATAAAATAAACAGATTAACGCGGTAGATACTGTTTGCAGCTACTGCAAAAACCGGAACATAAGTGGGAATTTTGTCGTACACGATTACATCAAAATAAAGAAAAAGCCCAAGGAAAAAATCAAAAGAGCGCGCAGAATCCAGGCACCGGAAATAACGAAATTGCCGTAGGAGCAATAGAAATAAATAGGCGCACGGTTACGAAAAAACAAGAGAAAACACGTAAAATTTGCAACGTAGAAATTATTCCACTTGAAAACACAGGGAACGATTTTCACATACAATCCCCGACCAGCAAAACGGGAATGCTGACGTTGAAAGCCGATACGGGGGCACAAGTAAGCATCATTAGCAGAAATGCGCTAAAACCCGAAACGAAATTGGAATCAGTGGATGTGATGATGAAAGGGCTCGGAGATCAAGACCTTAAGATATCACAAAAAACCGAGGTCAAACTCGTCATCAAACGGGTGACAAAACCAGTTAACATCACACACACCTTTTACGTAATTCCTGACGATGTATATCTGGGAGTACACGGATTCCTAGGATTGAATTTCGTCAAGGAATACGATGTCGACATTGTCGGGGGACGAGAAATCAAAATTTTTGGACAAGGGATGCCTCTCATAAACGGCCCCTTGAAAATGCACCTACGTAGTGAAAAATACACACACGTGGCCACGACGAGAAATTCGTGAGGATGGTCGAAAAACCACTCTCGAAGAGGGAATAATTCTCGATAAGTGTGTGACAGCCCCCCAAGGAAATAGCTGCGTGGTCAGTATTTTGTACTGCACCGTGAAAGAGGTGGAAATCGACCATCCCACAGTGACTCTCGAAAAAATGCTGTCTATATCAAACAAAACATTCGAAATAAATACAGTCAGCACAACACATCGTGGCACGCGCCTCGAACGCCTGCACCGAGAGGAGGACTTTCGCACTCCAACGAAAAGGAAATCCGACCCGTTAAAGAAATATGTGAGGATTATGAGGACATTTTTTTCCTCGAAGGCAATTTGATAAAATACACACATATGATGGAGCATACAATCCCTTTAAAGGACAATGTATTGCCAGTAAAAATCCACCCATATCGCCTACCCGAATCACATGAAAAAGGAGTCGAAAAACAAACAGAGGAAATGCTAAAAAACGGGATAATATAGCCGAGCTGCAGTCAATGGAATGCACTGCTACTCGTAGCAGCAAAGAAGCCTGATTCAGCAGGAAAAATAACATTACGCTTCGCGTACTCGTTGAGGGGCTCCGCCCCCCAAACCCCCCGCTCACATTTTGTTGGGGGCTCTGCTCCCAAACCCCCCTTAACGTTTTGTTGGGGGGCTTTGCACTCCGTATTCTTGACCGTTATCTTCATTTATTCGGTATGTAAATACTATATTGTTTTTATGTTATTGAACATTGTTTTTGATAATATTGAGTCACATTTTTCAGTCTCAATGGAGGCAATGAGTCATAAAGTTGAAGACCGAATTTCAAGAATTATATTAGTAAGCACTCACGCCGTTATAGGAACTCTTTGATTCATTGTGAACATTGAGTAGTCGTATAAATTCTATTAATAAGTTGGTGATCGAATTTCAAGGATTATATTAGTAGGCACTCACAACTTTAGAATATAAGGCTTATACATTTTGTTTTTGTGATATATTTTGAATGTTGGTTAACATGTCCCTTAGAGACGTTTTAATAGGCACTCACACCGTTATTTAAACTCTTTGATTCATTGTGAACATCGAGTAGTCGTATAAATTCTATTAATCATAATTAAAAAGACAGATTTGAATATAATCAATATGATCTAAAAGTATCAAAACAATAATATCATTTAAATGTTTTGATTGAGAAGTTATTTGAATTCCATTTTCAGTAAAATCTTAAAAATTTTGTTTGTTTACGTAGAATTTTATATTTTTTTTTAATCGAAGAGTTCCCATAGAAAGAAAATCCAATTTTTCAGCTTAAAACAGCCAATAGACATTAACATTTTTTTTCCATATTTTTGTCGACAATTGTAATAGCGAGAATTGAGTAGATTTGATCATGTGTGTGGCGCGGCGCGTGGCAGTGAGATAGCATAGGCTGCATTCGTCTTGAACTTTTTGAGTGCTATGAGCGTCATATCCAGTAGCACTGTATATGCCGATGTATGGGTGAATCACGGTCGTACATACAGGTCTGGAAACTCCCGTGGTGAGGTGACGTTGCTTATTGATGCCAGATGTGTAGTTTATAAATTTGTCACTGTGATCGCTGCGATCTAAACTCTCTCTGGCGCAAGCACGGATGACGATGGGTGGGGGAATTGAGAAAAAGACAGCGCTATAGCCTAGCTTTTCAATCACTTGTTTTTAATATTATTGTAGACTTTTATAACCCGCACTAAAACGCAAATGCTTATTTTCAAAAACCTCCGACTCCAAGCGGGTCTGAAAAACATGAGAACCAGCAAACACACTTGGATGATTTACGAAACATTTACGTATAATTGAAATGTAATAACTACGTCATATAATGTTCATCACAAATTCGTAACTTTTTCATAACGCACGTAAACGAGATGTATATAATACGTCCTGACGATATGTAGTAAGGATGTCAATGAAAGATGTAGGAATTACGAAAAACTATAGACATCACAAATACGTAACATTGATACGTCAAGATCTCGTCACTCTTATACGAGATATTTACATGTACTGTAAACTTGTCAAACTGTTACGAGTCGATTCTGTAACAATTATAGAACATTGGTGATATTATAATCTCGTAGTATAGTCTACGTAGTAAATGTGTCACACTGTGACATAAATGTTATAAGACATTTCTTGTAACAAATCCGTAACAATTATAGAACATTGCTGTAACAATTATAGAACATTGGTGATATTATAATCTCGTAGTATAGGCTACGTAGTAAATATATATAATGTGTGACATAAATGTCACAAGTCATTTCTTGTAACAAATCCGTAACAATTATAGAACATTGCTGTAACAATTATAGAACATTGGTGATATTACAATCTCGTAGTATAGGCTACGTAGCAAATATGTATAATGTGTGACATAAATGTCATGAGTCATTTCTTGTAACAAATCCGCAACATATACGTATCATATATTACGAGAAATGTCTTCAATCATTTTAAGGTTATGTCGATTAAGGAACGTAAACAATATGTGAGTGTAAACCCTAGCGAATAAAGTCACCACTGAATCACGGTGATTTTTTTCGGTGACAAAGTGCCCATTTGATAACCACAAAATCACCGAGTTCTTGGTGATTTTCAATTTTTATCCAAGGTGATTGTCACGGTGATTTTTGAAATCACGGTGATTTTGTAAATCACCGTGACAATCACCGTGAAAATCACCAAGAACTCGGTGATTTCGTGGTGACCAAATGGGTACTTTGTCACCGTAAAAGATCACCGTGATTCAGTGGTTATTCAGGGTGAAAACATCGTCACCCAATCCGCTAGGGAAGTACAAGGAGGTGATATCGAATAATCCAGCGTAATACAGAATAAACCGGAATAATACAGCATACATTGCAAGAGGTAAGTTTAATGTGATCCCTTTATTTAAAAGAAAAAAATAAGTTATATGGGTATTTGCCGTGATGGAAAAACACCC
This sequence comes from Alloplasta piceator, assembly GCA_946863875.1. Lineage (NCBI taxonomy): Eukaryota > Metazoa > Arthropoda > Insecta > Hymenoptera > Ichneumonidae > Alloplasta > Alloplasta piceator. Next base: position 53,336,470 of record OX333071.1, read on the forward strand.
AGGAATTTCCCTTACTTGGCTTATAACCTTATTCGCGTAGCACGTTCGCTTAATTTCTCTTTGCCCTTTCTTTCTGTGTTGCAGGCCTGTTTTGAAATTGATAGCCTATTTTCAGTTTTCCAGGCATTGTCCTGGTCACAATTTTGACTTTAATCAAAATTTGCCGCGCTCATCCCATAATAAAAAGTGTTACGAAGGTTTTTACACTCTGTGTAAAAACTCTGTGTAAAAACCTAGCTTTGAGTTTTTATACACTCTGCGCATGATTCAGAAAGAATTGATAGACAGATTTTGTTCTACGACGTCTCATTTCCTTTGTAACTCGTTTTCCCATGAGATGAGCACGGCATATGTTTTTTGCTATTTATTTCAGAGTTGCAGGCCTGCTTTGAAATTGTTAGCCTATTTTGAACTTTTCAGACATTGTCCTGGTCACAATTTTGACTTTAATCAAAATGTGCCGCGCTCATCCCATAGGAAAAAGTTTTACGAAGGAAATGAGACATCGTAGAACAAAATCTATCTAGCAATTCTTTCAGCATCATGCGCAGAGTGTAAGAACCCAGTTTTGAGTTTTTACACTCTGTGTAAAAACCTAGCTTCGAGTTTTTATACTCTGCGCATGATTCAGAAAGAATTGATAGACAAATTGGATTGATAGACAGATTGGATTGGAACTAGTCCCAAAAAATTGTTCATTTGGTACCTCAAATGGTGGACGATACATCATATTTGTAAGTATTCTACAAAAATTATAAATTATAATTAAAATGTACTTTTCAAATGTTAAAATAAAAATAAAACTCCAACCTAATATGTAGGTTGCAGTTCACGCAAACTCTGCTTCATTCACGGAGTTTGTGACATAAATGTTATGTCCAATGTAACAGACGTTACGTAACATTTTCGTAACTATTTCGGAACTGTGTTTGCTGGGGAGATTTCTAGTTAATTCAACAACATGTCGAATATCAAGCGCAAAATATGATCATTTAACACCAGTGCTTGCAACCGTGCGATAATTATCGAACATTTACGATAATTTCATACCAATGTACGATATACGATAGCGATTCATTATCGTACGCGAATGTACGATAATATTCAAATATCGGGAATTTCTTTTTTTCGAACAAAATCAAAGTTTAAGCGGGCTTCACACGCTATTGCATGGCATAGCATAAGAAAGCAGTGCCGTCAGGAGCGCTGCGATCGTGTGCCTATGACACTTTTGACACGTGTTTCAGCGGGAACTTTGAATTTAAACTATCGATGTCTCTCCAGTAGCGTGAACTCTTTCGCAGGTAAAGAGCAGAACCTCACCTTGTGAATTGTTAATCTTTTATTAATCATTGGCCTTTTATTATTAGATGACAAACTCGGAAAAGTTAGATTTTACTGTTGGTATGAAAATCAAACATGTTCTTTGGTGTTACTGCACCGCAAGATAGTCAAAATTGAAGTGAAGCATCGCCGGAGAAATTTGGGCTTGCAGGCTCCAAGGCGACACACACATTAATACAACGTGCACTAACCAACACATATACACTCTCGTTGCGTGCTGTATCTAGCCATCCTTCTCGGTCAGTACGCACATAAGGGTTGCATTATGCGTGGGCCTCGCGCTCGCTCACACACACATACACCCGGTCCAGCCATATGGTTTTAGAGTATCCATGCTTATACACAAACCACTTGAGAAGGTCCGTGGACCCTACGCATTTTCTTAGAGGTTGACATTGCAAATTTATTACTTTCGTTGCATTTTCGTTGTGAAGGCATCTCGAAGTTTTACGACTATTTTATGTTCCATCTATCTATTTTCCAAACGTAATATGAGTATTTATTTCATGCGTTCTATTCTATATATAAATATGCAAAGACCCTTTTTGAGATGGAAAACAAAGAATAATGCTCTTATTTATTAATTCATAGTCTCAGAGAAAGCACTGTTGCGTGGTAAACAAAATATTAAAAAAGCCGTAAATTTAAGTCGTTAAACTATATGAAGACATAACAAGCAATATTAACTTACGCCTTATATACCATATATCTTAGTTATTTATGATATTCTTAAATATAATGAGCCACCACCACCTTAATCTTGAACCTCTTACAGTTTTCCAAAGGAATATTCTATTGAAATTAGCGTTTGATTCGCAATTCTGCAAGTATTCCAAATGTAGCGTTTAAATAATCCGCGCTACGAGGGAAGCCTCTGTTGGCAAATCTACGGCGAATCTCTGCATTCGTCACATGCCATCCTAGTGCCACCATGTGTGAGAGAGAGATAGATGATAGCGCTTGCGCAGTCATCAATTAAGGATGTTGAGTCCTTATGAAATCTTTTCATGTTAATTGTTCAATAAATAGCTTCGTAATCGTCGTGAAATTTTCACACGACGTTCCGAATACTTCATGTACAAACATATTACATTTTCAGAATTCTATCATTATTACTTCAACCTCCTTAAGAGTTAAAATGAAAAATGATTAAAAAATTCTGAAAATTTGTTATGTTTTTGTATGAAGTATTTAGGGTTGAACGATACCTCTTTTGCGGGGCAGGCGGTGAGAGGGGTACTCATATGCTTAAACATGGGGAGAGTCTCGTGTTACCAACTGCACAAAAATTATAAGTCGCATGTATATAGGTATACGAGAGCACGGAGAGAGCGCGTTCGCCACGCCGGGCTGCCGCGCATATAGCTATAGATATAGAAGAAGATAGAGAAAAACTGCGTTTAATAATTTTCTTTTGCACATTGCAGCTTATTGGTACGATGAAATTGCTATAACCTTTGCGGGTGTGATCTTGAGAGTTGGTTCATGTACTTCTGTTAGTTTCATCAAAAAGTGGCTTTTTTAACGGTACTTTTTCAATGTTTTTTTGCGGTTTTTGACCCTTTTCCATAAGATCCAATGTAAAAAACTAATTCGATTTTCTCAGAAACGGTTCGATCGAATCCGTTGAAATTTGTCGAGGGAACATTTTAGTCCATTTCAAACGTATCTACCAGTTTTCATCAAAATCCCTCTTTTTTGATATATGGTATCGTTCTACCTTAAGAGGTCGTGTAAAAATTTCACGACGATTAAGAAGCTCGTTATTAAAATATTAACATTTTGTTAAGAACAATTTTTTAAACAAATAAAAAAAATATTAATCTATAAACTTCGTTTTGTTCCCGCGTTTCTTTCAATATCGTGTAGATATTAAAAAATTGAGAGGTAAAAAATTTTGTCGCAAAGTTATATCAGTTTCCATAAGACTACATTTAATTAAATTTAATTTGTTAATGTTAATTGTTCGATAATGAGCTTCCTAATCGTCGTGAAATTTTTACACGACCTCTTAAATAATTCATCCAAAAACATACTAAATTTAAATAATTTTCTCATCATTTGCAATTTGGGACTTATCATCCCTAAGGAGGATTACTATATTATATTTCACTGTGGCATTCGATAGTAGCGGCGTGGCAATAATGTTAACCAAAAATTCCATCAAATATTCTATGTCACCCCCACCACCGAAAAAACGTTAGAGTTTCTGTTCGTACGACCGTGACCCAGTCAAAAATGATAAAATTCGAAAAATTACGTGTTGGGCGCAATATAAGTTCACGATAATAGCCATTTTATTAATCAATTTTATTATTTCATTATTAAATAACGCGTTTTTATGTTATTTGAAAATGTACGATAATTTTTCGTCAGGTACGATAATTTTACGCCCCTCGTACGATCAGTGCCGTCTTCCAGGTTGCCAACACTGTTTGGCACCCGGAAAACCGACACCTTCGCATTATCGGCTTTGCGGCCGGTATTGCAATAAGGTACAGCGCACCGTCTTGACATTTTTGCCAAATTTAAAAAATCGTTTCTTTTTATTAGATATAATTTAAATCACAACTGCAGCAAAACCAGCAAGACACAACGTATGAGAGCATAATATCTGTCACTGAGATTTTGAGGTTAAGCTTGAGAATACCCAGAAAGCGCATAGATCGCAGAGACGAGTAGTGACGAAATTACGAACTATTCTCGTGTTTCGATAAGCAAGGTACCCCTACCCTCGAAATTTAGCCGAGTTTCCAGACCTGTATGTACGACCGTGGGGTGAATTCTGACACGGGCGCACTGCGCTTGAGCGCTGCATAATGTGGCGTACCTTTTGATGAAATTGAATTTCGCGCGCCACAATGCCACGCCCGAAATTCATTTTGACCAATGGGTACGCCAGATTATGCAGCGCTCAAGCACAGTCCGCCCGTTTCAGAATTCCCCTTATACGTACTGTAAGCGTGTAAATAAAGCCGGAGACACAATGACAAAAATAAGAAATAAGGAATAAAATCAGCCATCCGATTGGCGTAGTTTCTCTAAAGTGCGCGGCGATTGACTAATTCTTATAACTCATTTCTTATTCTTGTCATTGTGTCTCGGGCTTAAGCATTCAAGATAATGCAGCCAACATTTGCTTTCGTTTATTGATGATTTTTATCTGTCATCATAATCACGGCCGTTTTATTGTTTAATTAAATTATAATGTTGAAAAATATGACATATGATTCTTTAAAGTGACAATTTGTGCAATTCGATCAAGTGTAGTGTGGTGTATTGTGTGAGGATGTTTTTTTTTCATTAAGAACATTGTGTATTTCAGGAACATAAGGTTATGTTTCATATAATTTTTTTCTTTGCATAAAAGTAATGATAATATTTGAAAAAAAATTAAATACATAGAAGTGTACTAATTATCAATCATTATATTTTAAAGGAAAATAACATTTTATCGAATAGTAAGAAATGTCTAAGATTGCAGGTTGCTTGACCTCGCATCAGGATTCCATCAAATTCCAATGGCAAAAAACGATCAAGAAAAAACAGCTTGCTCGACGCGGCAAGGACATTTCGAGTATACTCGTATGCCTTTTGGGTAACGAAACGCACCGCCGACTTTTCAAAGGCTCATGAAGTCCGTTCTGGCAGGGCTGCAAGGACCAAAATGTTATGTTTATTTGGACGACATAGTTATTTTTGGATCCACCCTAGCGGAACACAATAAGCGACTCAGAAAGGTCTTCCAACGCCTCCGGGAAGCAAGACTGTCTCTACAACCAGGAAAATGCTGATTTTTGCGAAAAGAAACGCAATATTTAGGGCATATATTATTGGAAAAGGGCATTCGACCCGATCCGACAAAAATCGTCGCAGTGAAGGAATTCCCAACACCAAGAAACGTGAAAGGGATCCAATCCTTTCTCGGTTTAGCCGGCTAATACCGAAAATTCATTAAGGATTTTTTGAAGATTGCAAAACTCTTAACAGAGCTAACCAAGAAAGACGTTGCGTTCGAATAGACAACAAAGCACGAACAAGCATTCGAGGATTCAAAAACGATCCTGACAACGGTACCTCTACTACAATACCCAGATTTCGAACAGCCCCTCGTCATTACGACGGACGCTCGGATAAAACAATCGGAGTGATACTCTCCCAGGGTTCCGTGGGAGATCTGCCAATTTGCTATGCAAGCAGAACAATAAACGAAGCAGAGCAAAATTATACGACTACAGAAAAAGCTCCCAGCCATCGTATGGAGAATATCACAATCTCGCCCCTACGTCTACGGTACGAACTTCACCGTCATAACGGATCACCAACTCTTTCGGCGTAAAGGATCCAGGATCAAGATTCATGCGCTAGAGAATGAAATTGTCCGAATACGAGTTCGATGTACAATATAAAGCCGGCAAACGCAACACAAACGCAGACGCGCTGAGTTGAATATATGCGATCACCCGGGCGCAAGCTAAGAAAAGCGACATGAGCCATGGGGGGCCAGGGGAGCGACACCGAGGTAACTCCGCTAACAACCGAGAAATTCGACCAAGCAAGCATCGAAGGCTCGGAAATAAGGAGAAAATGAAAAAAATTGCGAGGGCGTCGAACCTCTCGACGAGAAACAAAGGCAACAAATATTGCACGAATATCACGATGCCCCTTTAGGTGGACATGAAGGGACAACACGCATGCGGAAACGGTTACAATTAAAATATACGTGGCCAGAAATGATAAAGGACGTTGAAAAATACGTGGCACGATGCAACAAATGTCAACGAAATAAAATCTGTCGGAAAACAAAAATCCCGATGGCTATAACCGATTCGCCGGAAAAAGCATTTAAAAAATGTGCAGTAGACATCGTTGGACTACTGACAGAAACTGAAAAAGGGAATAAATACATCCTCGATTTTTAGGATTTGCTAACAAAATATAGCGCTGCAATACCGCTCCGGAACCAACAAGCAAACGAAGTTGCAAAAGCGTTCGCCGAGGAAATAATCTACTAACACAGCATACATGCGACCGTGTTGAGCGATCAGGACACGATTTTTTTAAGCGCCATTTTTAAGGGAGTATGCAAGCTATTACGAATAGAAAAAATATAAACAAGCGCATATCACCCCGAATTAAATGGAGCGCTAGAACGATCACACCGCACATTAGCGGAATACTTAAAAAGTTACATCGATGAAGATCAGAAAAATTGGGACGAATGGTTACCATATGCGATGTTTACGTATAACACGACACCGTATACATCGACGGGGTACACCCCGCACAGCCTGGTATACGGAAACGATGACGACTTGCCAACAACGATACAAAAGCCGCCTCGAGCAACTTATTCCTTCGAGGATTACACGCACGAACTCAGAGAACGACTACGAGCAACGTGGACCGCAGCAAGAGCAAATTTAGCAGCCACTTAAGAAAAAGCGAAACAACAATACGATAAAAAATCAAGGGACCAAACATTCCGAGTAGGCAACAAGGTCCTACTACTCGACGAAACAGTCCGACGAGGAAATTTCGAAAAGCTCACGCCCAAATGGATTGGACCCTGCGTTGTTGAGCAGGCCAACTCTCAGCACAACTATACAATCTGCAAAGGGCGGAAAAGCGTCAGGGTGCACGTAAGCCGCCTAAAGAATTTTATCGGATATCGAAAAAAAAAAAATTTGACGAGACGCAAGAGGAAGAGGACAAAGGAAAAAAAAGGGAGTCGAAAAATCACATATAAAAATCACATATTGTTACAATCAAAAACTCAGTCAATTACAATAACGCCTAGTCTCCTCTTCAGTTTCGGGCGTAGACCAAGTAGATAAAAATTTTCGGAAAAGCCGACGAAGACCGAAAAAGTCCAATTCTTGGGGATAATAGGTTACGTCCCAGAGATCATCAAGATCGGCCGCAAATTCAATTCGCCGGAGACGAATCTCAGCAGACCTCTTCCGAAAAGCCTCCTGCTGACGTTAGCGAATGTGGAACCCCATATTAACTCTTCAGGAGTAAGAACGGTGATCCGCGGATAGACTGATGCCACAATAATGACATCCGGGACAGGGGACAAAAAACTCATCCTCTGAGAACATAAAAATAAAATTAATAAGGATAATCCCGCGTAAAAGAGTGAAAATAAGAGAAATACACACATATTAAAAAACCAAACTCACCTTCGACGGAAACATCGTTAAACCGATTTTCAACTGAAGACGACGACAAGACGAAAATTGAAATGAATAGAAACACAAAGTAAACTCGTCGTTATATAGGAGGACTCCTCGACGAGCAACTTTTCCTTCCCGCGTATTCACTTTTGGAAAAAATCACATTTCCGCGATATTGAGCAACTCCGTTTGGAAAAAAAAATTGTTCACGCTGTTAAAGGGCGATAATGCTGAGCCTACTAGATCAGCACGAACGGCGTACGAAATACGAAAGTTCAACAACTCCCCAGGAATCTACTACGAAAAAAATGGGACCTTGAACCTATGCACAGACATATGGACTTTAGCCATCTCGAATGACGCATAACGACGCACCTTAACCGATACCGAGAGAAATGCAAGGAAAGCGGGGGACAGCAGCGCGGAGATGCTGGACAATGTCGCTCGCTTGACGAAAAAAATTGAAGAGAGCGTCGGAGTGGTCCATGATCTCGTGGGCGCCGAGCATCCACGAAAACGCAGAGGTCCTACAACGGACTAGGAACGGTCGTCAAGTCAATTACTAAGAACCTAGATGCAGCGGTTGGCGAAAGGATAAATGCAGAAATATCAGCCCTCCGAGGAATGCAAGAAACCCTAAAAAGGGATATGGCGAAACAGTTACAAGTTGCGAAATCGACGCTCGATATTTTCAATCGAACATCGCACGCAGCAGAAAGGAATTTCAACGCATTACACAATATGGTTCGAGCAACAGATGTGTATTTCGCAAATCGCATGGACATACTGGCTGACAGACAGAACTTTGACGAAAGTCTAGGGCTAATGGACACGGATGTCGGGACTTTTCTGAGGACCGTCAAGGACAGTAGAGCTATTCACTAACGTGACATCTGGAACAGTAAGCCCAGCAATCGTCACATCGTAAAAGCTCACGGAATACCTGACCGAGACATTACTACACCTACCATGGGGACACAATTTTCCCCTACCCGTAACGTGGCGCAGCGTAGCCAGCTTACTTCGCTTGGCAATAGTAAGAGCGTATCGCAAAGGGAAGAAATTTGTCCTATTATTGGAAACACTCTTGATAGGACCAGGAGAATATAGCGTGAATCACGCATATCCACTACCAAAAAAGGGCAACAACGACATGTTACTACTTAGAGACATCAGAGGAACTCGTAGTAATAGACCGTGGTCATAGGAATTATCTACAGATGACAAAAAAGTAGCTGGAAGACTGCAAAGTACATGGAAACCGGTATTTTTGCAAACTCCGACATCCTATGATGAGAATAAACGAAAATGCGCCATGTGGCGTGCTTATGCTCACCGGAGGCACAAACACAACGAGAGGACAATGTTTTAAGCGTGTGATGAAACTACCACATGCACTCATCCTCAGCTTACAACAGCAAGGCAAATGGTTATACGTAGTACGGAAAGAAGAAAAAATTAGTATAACATGCAACGAAAGGCCAACGAAACGACACACAGATTGACGCAAACTATAAAAGACAATAGCTACGTACCGGCCTATAACCTTACCCTCACGGTAGAAGAATCTAAAAAAGCTCCACAAGCGATCAACATCCACGAAGTGACGACCGTGGAACACATCGTGGGCAACGCGGAAGAATTAAACCACCTAGGGAGACGATTAAGGGACATCAACGACAATTTAAACCACGTGGACACAAGAACGCAACTCTTCCATACGATTGGCCAATACTCGGTCGGTACATGAGCATTATTAACATTTACGGAATATCTTTTCTTCAAATGGACAAGAAAAAGCGGCGCCAACACAACTTTGAAAGGAGCGGCATAAGGAAAAAAATAATAATAATAGTTTTATGCAACAACTATATCAATGGGCAATAAGATTTTCTATATATATACTGAAATTTTCGCTCGGTGGAGACAGCCAGAAGAAAGTTTCTTCTTTTTAAGGGGGGAGGGATGTTATAACCCAGATACCTCAATTACGGAATAATACGAATATTCCAAATCACGACGCGAGTGACCCAGATGTAGCAACTGTTGTCACTACATCAGGTTACACGCGCGTCCAAACTCGAGCAGGTGTAATTATGCTGACTATCAATTATACGAGCGAGCCATCGACGGCCTCTAGACCGGGCACTGCCGAGACATCAGACTTACAACAATAAGAGAATCTCGTAATTCTTAACTGGGTTATGAGTACAAATTCTTAACATCCCATTTTTAGGAACAATCAATAATAAACAATATAATACAACTGCTCTCGCTCCGGTATATAACGAAGCAGAGAGCAGATACAATTCAGTTCGAATCAGGATACCAACCTGCACAATTGATCCGTTGAGATGAGCGCAACGCGTCTCTATTACTATTACCACTTGTACTATTCTATTCCAACGATAATAAATTATTTTTTTACACGACAAACTTCGGTTCAGTTTATTTGGGTTCTAGCCCTTAATCTGGTAGGATCCCTACCAAAAAATAACGAAATAATGGCAAACTCTCGCCATTCAGAGTAGCTACCTGAATTTTGGTGATACAACACTGAGAAAGCGATGTGCAAATTTCAAATTTGCAAATTTTGTGGAAAATATTAATAAACGTTCTAATTCGAGATTTCTTACGCGCTTACTCAAATCAAGAGATTACCTCTATGATCATTGATGCCTAAATAAAGAAAATTCAGTATTTTCGAATTTTCATTGAGGGAACCTTATGATTTATAATAATTATCATCTGTGAGGTTTTGATCCTCCGAGCTCCGATTTTTGTTGAAGAGTGATTGAATCGGTACATCAAAGTAATGTTAAAAATATGAAATTATAACCAACAGAAAATATTTATTGTTAAAATATTCGTACGTAGTCAAAATACTCGATGTAGAGCGAATTCGTCGAACTGTCATAATTTGTTTCAATGATGGAAAAACAAATAGATCACAGATGGACGAAACCGCTTGGCGTCTCACAAAACTACATTTTGTTTTTGAAATTTGAACGCCTTGAAATTTTTACTGTATATTTTGATAATAAATATTTCTCGTTATCAATAACGTAATAAATATTTTTGAGATTATTTTTGTGTAATGATTTTAGGAATAGGAAAATTGGTCTGAATATTTTTAGTTGATAGAAAAAAAAATTCCATTATCAAAACCAAAATCCAATAATTCAAAATATTCCTAATTGATCTCCAAATTGATCTTGAAGTCCTTTGTGAATTATTTGCACATTGAACATTGAGAAATCATATTTTACAAAAATGTCCGGGGTATGTGTGTGCCTGCCTTGAAAAATTCGAACAGCTATATCTCAAGACCACATTGGAGTAGCGAGCCAAAATTTTGCACATAAGTTAAGCCCCACAGCCTCTTTGTTTGCTATGAATTTTACAAAAATTCATTGACATGTGCGAATTTTATACTACTGAATTTAAAAAAGGCGTGGCTGCTCTAGCGTCCGCAAATTTTACGATATCGGGTTAAAAAATATTATACCGGAAGTTTGAGTGGTAAGATTGTTGGCATTGAATTTCGCGAAAATTGCTCAAGGGGTTTGTGATTCATAACATTTTCAATTTTTTACAAAAGGAGCGTGATCGCTCTAGCTTGCACATATTTCGTGATATCAGGCTCAAAAATTCTATAACGATAGTTTAATGGAAGAATTTTGGTTGTAGTAGAGTCGGCTTCGATTCGGCCAGTGAAGTCCAGATGTAGGTGGAATGACATACACATAATACACATAATACACATATTATACACATATTATACACGATTATACACATAATCGTAAATCCTCAGACACGGCACTGCCTCAACGAATATTCATGCTCCCCTCACCTCGCTATAACTCAGACGCCACTTAGTATTTCTCTCGAACAATCTGAGATCACACGACAAATAATGTAGTGAAATTAATATCGCTAATTTCGACGCCGGTTTTTGAAGATATCGAATTCTGAAAATTTTAATTGGTCAATATTACATCGACAATCCGAAACATTTTATTTTCACTCACCAAAACATCAATAAAACGATAAATTTCCACAGATAACAAAGATTGCCAAAAAACGATCTCTGAAATCAAATAAAATCAGAACAGAATCAATCTACTGATTCTTTCATAGAACATATTTATTGTCTCCCATCGATAAATTCCACAAGATCATCTTCAAAAGACCCAAAAATGAAATTAGAACGATCGATCAAATTTAGGTTAGTTATTATGACAGTTTACATAACCTAAAAATCTGTAACCCACTAAACGACTATACAACGCAAATCATACCACATACAACATATTATATATATCTAAAAACTTGTGAAATGTTCATAGAGTAAATAAATTTTCTGAAGAGGATCCGAACCAAGGATCGGAACGTAAATACGTGAAAATATTTATTCCACCTTCATCTGGACTTCACTGGCCAAATCGGAGCCGACTCTACTACAACCAAATTATAATCTACACGGCCGCTCACACAATCGATTGCTTTTAATGGAAGAAGTTACTTGGTATTCAATTTTGCAAAAATCGCTTGAGCCGTGCAAATTTTATGCGATGATGAAATTTTTAAACAAGAGCTTGATCGTTCTAGCTTCTGCAAATTTTGCGATACCAGCCTCAAAATGTGTGTATGGGATAGCTTAATGTACGAAGGTACTTGGTATTAAATTTCGCAAATTTCGTGCAAAGCTTGCTCTGTGAGGAAGCCAAAACTGTGAAAGCTATTTGCTCATAGAGGATTTAGAAATGCGAAAAAATACTGAGGAAGCGATGTGCAAATTGCAAATTTGCTATTTTTTATACTAGTGATAAGGATTAAAAATTAACCCAGGGTTTCAATTTCATTCAACGGTTCAACTAAACAAAATTAACACTGCTATTAAAATTAATAATTAAAAAATCTAGTGACTTTTCTGCGAGAAAATCTCATAATTCATAGTAATCAATATCTGTGAGGTTCGGATCTTTGAAACTCAGATTTTTGATTAATTTAAAAAAGGTGGTGTAAGGGGTGCTGGTGTATTATGGTCATCGCAGATTTTACATCCCGGTCGAATATCACGTCAGATGTTTCACATAACCGATTGGCTACCAACGATACTGAGTATAGCAGGAAAATCGGAGGAATCGATCAACCGTACAATATCAAGTAAAAATTTGGATGGCATGAATCTTTGGAATGCTTTAAAACACGACACGACGTCACCCAGAAAGAGTATTCTTCACAATATCGACGATATATACCAAATTGCTGGGATAACGATGAACAATTGGAAATTGATTCAAGGTATTCCTAAATATCTTTTCTCTATTTTAAACAACTTACATTTAAACACATTCCGCCTCGATGTCTGGAAAATTATTAATGTTTCAATTCTGATTTCCAAATTGACCTATATTCCAATTAAAATAATTTTTAATTTCGATTCCGAGTTTAAAATATTCCTCGAAATTGAATAATTTTCCGATCCAAGCGACGAGAAATCATTTCAGTTAACAGAGTTCCAACTTTGAGTCATAATAAACATAAAAATTTCTCACTCCGGAATTTCCACTAAAGTAAAAACGTCACAAGTAAAATTTCATGTATATAGAAAAAATAATGTCTCTTTTCTTTTTCAAATCATTCAATATTTTTTAATTTCACCTCACTATGTAGGTAAACGTCAGAACTTTGATTATTTTCAAACAAATACTCTGACTCGTCGAAATCACTTGAGTTGTAAAATTTAAGGTCAGAGTCTTGAAAAAGATTAAAAATTGAATCCTTTTTTCAACTCAACTTATGGCCTAAACAAAATCAATGCAAAATCGTTTACTAATTTTGATTGCCATTAATAATTTTTAAATGTCGGTGAAAACGTTGAAGTCACATTTTTCTTTATTAAAAACCGTAAAGAGGGTTTCTCCTTGGCCTGTTAAAATAATTGCAAATTCAAGAATTCCAACTTTTAGGCTTCATAAATAAAAATTTCTTGCTCTTGAATTTTTACTGTAGTAAAATCTCCACAAGGCAAATTTTATGCGTATTGAAAAGAAAAAAAAACAGGAACTACTTACAGTGGAGCGTGGGACGGCTGGTATGAGTCATCAGAGTCAAACTGGACCTACCTGGAAAAAGACGTAATTCATAGTATGGCAGGTGAAGCATTGACAAGCAGCGGTGCATCATTGACGCCAGAAATAATTCACAATCTTCGATCAAAGGTGACCCTGAATTGCGACTATCCAAAACTCAATATCCCGTGCAATCCACTCGAAGAAGCTTGTCTCTTCAACGTTCATCTTGATCCTTGTGAATTCAACAACGTTGCCAAGCAGTGAGTTCAAAAATTGCAAAAAAAAAAATGAATCATAATTAAAATTTGTTGTATTTTTTTAAATTACCTTTTTTTTAAATATTTTTACTTTGTTTGTATTTCTTTATCATTCAGAAATCCGGAAGTGATGGCGATGCTTCACCGTGAACTGAAAAAATGGAACGAAACCGCGATTCCACCTTCAAATCTGCCGTGGGATCCACGAGGTAACCCAGAATTATGGGATCACACGTGGAACAACTTTGGGGATTTTGAACTCTCGACCGTCACGACTACAATTTGATAGTACAATTTTCCGGTTTTTTTCAACAATATTCGAATATATTCTGGAACACTTTGGAAATGGAGAAAAAAGTGACAAAATTGATATTACAATTTTCGGCCAACTTGCAGAAATTGTTTAGATTTTCGATTTTTTCTATTCCATATCTGCAATTTCTTAAACCCCCTTTTTATTATTTTGTTGTTCAGAATAATGCACATTTTTTGCCGAATTTCCCTATGAATATTTGTAGCGACCATTTTAGACAATTTCATTTTTTTATAATTTCTTTAAGGTATCATTCTGGTTTAGATGTTTAAAAAAGGGTTACGTTTGAAAATTTTTCAACAACGTATTATTATAGATATTGATGTCAAATTTGTTAAGCATGATGAATACACTCTCGAAATACATAAAAAAAAATTCAATTGTTTTATTGTAAACACTTTTTATATGCAAAAATAATAAACAAACGTAGCTCCTCGAAAAGTAGATACGTCGCTGGCAGCGTTGATATCTAAATACGGCTCATTCAAAACGAAAAACAAATTTTGTTTCAGATTCAGTACGTGCATTCTACGGATAATTAATATTTATTAATAAATAATAAAATGGCGGAGATTTTACACAAAAAAATGAAAAATGAGGTTGTTGTTCACTGTTTTTGGCAAAAAAAAGTAAAAATTGAAATTTTAATACGATTATAGAACACGCTGAAGCTATTCATGTGCAGATGATGTGGTTAAAATTTCGGAAGGATCGCTTCAGTGGTTCCGGAGAAATCACCGCCGCCGACAGAAAAAATGTTGTTTTGAGAAAAATCGTTTCTACGTGGGTGCGCTCAAGTAGTAAGGCTAGCAAAGTTAAGGTCACAGAACAAGATAATTAGACTGCTCGGATCATCTTCAAATTTGTACACAATACTTTGAGCTAGATATACTTTCCAAAAATAAAAAAAAATCGATTTCTTGAAAATTATAAACCAGAATGATACCATAACTTTCCCAGCGACTTCGTTAATTTTTGTTCACCCTCATTTTTCAAAACGCACGCGTTCAAGGTATTTTTTTTCTAGTATACCTTTTCACGAGGTTGCCTATCAATTTTTTGCAACCGTTTTACAGTTTACGAAAAAGTCTCACGACCTTTCAAACGGTAAATACGGTAAAATAACGGTGTGTTTAAAACAAATGAATATACCAATGATATTTATGCAGAATACAATTCGTGTTTTTTTTCTTCTTCGAT
The DNA here is from genome assembly GCA_946863875.1 of Alloplasta piceator. Classification (NCBI taxonomy): domain Eukaryota; kingdom Metazoa; phylum Arthropoda; class Insecta; order Hymenoptera; family Ichneumonidae; genus Alloplasta; species Alloplasta piceator. The sequence goes on from OX333071.1 coordinate 53,351,843, forward strand.
TTTTGTTACAGTCAATTGTTGGGTCACATTTTCGGCTTTACCGTTACTTGCATTGTTGTTGTGAATGACAATAGTGATCACGTTTTCGTCGTAGATTCAAATGACTAAAATGTGAGGATCGGATCTTCTCGATGATCAAGAATGTCTGTAAAGAATATAAATTAACTCGATTTAAGTCGCACGAGTAGATTTTCGTTCTTATTTTTTGGCCGTTCTTATCGAAATAAAAAAAAATTTAAGCTATGAATCAAAGACAAACAATTTTAAGAAAACAATGAAATTAACAAAAGAAATTCTTAAAAATTATTAATGGAAAAAACCAATTTTCAAAAACTATGAAATGAACGAAATCAATTTTCAAAAATTACAAACCTTTAGCTATGCTCCACCAGGGAAGGGTAATGTACGTGAGAAATGCGTTTAGCGGCACGGATTGAGCTCTTCGTGTTTCCTTCCAAAAGTGAAAGGTCTGAGTGAAACCTCTCATTGTCCAGAGTGGATTGTACTGACCATCGTCGAGTTCTGTTAAATATTTGAAAACAAAATTGTATTATTAACACAAAACAAGAATCGTTCAGGGATTTGAAGAACTGACAAAAAATTATCCCAAAGAATTGACGAGAATTTTAGTTGTGATTGAAAAAAAAGCTGGGCCAAAAACCTTTCGACTCCCCGCGTGTTTTCTTCAGAAAATGAAATATTTCGTAAATCGAAGAAATGAGCGAGATAAGCTGAGGAACGAAGAGGATTTTTTTTCTCTATAGTCAAATTTTACTGAAATCTTTTGGTCAGATATATTCGCGTGCGAAATAAAGAAAGAGTAATTTAATTCCTATGAAAAATGGAATGCAGAAGCGATAAGAAAATTATGCGAAATCATCATTGACGTGCCAAACATCGATTATAATCGTGACGATTATTAATTCTGGTTGTTGGAATTCGTTTTCCAGTGCATGGTCTTTGTTCAAAACTCCGATACAGTTTTTATTGAAAAGTAATTTTTTGAACCTAATCCAGCATTTAAATTTCAGTATTAAACCGCCCTATTTTATGGAAGATGCTTGAAGTAGTCCTCTCGTCCGGTCGGTCCCAATTTCTTTTTCTTTTATTCTGTCCAAAAAAATCATGTATTTTTTTTCAATCCAGAATTCAATTCAATTTAAACTCAAAAATACACTTTCTAGATTAGAATACTGACGTGAAGCGTTTAAATGCGCACGAGGATGAAGTACAGAGCTAGTCAGAAATCAGATTCGCAATTTTGAAGTTGAGTCACGTTACGAAATAAAAAATAGTGCAGACAACAATCATTTTCGTGCTTTGCAAACATCTTCGAGCATTGGAAAGTCCAACAATTATCTCAGAATTTATATTAAATAATTTTCCAAAAACCACAATGTTTGAATCAAAAACGATAATCATTGATAATTTTTTTGAAATAAAAAATTACGCAAATTATCGCCGTGATCGATGTCCTGAAAATGAAATTCATTATTTTTCTCTATTTTTCAGAGAGAAACGTTTAAATCCGAGTACAACCATTTTTTGCAACCGACCCCAAAATTTCAAGACTGTGGGTTTTTTTCTTAATAGAGACCATTATTAACGATGAATGATCATATCTCGCAAAATTGATCGATATCTCCCGTTTTTCCTCTTTCTAAGCAAGTAATATTATACATTGGCCAAAAAAAGTCCTGAAAGCAGACAAATTTCTGTAAACATTAGAGACCTAAATTTTATAAACGCTGATTTTGACAAAAGGTTTTTTTTCAAACTCAAATTAAAGAATCCAAATTTCAGACCTATGCAAACTCGATTTCCATCAAAAAAAGAACATGATTCTTCCGCGATGTCTCATCAATCTCAGGGTGTCCAGCAGATCCTTAAAAAAAAAATCTCCGACTTTTCCCGGTTTTCATAGCCAAGAAAGAATTTTTCCCTGACCAATTTGTGCAAAAAACCATTTTGGGAGGCTTAAAAAGTATAAAAAATTGTAGACAACAAAAATCCTCTACTTTTTTGTTGCGGGCCTAATTGGTATTATATCTTGGCGATATACTAAAGACAATGCCGTTTTATTTCACTCTTTCCAACCTCTCATTTCCTTAGCCTGAGCCTCCAAATGCATAAAAACAGTCTTTTCGCCTATTTTTCGTGAGAATTTCTTTTTTTTCATATCTGTGGTCAGCGGTCGATTTCTCATCGATACAAGACCTTGAGATAGTGATAAAGACAAAAAAACCAAAAAAAAACATGATTTTTTGACCCACTGAGGCCTGTCCATTTGCAAATCGACTTTAACGGATCCGTGACTCTGGCAGGCTGTCAATTTTTTTTTGTTATTCAGAATTTCATAGCATGTGCGTTGGATCGGAAATTAAAAGCGCATTCACATTATCGAGACAAAAAAGTTAAGCGATGGGAAAAAATGCAGCTAAATTGGAGTAATCCTTGACTTTCCCCTCCTGACCTACGAAAGCCCCTGACAATTCCCGGTTTTCCAGATTTCCCTGACCGCTGGATACCCTGATTCTTTGCGTCGAACCAAAACGAGAGAGAATATTGCGAGAAAAAAACGGCATTGAATGGTTGACGATACTCGCGATAGGAGCAGATCAAAAAGGGCTGTTTCCCATAGCTACTATACAGGGTGTCACATAAGTAACGGGGTGGCTGAATATTTCCTCAGCTAAGATATTTTTCCAAAAGGTCAGGGTCATTCTTGTAGTAACTTTTGACGAGGAATTCAATGGTGACCTTAATTTTGACCTTGACGATCATCTTCAAGATTAGTTCAGAGTCAGGTTTTGTTTTTCAAATAGAAACCTCCTTTTTGACATCGGCAATCGAAAGAGCGGAAAATTTCACGTTCAAGTATGTACTTAGGTTATAGTTACATTCTGACTTTGAAGGTCTTTGAAAGTCAATTTGACTTAAACAAGGTGACTTAAACCTCTGGAAATCAAAGCTTTTCACATTCTTTTGTAAGGGCCAAAGTTACTCATTTCAACAAGGCGCTTTTAGTGACCTTGACGATGACCTCCAAGATAATTCTAAGGTTAACTTTCTGTTTTTTAATGGAAACTTGTATTTTTGAGTTCTGAAATCAAACTTATTCCGAAAAAATTGATTGATTTTTTCCGAATCTTTTAATGTAAATGTAAAACTGTTCATTCTATTGGTTTCAGAACTCAAAAATAGAAGTTTCCATTAAAACGAAAAAATTGACCTTGAAATTACCTCGAAGGTCATCGTCAAGGTGACTACTAAATGCGCCTTGTTAAAATTAATAAATTTGGTCCTTACGAAAGAATGGAAAAAGCTTTACTTCCCAGAGGTATTCACAGATTGTTAATGTCTGATTGACTTTAAAGGATCTTCAAGGTCAAAATGTTCCTTTGAACTAAATACATATTTCATTTATATCAAAACGGGGTTTTCATTTGAAAAACCAAAGATGACCTTGAAATAACCTTGAAAGTTATCGTCAAGGTCATTGAATTCCTCGTCAAAAGCTTCAACGAGAATGACCTTGACCTTTTGGAAAAATATCTTAGCTGAGGAAATATTCAGCCGTCCCGTTACTTATGTGACACGCTGTATATGGAAAAATGTACCGGGATAGGGGGGATGCGGGCTAAATTTTACCCTGAGAGCCGGGGTGGCGCGGGAGTTCGCACCAATAGTAGATCGCCGTTCCATCGGGTGTCACGCGATGCGGAGGAAGTCGATTTCTAATAATGCTTCCCGACATTGCGCGTCTTCTTCTTCGCCGAGGTAAAGTAGCGCTCTGTCTCTGGCCATAATCGTAAGTGCTCGCCCTCGTGAGTCGGGAATTGGCATTTTTGTCGCGCGTCGTCTCGTCGAGACGCGAATTTTTGGGAAGATTGTCATTATCATGAGGTATCTCGGTATCATCATGATGATTTGTGCCATTTTCGAGTAAAAATTGATCACTCCGTGGGCACGTATCTACGAGTTCATCACGATTTTTTCGACTAGAATGAACACCGATAATTTCATCGTCGCTGAAATAACGACGCGGTCGATGTCGTGGCCGACGTCTTCGCGATAATGGTGATGAAACGGCATTTTTATCGGTTATAGGAATTCCACGTGTCTCACATTCGTCCTTCGATATCTCGGGATTCTTATCGTTATTCCTCGATGGTACCTTGCGAGCGTTATCAACACCGGTTCCTGTCGTCGAATATCCAAGTGGCAATTCCTCCTTCCCATTCACCAATATTGCTCCGGCGTCCAATTTTTGCATTACATTGTCGTCACTCGGACAAGAACCGTTACTCGTTATTTCACTGCCAACCTCGATATGATGCTGCTGACGACGATGACGCTGGTGCGATTTTGGCGATGCTGAAGGTTGCGAGGTCGTCGTACGTTGACAATCCCCTAATACGGAGGACAGATATCGTAAGCTTGACGCTCCAACAAAAATCTCTCCGACGATACAACAAACTTGAATTATCCGGATGATTTTTTTCGTCGATGTTTTTTATAATTTATACATAATTATGTATATATTTTTTTTCAATCGCCGTTTAGAACGGTAGTTGAATGAGTGCACTGGCACCCTCTCGTTACGGAGATAAAATTCGTCAAGGGCTTTTCTTAAAAATGGACACTCGATATACCAAATATCTAATCGACGTTTCGTTTGAATTCTGTATCGATATATCTATAATTGTAAATCTGGCGTGAAGAAATATTTCTTGATCTAATTTCATTTTATCGAAATAATAATGGAATTTTTTGAATTGAACAATTGATAAATGAACTTAACATAATTAACGTGGTCAATGCAAACACTGAATGTTTTTATTTTCATAAATTTCGACCCGATACAGTAGACGCTTCGACAATTTGACCTCCCATAATTTGACAGCTTTTATAATTTGACTCGTTACCGTGGCAACGCGCTCCCATAATTTGACTAACCCTATAGGCGTTTCTCCCTATTCAAAACCTACAATGTCGCGCTGCGTGAGTGTACACAGGGCAACATAACCGCAACTTCCAATTTTCCAGAAAATTAGACACGAATCATTAAGTGTCATCATCAATTAAGGTGTATTTCTCAATGAAAAAGGAATTTTCACGTTTCAGAAAATATGGAAATTCCGTAGAATGTGCAGAATGTGCAGAATGCAGAATGCTATATGCAACATTGCATTACGTTGCCTACGAGAACGTATCGCGAGAAATCCGACGGACGGATAGATTTATTTTCTATATAACTCTTTCGATCCAGAATTATAAATAATAAATCTTTAGTAAGCTTACAAAATTCTGCAATAATTATAATGACAGATGTTTAAATGTATGTCTGTAATGTATAAGCACAATTGACAGTTTGAATTTTCCGCGCAAAAAGTCAGTACGCATGCGCTGATACACAGAAGTGGATGAATAAGAGGGGGCAGTCAAATTATGGAAGCGTTCCCGGACCCGACGAGTCAAATTATGGCAGCGTCCACTGTATATATGTATATTCAGAGTTGGTGACGCGAGGCCCCATCGATTCGACCTCCGACGAGAGGGCGAGAGGGTTTTCATTAAATTTCTTTTATTTCCATTTATTTATTCATCATATCGGTAAAGGATTTTTTTCTGGATTTTTTTAAAAATATGTACGAGAGGTCGCGAGCACACTCACCACCACCTCCTAGGCGTGTCGACGTCTCGTGATTTATCTTTTCCTCCTTTTTGTTGCTTCTCAATTTCGTTGACTGACGATTATCGTTATTGGCTCTCGTCAATGTCGCTGTCGTTGTCGCCGTTATCGTTGGTGCTGTCATAGTCGTTCTCGTCGTTGACGATGGACACGTCTCGCTCGTACTACGTGCCCTTCTATTTTCTCTTCTCATAATTCCCGATGAGGACTGTGGTGAGCCAAGGGAATGCGGACTTGTTGTTTGTGGACTATCGGACGCCGGCGATGGGCCCCGGCGGCCCCAGCCGCTGACATCATGGCCTTTCGCTACAAAGGGAAAGAGAGTAGGCAATCATCGTGCCAAATGTCGATTAGAGAATAACAAACTCTGATCGGACGAGTTTTTTTTCTTTCTTTTGTGTTTCAGGCAAGATTTTGTGGTGGTAGCACGCTGTTAATTTTTTCTCCTGTTCCGAGGTTTTTTTTAGTTTGGTTCTGTTCATTGTTCTCGTTCAATGGATTTGTGTGGCTGGTATATGGTGGGTGTACGTGCGAACGTATTACACACATTATGTTCACATTAGTAGCATCAATTACAGAGGCTTTACAACAGCGTTAGCGATATTATATACAGAGATGGCAAAAAAAACCAATTGATTCTTTATGCTTGCATCTGGTTTGTCGTTTTGCGATAATAAGAAACTAGAAGCCTAGGCCATAGAAGTGAAACTTCCCGAACTCACCTCCTGTATCACAAATATTCTTATGAATAAAACGTTTCTTTTATAACAGAATTAAATACTGATTATTTGTTAATTTTTTTGGGAGCTAGGTTTATGAAAAAGGACATTTAATGTTTTTGTTTCTATTCGTAAAACATTTATTCTTTGATTTCAATATTTTCATGTTCCAAAAAAGATACAAAGGGTTTGCTATATGAAAAATATGTGATAAATACTCGTAATTGCAAATTATTTAAATGTCTTGAGAAAATTGCATCTATTGTCGTTTCCGATCTTGTTGTTGAATATTTGAAGTGAGAAATACTGTCCAATATTGTGAAGTTTATCTGAAAGTGTAAATAATGCCTAAATCAAATACTCGAACGTGTAAAGAGTACAGAGATCGACTATGTGCTACAAATGTAATTAACAAAGAGTAATTCAACGTCTAACCAGCAGGTCAAAAAAATCGATGTCTCCGATCACACCCTCGATATTTTCCTGTGTTCTCTATCATGAGAAAACATTGCTGTGAAATCGCTAGGCCAAAATGAAATTATTTGTACGAGTTATGATTTTTTGAAAATTGCGTACTTTTAACGACTCGTAAAACAACTTTTTTGCTTTTGTGTATAACTCCGTCGGATTTTAGAATTCGAGAATTTCAATTCAAGAAATCGAAACTGTATTCAAAACCCTTCAAAATGAGCACGAAGTAACATCATTTGGTGCATTTATAACGCCACAATCGAACAACTATGTTTTTTCGAAAATAAAAAATAACTGAAAAACCTCATTTTTTTTAAATCTGAAAAATTCAAATTACATTTTTACGACAAAAAATCTACATTTCTGCGGAGTTTGAACTAGTTCTGACCAAAAGATACTGAATTATTGAGCAAATTCATCTTTTTTAAATCAGTTCCAGCTATTTTGGGAAATTCAGGTTTTGACTTTGGGATTTTTGAGAATTTTGTCAATAAAATCGATAGTCATGGTTTCAAAAAATTATAATAGTACATTACGATACGAGTGCGTTGAAACTTTTTCTGACGAGTTCGAGTTTGCAGCATGAGTCGAAGGCGAATGCTGCAATCACACGAGTCAGAAAAAGGTTTCTCGCACGAGTTTCGTACAAAATTTTATTGCACGAGTGCGGAGAGTGCCATTTCACGCACACGAATTGTGCGTAAAATGGGCACTTTACGCACGGAGTGCAATAAAACAATTTATTTACAATTTTTCGAGATCTATCTCCATCAAACGATGATAATATTTACGAATAATTTCTTTTTCTGCAACTTTAGGTCTAAAGTTGCGATTGTTTCAATTGTAAAAAAATATAAAACAATTCGGTTACAATTCTTTGAGATTCATCTCCATCAAATGATGATAATATTTACGAATAATTGCTTTTTATGCAACGTTAGATCCAAAGTTGCAGAAAACGCAATTATTCGTAAATATTATCATCATTCGATGGAGATGGATCTCAAAGAATTGTAAATAAATTGTTTTACAATTGTTTGTAATAATGGCTATCGATGTTATTGACGAAATTTTCAGAAAACCTAAAGTCAAAACCTGAATCTCCCAAAATAGCTGAAACTGATTTCTAAAAGATGAAATTGATCAATAATGCAAAATCTATTGCTCAGAACTAGTTAAAACTCCACAGAAATAGATTTTTTGTCGTGGAAATCTAATATCATTTTTCAGATTTTTAAAAAATGTGGTTTTTGAGTTATTCTTGATTTTCGAAAAAATGTAGTTTTAGGATTGTAGCATCTTAAATGCACCAAATGAAGTTAATTTGTGCTCATTTTGAAGGGTTTTGAATACAGTTCGAATTTCTCAAAGTGAAATTCTCGAATTCCAAAATCCGGCGAAGTTATACACAAAAGCAAAAAAGTTGTTTTTCGAGGCGTTAAAAGTATGCAATTTTCAAAAAATCGTAGCTCGTACAAATAATTTGATTTTGGGCTAGCGATTTAACAGCAATGTTTTCTCATGATAGAGAACCCAGGAAAATATTGAGAGTATGATTGGAGATATTGATTTTTTTGACCTGCTGATTTGACGTGGAAACACTCCAAAGTGAAAGAAAAACAAAAAATAGTACTGAACATATCTGGGAACACAGGGCAAGGAAAAGAGTGGCCAACGTACAACCACCTCCGAATTCTTCATTCACTGGCAGAGGAAATTCCAAACACCGATAATTTGAGAGATTATGATGTGCCTTTGGAGATGCTAGAGAATACAAATACAGTACAATTTTCACTGTGATGTCTCTCAAGTCGTCCCCCTTGTTAATGGTCCTGGTACGTCTCCACGGACACGTGGAAGATTCATACCACGGAAAATTGTATTTGGATTCTCTAGCGTCTCCGAACGCACATCATAACCACTCAAATTATCGGTGTTTGGAATTTCCTCTGCCAGTGAAGAATTCTGAGGTGGTTGTATGCTGGTCGCTCTTTTCCTTGCCCTGTGTTCCCGGACACGTTCAGTGGTACTTTTCGGTTTTTTGTTTACTTTGTTCGGTACATTTCTAGCCCACAGTCGATCGCTGTACCCTTTACACGTCTGAGCGTTTGATTTAGGCATTATTTACACTTTCAGATAAACTCTACACGATCTGACAGTATTTCTCATTTCTTTATAACCTGAATGACTTCGCCACACTATATAACCTCGATAAATAACAAATGCCTATCCCCTCCCTTTTCCTGTCGCTTTTTGGTTTCATCTGAGTTTGGATTTACCCCCCAACGAGCCGTAAGAAGTTTCACTTCAAAAATTACGACATATAAAACCCCCTGAGGTGCTAATAGAATGACCCTTGAAATATTTCAAATAGTTTTGAATGTTCTGCTTATTGCAATGTTCACAAAAATAATTGATTAGTTTGTCATTGATTGATTTAATTTCAAATTAAATGAATTTATTTATTATATTTCACATCGATTAACACTTATTCGGTGCAACTTTTGATATTCGTATATGCGGTTACTAAAAATGATTTTACATTTTTGTAAATCGTGTATAGAGTTTCTGATCAGAAAAATGGAAAATGTCATTTTTTCAAATGAAGCATATAAGGTAAACGTCCCAGTGGCCGGACAGGACCCAGTTACCGGACAGAGAGTGAGCGCAAAAGAGACAGAAATACGATTAGTCATGGTTGTCTGACGACTGGATCGTCAAACTTAGATGTGCGGCCACTGGGGGGTTTACCTTAATACACTACTCGCAAAAATTGAGGGAGCAAGAAAAATTTCCAAATTTTTCGGTGATTTTCAACAGGCTGTATCTCAGTAAAAAATTATCGCCTCCAGGTCATAAAAAAGGATAATAAAGCTCCAAGATTCTAGTTTTCAGATCTTTTGGTTTATCATTTTTAGGAGCTACGATTCTTACGCAATGTTAAAGAATAGTGCGAAAGAAATTTTTGGAATTTCGATGAATCGTTAAAAATCGTTCAATGGATCGATCTGCAAATTTACAAAGTTATTGGGGGTACATTGAGCCGTAAAAATTCCTTAAAACATTAGCCTTCCCATCAAGAAAAGCAAAGCTGCAGTCGATCAACCTAAACAAGGGAAAAAGTCACTTTTTTGAACTTTTTTCAACTGAATAATAAGGGTAGAAAAACAAAAATTCCCCAAAACTCTTGAAGGAATCTTGTAGTAAATTTATTCCAGTTTCCAAAATTGCCTGTTTATTTTCTGTACGACCATTGGTTGCTGAGATATATCAGTGGGTAATGACAAACGTTTTTTTTCATGTAAAGTTGGATATCTCCGCGAGATATCGACGTAGAGAAAAATTGAAAAAGGAAATTAAAGTTGGATAAATCTGGTCCATGTATTAGTTTAGTTGGATAAAAAATTTCCAAACCCGTAGACAAAAAATAAAAAGATAAAACATTTGCTAAAATTTTCTTTCGCGCTATTTCTTAAAATTGCGTAAAAACCGTAGGGGGGCGTCCATTAATTACGTGAGGCGATTTTGGCCATTCTTCACCCCCCCCCCGCCCCCTGGTGAGATTTCGTAAGATTTGGCTCAACCCTCTCCCCCCCCTAATCTCACGTGAGATTTTTCAAAATGCACATTTTTAGTGTTAATACGTTAATCTGTGCTTGATTGCGTTGTATTTATTTAAAAAAAAACATAATTTGCTTTTTTTAAAGTGAATACTTCTTATACGACAAAACCCAGACAGAGCATTCAACGTGGCTGTCCGTTTACGGAACAAGAGAATGGAGGAATACAATAAGAGAGAGAAAGAGTGATGTGTGAGCGAGAGAGAGCGATAGGCCATCAACAGTATGCCCGCGTATGCGTGTTGATATGTATTATAGAATAGCAGCGCGTATGCGCGTCATTCCATCCGTTGTATGTGTAAGTCCACAGCTATGTGTGAGTTCATACTGCGTCTTTATCTTCACAGTATATATGAGGCATTCCACACCAACTCAAGGTGTTTTTCCCTGACCCCCTCCGATTTGTTCCATTATTTTTAATGTTATTCAACTTATCAAAAAACGTACTCCCAATTTTTTTTCAAATTTTTTGGACCAGCTGCCACCTCAAAAAAAATTGACGAAATCTGATTTTTGACGAAAAAAACGCCCATTTTTAGAAATCCCAAAAAAATCACCAAAATCCTGTGTCACAAAACAAAATTTTTGGGCCATCAAACATAGTGGAAGTATTTTTTTTTCTTGGTTTCATTTCATTTTACAAGTTTGATCAAATTATTTTTCTATTTCGCACATTGACAACGTCACTCTTGGTAGCTTATGAACGTTGAAAAATTAAGTTTTTTTCAGAATCTTATGACATGTGTAGATAGATAAAAATAACCAATTAAGAATTTTAAAACTCAAATCACAAATCCAAATCGAATCTATATGATATTGTTGGTCTGAAGAAGAGCGCTTTATTTTGCAAAACTGGAAGAGATTAATTGTTAAGAGTATTTTCAGTCGTGAATAGGGTCACAGTGCATTTCAAGTCGGAGACGTATACTGCAATTTTATACACAAAGGCTTATACACAAAGGTTTTGCCGTGTCAAAGTTTCGTACTGCAAAAAATGGCCGGTAAAAGCAAGTTCGAAGAGGCGTTGTCGGTCACAATGTAACACAACAGGTTCGGTGTACTCAAATTTTTATATGAAATACTTTAAAATAGCAGCGTGACACAGTGTTTGCAACCGTGCGATAATTATCGTACATTTACGATAATTTCATACCAATGTTCGATATACGATAGCGATTCATTATCGTACGCGAATGTACGATAATATTCAAATATAGTACGCGAATGTACGATAATATTCAAATATCGGGAATTTCTTTTTTTCGAACAAAATCAAAGTTTAAGCGGGCTTCACACGCTATTGCATGGCATACCATAGGAAAGCAGTGCCGTCAGGAGCGCTGCGATCGTGTGCCTATGACACTTTTGACACGTGTTTCAGCGGGAACTTTGAATTTAAACTATCGATGTCTCTCCGGTAGCGTGAACTCTTTCGCAGGTAAAGAGCAGAACCTCACCTTGTGAATTGTTAATCTTTTATTAATCATTGGCCTTTTATTATTAGATGACAAACTCGGAAAAGTTAGATTTTACTGTTGGTATGAAAATCAAACATGTTCTTTGGTGTTACTGCACCGCAAGATAGTCAAAATTGAAGTGAAGCATTGCCCGAGAAATTTGGGCTTGCAGGCTCCAAGGCGACACACACATTAATACAACGTGCACTAACCGACACACATACACTCTCGTTGCGTGCTGTATCTAGCCATCCTTCTCGGTCAGTACGCACATAAGGGTTGCATTATGCGTGGTCCTCGCGCTCGCTCACACACACATACACCCAGTCCAGCCATATGGTTTTAGAGTATCCATGCTTGTACACAAACCACTTGAGAAGGTCCGTGGACCCTACGCATTTTCTTAGAGGTTGACAATATGGTGCCCTAAGATTTATAATAAACCGATTTTTAATGGAGGAGATTTTGTGGCATCGGAGTTGATTGTAAATTTTATATATATGGGGCATTCCACGCCAAATCGACCACTTTAAAACCTGATCCCTTTCGATTTGGCTGAAACTTTTTTATTTTTTTCTACCCTATGAAAAAGATTTTTCAGAATTTTTTCAGATTTTTTTACGAAACCGATAAAAAGTTATGAATATTTCAAAAAAAATGGCCTTTTATTTTTCAAATGTCCATAACTTCTTCAAAAATTGACGAATCGGGATGTTTTTTTTTTCAAAATTTTCGTTTTTAAATGTACTTTTCAGAAAAATATTTAAAAAAATGATTCAGAGCTATCTTCATTGTTTTTTTTCTATTTTTCGGAAAAAAACGAAAATTTCTCGATGATTACCATTTTTAATTTTTAATTTTTTTTTTTTTATTAGAAACCTTGATATTTTCTGTAAGTTCTCTAAAATTTGCAGAGTGGGGAAATTTTTTCTTCTATTTTTTTTTCAATTGAAAAAAAAAAAAAAAATTTTTCACTCAGCCTATTTCTTATAATACTACTCTAGGGATTTATAATTATGTAGAGAGAACGTCAAAGTTAAAAAATAAATAAATGACATTCAAATCTCATGAATTAAAAAAAAATGGCTATTGATTTTTCAAATGTCCATAACTTCTTCAAAAATTGCCTTATCGGGATGTTTTTTTTTTTCAAAATTTTCGTTTTTAAATGTACTTTTCAGAAAAATATTTAAAAAAATGATTCAGAGCTATCTTCGTTGTTTTTTTTCTAATTTTCGGAAAAAAACGAAAATTTCTCGATGATTACCATTTCTAATTTTTAATTTCTTTTTTTTATTAGAAACCGTGATATTTTCTGTAAGATGTCTGAAATCTCCCCACTCTGAAAATTTCAGACATCTTACAGAAAATATCACGGTTTCTAATAAAAAAAAGAAATTAAAAATTAGAAATGGTAATCATCGAGAAATTTTCGTTTTTTTCCGAAAATTAGAAAAAAAACAACGAAGATAGCTCTGAATCATTTTTTTAAATATTTTTCTAAAAAGTACATTTAAAAACGAAAATTTTGAAAAAAAAAAATCCCGATAAGGCAATTTTTGAAGAAGTTATGGACATTTGAAAAATCAATAGCCATTTTTTTTTAATTCATGAGATTTGAATGTCATTTATTTTTTTTTTTAACTTTGACGTTCTCTCTACATAATTATAAATCCCTAGAGTAGTATTATAAGAAATAGGCTGAGTGAAAATTTTTTTTTTTTTTTTAATTGAAAAAAAAATAGAAGAAAAAATTTCCCCACTCTGAAAATTTTAGAGAACTTACAGAAAATATCAAGGTTTCTAATAAAAAAAAAAATTAAAAATTAAAAATGGTAACCATCGAGAAATTTTCGTTTTTTTCCGAAAAGTAGAAAAAAAACAATAAAGATAGCTCTGAATCATTTTTTTCAATATTTTTCTGAAAAGTACATTTAAAAACGAAAATTTTGAAAAAAAAACATCCCGATTCGTCAATTTTTGAAGAAGTTATGGACATTTGAAAAATAAAAGTTCATTTTTTTTGAAATATTCATAACTTTTTATCGGTTTCGTAAAAAAATCTGAAAAAATTCTGAAAAATCTTTTTCATAGGGTAGAAAAAAATAAAAAAGTTTCAGCCAAATCGAAAGGGGTCAGGTTTTAAAGTGGTCGGTTTGGCGTGGAATGCCCCATATATACATATATATATAATATATATATATACATATATATATATATATTGTGACCGAAAATTGCCCAAATATTCGAAATTTACAATCAACTCCGATGCCACAAAATATATATATATATAGGATGCATATATATATACATATATATATATATATATAGTGGATGCATATATATATATATGCATCCACGGTGTTAACATTTCACTATAGTTATTATAGACTCTGCGAAAGCCTTTGGAAAAAAAAACCACAGCAAAAATGTTAATAATGAAAAAATTAACAATTAAGATAATAACAGTGCAAAAAATAATAAAAGGTATTGAAATCGCAAAAAAAAACAGTTTCTACAAAAATAATCACAATTTCGAAAAACAAAAGAAAAAGAAAAAATCCAAGCCGTGCAAACGCATGTAATTAGACCTTGAAAGCATTCGGAGGCCTTCAGAGACTCTGCGAAAGACTTCGGAAAATGAACAAAAAATGAAATAAAAATAATGAAAATATCAAGAATGGAAATAATAACAATTTAATAAAAATTATAAAAACAATTTTTAAAAAATTAAAAATGAATAAAAACAATTTAAAAATTACAAAAAATTAAAAAAAACATAATTTTGACCAAAATAATCCCAATTTCTAACCAAAAAAATCAACGCCGTGCACCCTATGTAAGTAGACAATGAAAAACAAAAACAATAAAAAAAAAAATAAGGAAAACATTAAAAATTGAAATGATAACAAATTAAGAAATGTACAATGAAAAGAATAGCAATTAAGAAATAATAATAAAAACAGTTGAAATAACAATTTTAAAAAAATACAATTAAACCCGATTTCTAATGTTACATCCCGACATATTTGCGATGATATTTTTTCTAGTTTATTTTCCGATCATTAATGATCGTGAAATATCATCATTTTTACTATTTTATTATTTTATTCATTGTCATAAATTGATTTATGATTTCGCTCTCGTGACTCGCTCTCACGAAAATACGAAACGCGTTTTCCGGTGCATTGATAAAAATGCAAGTCGCGAGTCGTCACCTCGCTCGAGTTTCTTGGCGACATTGCGATTCGCGACCGTGGGATGCACCGACGGACCAGGACTCCACGCACGAAACAGTCGAATCAGAGATTTTTGCACGCGGGACTAATCCCTACAAAGAATCCCCCAGAAACCTTCCTTTTGGCTCAGGAGAGGGTAAATATATTTTTTTGAGTTAGTAAAGTAATTTATTTTCAAATCAGTCTCAGATTAAACTCGGTGAAGTCAAGACCGGGATCTCGGACTCCGGGTTTCTTTCCGTCCTCCCTGCGCCGCGTCTGTAAACCCTATCCTCGTGTAGACGGGATAGGTATCGCATAGTGGGCTATTGCGGCGGGGAAACTCGTGATAAATCATAAATTATTCGAACTGTTTTTGACCGAAAATATTTAACTATTGGTGACGCCGAGTGTCTCTTCTTCCTCCCTGCGCCGCGTTATAAATCTCATCTTCGTGTAGGCGGGATGAGTATTCGCATAGTGGGCTATTGCGTTGGGGGAACTCGCGAAACTAATTATATAATCCGTAAAATTATATACAAATTATTCGAACTGTTTGTGACTGTGCCATAATTGAAATTGTGATTGCAAATGGATGCTGTTATATGGGATTAAAACTGAGCGAAACGAAAAGGAAAGAATCAAACCAACCTCGCATCAAGGGTGAGCGAATCCGAGAATGTACGTGTGTGTGTGATATTAGGTTAGCTTTTAAGATTAAGAGTTTGCTACGACTAATAAATTTAGTTATTTTAAATCGATCTATTTTTATTCTATATGATAAATCACTTATATCCTAAACGATCACCCATCTCGCGACGGGAACGGGCCTGTACAGGACGAGGCAAGGCGGCCCAAAAATTAAAAGACGGTAAGTCGATCGGGGAAAATTACCCCGAGTTACGTTCGCACGTAACACTAACAACAATAATAAAAAAAATAACAATTTCCAAAAACAAATGAAAAATTCCAGGCCGTGCGGAGAATGTCAGTAGACTTCGATGGCCTTTGAAGGCGTTTGGAGACATTCGGAGGCCACCAAAAATAATAATAATTAAAATAATAACAATTTAGAAGAATAACAATTGAAAAAATCACAACCCAAACAATTTTAACAAGTTTTTGGGTTTGTTACTTTTGGTATTAGGCTTCTCTCCTTCTCTCTCTCTCTCTCTCTTAATTCATCGGCAGAAATAATTTGTCGCGTCAGCGAATTGTATACCAGTATTCACTTTTTTTTATTAAAGACTAGTTCAGACTAGTATTTGGGGTATTCCACGGGTAGCGGGACTGGTTTTAGCCTCAAAATTTTTCATCCATTAATATATCGTCTTTTTATATCATATGAAAACATTTCCATGTAGTTATGCTCCCCAATTGAGTCTGGGTTTTTGTTGAGTTCTAATCGAAAAAAAAAAAAAAAATATTTAACGTACCTTCAATTATGCGTCCCTTAAGCTTCAATAAAGCAAAATCGAAATCTCACTAATGTTTTTTAAATGGATAAAAGCGCTCTCTTCAATAAAGCAAATGGAATATTAATCCGATATATAAAGAAAAAAATTGACAGCCATGAAACTGAGAAAAAAATAGTTTCTATTTTCTCCGGCCCTTAGGGTGTACTAAATTTCATCAAAAATTTCACTGAACATGGTTCAATACGCGAGAAACGTCCGGTAAATTTTGCAGCTTGCCTTTTTCCTTTGTTCACTGGCAATTAAATGTGCAGTTACTCAGTAAAAAGTCGACGCTTCATTTCCATCGGAACTCGTTCAAGACAAAACTTATTAATTTTATTGCCAGTGAACAAAGAATAGAGGCAAGCTGAAAAATTTACTGTACGTTTGTACTATGTTGAACAATGTTTAGTAAAATTTTTGATAAAATCAATAGGCCCTAAGGGCAAAAAAACGTTTTTTTTCTCATTTTTTCGGCTGTCAATTTTTTTTTTACATTTCGAATTAATATTCCATTTGCTTTATGGAAAAGAGAGCTTTTTTCCAGTTAAATAGCACTGGTCAGATTTTAATTTTGCTGTATAGACACTGAAGAGACACACATAAAATACACTCACGAGGAGAACACCAGAAGTGCCATAACCCTATTTACCTGGGACTTTGCTCAGTGAAAGAGAGGTGAAAATAAGCGAACACGTGTCTCGGCTTATGCTCGCCCACACGGAACATTAGGGCCATGGGACGTCCAATATCCATACATGGTGGATGAATGCTCCATCCCAGGGCCGTCTATGAGTATCCCTATCACTGCTAAAAGAAGTGCGAAACAGCACCTGTTCTATGTACTGGGAACATCCCTTATACGTACCTTGAGACGGTTTTTAGACGGACTAGACCCCAATAAATGACGTCTGATTTACGTATTTAAGACGAATAAACCAGTGGTCCGAAAGATGTCCAATGATCATCCATTATACGTCCCTTTATTTAAATAATTTAATCGTTATTAACTACACATTATTAATTAATTATAAACTTTGTTACTGATTATATAATATTCGGGGCCTACGAGATATCCATATTTTACAGAAAAAAAGAAAAAAAAAATAGTTTTCGATTTTTCACACTGCGGTCACCCATCCAAGTATTGGATTCAAGGGGTGCTGCTTAACTTTTCTAATCTCCTACCTACCTACCTACCTACCTACACTAACTTGACTTATGAGAAACTTAAGCATGTAAAAACCTTATACGATGTAGTTTGCTGATATACTTATATGTCTTTGTTTCACAGGCCTTGAATAATGTATAATCGTAATGAAATTTATAATTAATGGATAATGTGTAATCAATAGCGTTTAAATTAAGGGACGTATAATAGATGATCATTAGATATCTTTTGCAATATTGGCATTCGTCTTAAATACGTACGTTAAATGTCACTTTATGTGGTCTATAGGCACCTCTAAAAAATATCTAAGGGTACGTATACGAAACGTTTTCAGCATATAGAATCGCTGTCGTTTCGCAACTCCGATAGTGGTTTAAGGAATGTCCCATGGACTTCCCCGGAATGAAATTTTCATCCAACTTAAATGATTATTGGACGTCCCCTGGCTGTTAAGTTACGCGCGGAATATATTTATGGCTCCAAAAATATGTGTCGTGGACGTCGAATAAACTTCCGCGTTATCCTTCGATGGACGTAATTTGTACGTACATACGACGGTCAATCGGCGTACCCATATCAAAGCTGCCCGAAATACTTAAATGTACATCTAAAGGACGAATGCTTTTGATTGGACAACACGCGATGGATCACACAGGACGTATATTGTATGTTCACACACGTACTATTTCTTAAGCTACAAATATACACAACACGGCCATCTATGGTATGCCCATAGGTAGACATTCAATAGCTCTTAATTCAGTATAGTAATTGGACATCTATTGGACGTTCCAGGTTCACGTCTATATGAAATCCTACATGGAACATCCGATAGACGTTCAATTGACGTCCTCCGAATGTGATTTTCGTTTACGAACCTGGAACGTCCAATGGATGTTCAATTACTATCCTGAATTAAAAGCTATTTAATGTCTACCTATGGACATACCATGGATGGCCGTGTTGTGTATATTTGTAGCTCAAGAAATAGTACGTGTCGTGGACATACAATATACGTCCTGTGTGATCCATTGCGTTTTGTCCAATCAAAAGTATACCATGGATGTTCAATGGATGTCCGCATTACGTCCATCGTGGATGTAGACGTGTTAAGGATCTATGGATAATAGATGGACGTCCAATGGACACTCGGTTCCGTGTGGGCGGACACTCAACCGTTTCCGAGAAAATGACGGTCAAAGTTTTCGACGTTCCTTAGATGCTTGTTAGCGCGCGTCGAGTTGTACCGAAGCGGCGGCGCAGCGGCTAGCGTCTCGGCATCACACTTTTGCGTCCCGTGTTCAAACCCGATATTAATTTTTTTTTCCTTACATTTATGCATGTCCGCAGAAGATTACTTCGCGAATGTTTCTTGCCAATTTACAGGATACAGGGCGTAATAATAATTGGAAAATTTCAACTGGGTTTCATAATGAGTTTTGTGTATTGATGATATTATAAAATATATGATATTTGTGTGAATGGTTTTCAGGAACTACAACCTTTTCAGATTCACATATTCCTATATTTCATTTCTATAATAATTTCCTTATACTCATTTATATATATTCTGATATTCTTATATTTAATTCTTATAAAGAGACATGAATTCTTACATTTTATTCTCATATCAATTCTTATATTAATTCTTATATTTCATCCTGATATCAATTCTGACTCCTGTATCTATCTATTCGATTTCTGTATCCGTCTCGCTTGACTGGAATTGGATGCATTCTTTTGGGTGATAACGATCGTAGAAACATTCGAAACATAAATATTCTGAACACCAAGAACATCTTGCAAAGGCAGGTTTGCCACAGTCACACTTCCTGGTGTGAGTTCCATTAGGGAAACAAACATCGTTGACATAGTTGAAGATTTCACGCGTGGGCAATAGGTTTGAGGCAAACCACGCATAACGAATCATTTTTTCGAAGACTGGTGCCTGCAATTGATTATGAACCAATGCGTGGATTGTTATTGCGTCACTTCTAGAAGTGTTATCCCTTTGCTGGGCGATGAGTGTATCTAATCTGTAATCTGCAATTCTGCAGATTCCGTATGAAGTTTTTAATTTGGCGGTAAAAGTGTACGTCACAGGGTTGACAGAGCGGCGTACACTTCGGAGGAATTACTTTCAACGAACAGGTTGGTATTCCGTTTTCATCCACGAATTTTTCGTCGTATAACGAACGATCACTCTGTCCACCCTGTGACGTATACTTTTACCGCCAAGTAAAAAACTTCATACAGAAACTGCAGAGTTGCTCTACACTCATCGCCCAGCAAAGGGCGACTTCTAGACTTCTAGACGTGACGCAATAACAATCCACGCATTGGTTCATAATCAATTGCAAGCACCAGTCTTCGAAAAAATGATTCGTTGTGCGTGGTTTGCCTCAAAATTATTGCCCACGCATGATATCTTCAACAATGTCAACGATGTTTGTTTCCCTAATGGAACTCACACCAGGAAGTGTGACTGTGGCAAACCTGCCTTCGCAAGATGTTCTTGGTGTTCAGAATATTTATGTTTCGAATGTTTCTACGATCGTTATCACCCAAAAGAATGCATCCAATTCCAGTCAAGCGAGACGGATACAGAAATCGAATAGATAGATACAGGAGTCAGAATTGATATCAGGATGAAATATAAGAATTAATATAAGAATTGATATGAGAATAAAATATAAGAATTCATGTCTCTTTATAAGAATTAAATATAAGAATATGAGAATATATATAAATGAGTATAAGGAAATTATTATAGAAATGAAATATAGGAATATGTGAATCTGAAAAGGTTGTAGTTCCTGAAAACCATTCACAAAAATATTATATACTTTATAATATCATAAATACACAAAACTCATTATGAAACCCACATGAAATTTTCCAATTATTATTACGCTCTGTATCCTGTAAATTGGCAAGAAACATTCGCGAAGTAATCTTCTGTGGACATGCATAAATGTAAGAAAAAAAAATTAATATCGGGTTTGAACACGGGACGCAAAAGTGTGATGCCGAGACGCTAGCCGCTGCGCCGCCGCTTCGGTACAACTTGACGAGCGCTGACAAGCATCTAAGGAACGTCGAAAACTGTGACCGTCATTTTCTCGGAAACGGTTGAGTGTCCAAGCATAAGCCGAGACACATGTTCGCTTATTTTCACCTCTCTTTCACTGAGCAAAGTCTCAGGTAAATAGGGTTATGGCACTTCTGGTGTTCTCCCGTCAGCTTTCGAATTTTTTCAGCGATTTTCCAAAGGCTGTAACTTTGTTAATATTGGTCGTAAAAAAAAAGCATTTTGAAGCTTGAATCTTCGAGTTTTGGAATCTTGAGTCACAACAATTTGAAGGGCATCACCCTCGACGCAGTCAAAAGAAATATCACGGTAAAAATATTCTCAAAATTTTTGCTTTTTCCAAACAGTCGATGGGCTTTAAATTTTTTTTCGAGCTTAACCAATCTATGGATCGTTTAGCTGGTTTCCCTGGTTTCAATTTGCTTTTTTTTTTTTTTGTTCTACGACCATTTTTCGCTGAGATATCGGCGATTGAACAAAAATTCGTCTTTTTTTTCAATCTTCGAAATCTCTGGAACTGATGATCGTACAACGAGTAAACGGTATGTTTCGAAAACTTGAATCTACCTTCTGTAAGTGCCCGTTACTTCCATAAACGAAAAAAATTGTTTCCATGCTTAATTTTGACTTGAAAAAGTCAAAAAAAAAGTAGCTTTTTTTCTTGTCTTAGAAAATCTACCACAACTTTGCAGATATCACGAAAAATAACAACGTTTTAAGGTGCTTTTTTAGCTCAATATATATCTAAAAACCATGTCAATTTTCAAAACAATCGGTCAAGCCGTTTTTTGTGACCGAGTCATCAAACTTTTAGAAAAATTGAAGGAACGCGTTGATTGATCCTTAAAGACCAATTAATGATGTTAAGAAAAAAAAGTGTTTCTTTTTTTTCCTCTTAAATTTGCATTTAATGGCCGTCAAAGCTAAAAAAATCCAAATTTCGAAAAAAAAAATTCCAAATTTTGGATTTTTCTTTAATCGGAAAAAAAATATTGTTTTGGCATTTTTTTCACAATATTGCATTCAATATTTAATAAATATCAAAATAAAATTTTGAAAAAAATGGGAATACATTTTTTTTCAAATAAAAAAAAAACCAATTCTAAAATAAAAAATAAAAATTTTTTTCGAAAAGAGGATTTTATTTTAGTTTTCACGCTCATTAAACTCAAATTTTGAGGGAAAAAAAACTTTTTTTTTCATTTTCTACACCATTAATTAATTGGTCTTTAAGGATCAATAAACGTGTACGTTCAATTTTTCTAAAAGTTTGATGACTCGGCCACACAAAACGGCTCGACCGATTGTTTTGAAAATTGGCATAGTTTTTAGGTATGTATTGAGCTAAAAAAGCACCTTAAAGCATTAGTATTTTTCGCGATATCTGCAAAGTTGTGGTAGATTTTCTAAAAGAAGAGAAAAGCGGTTTTTCTGGGCTTTTTCAAGTCAAAGTTAAGCATGGAAACAAACTTTCTTCGTTTATGACAGTAACAGGCACTTACAGAGGGTAGATTCATGTTTCCGAAACCTACCATTTACTCGCTGTACGATCATCAGTTCCAGAGATATCGAAGATTTAAAAAAAGGCGAATTTTTGTTCAAACGCCGATATCTCAGCAAAAAATGGTCGTAGAGCAAAAATTAAAAGAAGTAAATTGAAACCAAGGAATCCAGCTAAACGATCCATAGATTGGTTAAGCTCAAAGAAAATTTTGGAGCCCATCGACTGTTTCGAAAAAAAGAAAATTTCGAGAAAATTTTTACCGGGATACTTCTTTCGATTGCGTCGAGGGTGATGCCTACCAAATTTTGTTAACTAGATTCCGGAACTAGAAGATTCTAGCTTCAAAATGCTTTTTTGAAAAAAAATTTACGACCAAAATAAACAAAGTTATAGCCTTTAGAACATCGCTGAAAAATCTCGAAAATTTTGCTGTTCCTTTAATTTTTTGATTGAGTGGATATAAAGGTAAGGTAAACGGCCCAGTTACTGACCCTGTCCCAGATAGTGACCCTAACAGCACCATTTTGATTGCCATAAATACAGTTTTTGTCGAATAATAATCCAATTACCGGCTAATTGAAGAGAATTTTTCACTTTTCATTATTAGAGAGAGGGACCTTTCTAAAGGAGATATTAAAAATAGAAATAGACCAGTGAATCGAAATCGGTACACGTAGGGTTCACAAACGAAGATGGGGCTTATGTACAGGGTCAGTAACCCGGACAGCAGAGAAGCATTATTAAAACAATGATTTTATTAATAAATCTTGATTATTTCACTTTCATAACCGGTGAATCTCCTTTGGAGGGCTTTAATGCACACGTTGAAACCATTAGTTACCGGTTTGGCTATATCACACATGAATAAATAGTCGAAATCCGACGCTGTCGCGCTAGAAAGGTTAGTAACTGGGCCGTTTACCTTACGTTATATATTTTATTTTTTTATTTTTCGATTGAAACTCAACAAAAACTCAGACTGAATTGGGGTCCATAACCACATAAAAATGTTTTCATATGATACAAGAAGACGATATATTAATGGACGAAAAATGATGAGACCTGCGACGCAAACCTGTCTGCTCCTCCCTCCCTCCTCCCATGTGAGATTTGGTGAGATTTGGCTCGTGTTTGGAAAAATGCCTGAATTGACTGGTTGGGAAATTGGGTGAAAAAGGTGGAAGGTTGAAGGGAACGAAGTGGCCGGAAGTTCGATGCGGATGAAGAAAAAACTCACTCGCGTGCACACAATGTTTAGTAGTTTATTAATAACAATGGTTTAAAGTTCAAAAGAATATCGTAATGTTCAAATAAATCGTTCTTTTCGCCGTGGCGATATTCACGCTCACTCGAAGAGATGCCGGAAAATGGCGGACGTCGCGTACGATCCCACGTGTCGCGTGAATAACCTTTCTCGCGAATTATCGAAGAAACCGCACCGAATTGAAGTGAATACTTTTCAGTGAAGTTATCAAAGGAAGCCGAACCGTTAGCGCTCTTGGCCGGTCGTAAATCGCCCAAGAGCTCGTGAAAAGAAAGAATGAAAACCGCCGAGTGAAAAATGGCCGATAATCGATGCGAATCGAGGCGCGTGCCAAAACGAAGTGTTTATCGAGGGGAATCACACTGAAGTTATTGTTGAATATTTCCGGTGAAGCGATGCACGAGGAGACGGCGAGATCGAAGAATAATCGGGCGTAAATCGGTCACTCTTCTTTCTCATGATAGAAGTCCGCCAAGGAGAAGGATCAGAATATGTCGTTAATCGACCCGTCTTGAAAAGATCCTCGAAGCCAACTGATAAGAAGCGTCCGTTTTCGCGAGCGAGAACTGCTATGGGGAGGGGAGAGAGTTGCGAGAGCCACGAGTAATGCAGAGTCCAGCGAGAGCTTGACCGTTCACTGAGGGTCTCTCGCGGGAGCTCTGGCAACTACACGCTTTTCTGAACACACTCCCCGCCTTCGGCAAACTCCGTTGACGAAGAGTCCGTCGGCAGAACGCATAATTTTGCGACCGGCCGCTTGAAGGTGGAAGTTGCCGTTCGAAGTGTGACGACTCGAGTGAGGCCGTCTTCGCCAGGGTGAAGTTCGAGGATCCGCGCGAGTGGCCACCGCGTCGGGGGAAATCTTTCGTCGGTTATGAGGACGAGTGACCCCACTCGTATCTCATTCGAAGGATGATGCCATTTTGAAGTAGAGAGACTTTGATGGAGGTACTTCTTTGAGAAACATCTTTGCCGTGATGATGATTGGCGAAATGAAGCCCAACGGATCAAATAATTGCGCCGTTTCCGAGAGGGTTGTCCGTTTTGTCACAGATTGACTGAAGTTCGGCTGAAGCGTGTACTTGAAGTGGTCGGTTTGGGGGTTCCAAACGAGCCCAAGAAGTTTGACGCTGGAGTCCTCTGGTTGAATCACGACTGCGTGTGATTCTGAAATGGAATGACGCACCCTTTGAAGAAGTTCCGTGGAGTTGGACGACCATTTTTGAAGTGGGAAGCACCCTCGGTTGCAGATCTCCTGAAGTTGAAGTGAGGATGCTTGAAGTTCCGCTGTTGAATCTGCACCTCCGAAGATATCATCGACGTACCTGCCCTTCGTCAACGGAAGTACCGCCAATGGAAAGTTGTGCCCTTCGTCCTCGACAAGTTGCAGCATGACTCGAATTGCCAAGAACGGGGCGCAACTGAGGCCGTACGTGACGGTGGTGAGGCAGAAGGGGATGATGTGCTCCTGCTCATCAACCCACAGGATCCGTTGAAGGTTCCAATCATCCGAATGAAGGTTGATTTGACGGTACATCTTTGTGATGTCCGTCGCGAAGATGAAGCGATGCCGTCGGATCCAAAGAAGTACGTCAGAAGTGTCCTGTTGAAGTTTGGCGCCCGTGTGGAGGAGATCGTTAAGCGAGACACCACTGCTCGTCTTGCACGACCCGTTGAAGACCACTCGAAGCTTGGTGGTGGTGCCGTGAGCCCGAACAACACCGTGATGGGGCAAATAATGCACGGGAGTTGAAGCTGGCCCAGTAGAAGCTCGCACCATGTGATACAACGTCTCGTACTCCTGAAGAAAACCGTGATACAACTCTCGATAAGTTGAATTACGCGAGAGCCGCTTTTGAAGTTGAAGGGAGCGCCACGCTGCCATGAAGGAATCCCCGAGAGACGATGGTGAAGTGTTGAGAGGAAGGCGAACTGTAGATCGCCCGTCTTCGTCTCGCGAATGCGTGTCCTTGAAGTGTTGTGCACAGGAGGCATCCTCGGGTTCAGATATAGAGGCTGAGTCCGACGGAATTTTCTCCTGTTCCCAGAAATTTCTAAAGCAAGGAAGCGAACTCATTATCAATTGAAGTGTGCTGAATACGAACCGAGCTTGAAGTAGAATCAGACATTAAAGAGTGGGTGACGGTGGTAGCTCCCCGCGTGCGGCTAGCTGACTGACTCCCAATTCCAAGATATTAATTGAGGCGGCCATTCTTTCCAATCGAAGAAGTTGAATCGTACGTTCCGAAATGAACGCAAGTTCAGCAATGGGATCGATTAAAAACCGAACTCGATGTGAACTGCCAGAAGAAGAGGTCAGAGTTGCCTGGCTCGTTGCCAGCAAAACTGAAGGCCGAATATCCAGATTGGTAGAAGCACTCTTCGAAGTTACCGTAGAATTGAAAAAATCGGAAGTAGCCGAAATCAGAAGTTGTACCGGTGTATCCAGCGAGCCAGACAAAGCGTCGCATTGGCGGTTGCTGAATGGTATCGAAGAATTTCACTGAAACTAATCCCGAAGACAACCACGAGATCGAATATTGACCGGTCGTAAATCGTTCAACATCTTTCTCAGGAAAGAAGACCGCGAATGAATGATGAATTTCCGTTCATTCGGAGTGAGTCGTAGGACTCGAGAAACTGAAGGGACTAAAGTCATCAAAGAAAATCGCACTGAATTTGATCTTCAATATCTCAGATGAAGTGAAGCACGAGGAGACAGCGAGATTGAAGAATAACCGGGCGTAAATCGGTTACCTTTTTTCTCGTTGAAGAAGGGCCGCGCGCGAAGCAATGAAAAATATCGATGCGTAGCACGGAAACGAGAACCCACGAACGCGCAACTTGGCGAAGATATCGAAGCGAAAGCACTCGAAGAGTCCCGAAAAAAGCACGAGAGCGCGACGCTACGAAGAATGTCTATGCGCCACACGTGAGCGGAAATCACTTGAGCGCGCAAGGCGTTGACAATGTCGAAGCCACGAACCAGAACGAAAACTCACGAACGCGCGAGGCGTTGAAGATGATACACCGACGCAAGGGCCCGATAGAGTGCGCATGCGCACCGCACTGAAGAAATTCGCGAAGCACCCGTTGAACCACCGAGAATACATGTCAGCTGCACACACACGACGACGAGAATGTTTGTTTAATGCGCACGAAAAAAAACCCAAAAACCAAAAAACCGAAGAAAACGAAGTACGCGCACACACTCGGTGACGAGAATGTTCGTGTGACGCACTTGAAAAAAACCAAAAACCGAAGAAAACGAAGTACGCGCACACACTCGGCGACGAGAATGTTCGTGTGACGCACTTGAAGAGCCCAAAAACCGAAAAAACGAAGTACGCGCACACACTCGGCGACGAGAATGTTCGTGTGACGCACTTGAAGGGCCCAAAAACCGAAAAAACGAAGTACGCGCACACACTCGGCGACGAGAATGTTCGTGTAACGCGCACGAAAACCAAAACCGAAAAAAGAACGAAGTACGCGCACACACTCGGCAACGAAAATGTTCGTGTAACGCGCACGAAAACCAAAACCGAAAAAAGAACGAAGTACGCGCACACACTCGGCGACGAGAATGTTCGTGTAACGCGCACGAAAAACCAAAACCGAAAAAAGACCGAAGTACTCGCACAAGCTTGGTTCACGAAATTTGTTGCGATGCGTAACGAGGAAATCCGAAGAAATACTAAGTGCGCCGAAAGTATCCGAAGACTGCGTAATTAAACGCGAAGAAAATCCCGAAGCGCACAAAGAATCACGTGACGCGCACCCACACTCGAATATCGAGAATGTCCGTGAGACGCGTCGAACGAATGTCCAGAAAATTCCAGATGATCGCGAAAAGTGCAAAACTCACGAGATACGCATACACACTCGTTGAGCGATAATGTCCAGTGAGGAGCGAAGATCCGCACAAAGCGGACGAAGCGATAGCTTTCTTGGCGCGCGCGAGAGCGCGATGCTATCCCCGCGCGCTCAACGAAGAAATTTCTCGAGGCGTCCGGGCTCTCCTCTCGCGCGAAAGTGAGAGAGAGAGACTTATGCGCACTGAACGTGAGCGAGAGAGACCGAAATAGCGAAGCGTGACGAGCACGTTGTCGGACAACGGAACGCCGGTTCTCTCTCGCACTTTTCTCTTTCGCGAACTGAAGCACTTCCGCAATCTTCACCAATTTCCCGATCCGGCTCGAAGGACCATGTTTGGAAAAATGCCTGAATTGACTGGTTGGGAAATTGGGTGAAAAAGGTGGAAGGTTGAAGGGAACGAAGTGGCCGGAAGTTCGATGCGGATGAAGAAAAAACTCACTCGCGTGCACACAATGTTTAGTAGTTTATTAATAACAATGGTTTAAAGTTCAAAAGAATATCGTAATGTTCAAATAAATCGTTCTTTTCGCCGTGGCGATATTCACGCTCACTCGAAGAGATGCCGGAAAATGGCGGACGTCGCGTACGATCCCACGTGTCGCGTGAATAACCTTTCTCGCGAATTATCGAAGAAACCGCACCGAATTGAAGTGAATACTTTTCAGTGAAGTTATCAAAGGAAGCCGAACCGTTAGCGCTCTTGGCCGGTCGTAAATCGCCCAAGAGCTCGTGAAAAGAAAGAATGAAAACCGCCGAGTGAAAAATGGCCGATAATCGATGCGAATCGAGGCGCGTGCCAAAACGAAGTGTTTATCGAGGGGAATCACACTGAAGTTATTGTTGAATATTTCCGGTGAAGCGATGCACGAGGAGACGGCGAGATCGAAGAATAATCGGGCGTAAATCGGTCACTCTTCTTTCTCATGATAGAAGTCCGCCAAGGAGAAGGATCAGAATATGTCGTTAATCGACCCGTCTTGAAAAGATCCTCGAAGCCAACTGATAAGAAGCGTCCGTTTTCGCGAGCGAGAGCTGCTATGGGGAGGGGAGAGAGTTGCGAGAGCCACGAGTAATGCAGAGTCCAGCGAGAGCTTGACCGTTCACTGAGGGTCTCTCGCGGGAGCTCTGGCAACTACACGCTTTTCTGAACAGCTCGACTCCCTCCTCCCCCCCCCCCCTAAACGCCTCACGTAATTAATGGACGCCCCCTAGCTCCCAAACATTTGAGACCAAAAGATCTGTAAACTAGAATCCTGGAGCTTCAAAATCCTTTTTTATGACCTCGATACAACCATTTTTCACTGTAATACAGCCTGTTGAAAATCACCGAAGAATTTGGCAATTTATCTTGCTCCCTTAATTTTTGCGAGTAGTGTACAATTAACTTTAGGAAATTAAGGACCGAAGTTCTGATAATCGATTTTTCAGTTGTTTTTTTAAAATGGATTTAAATCTGAAATTTCACTGATTATTATTCGATAATTATCTTTATTTCATTGTGATATTAACTATCAGCCAATCTGCTTCTACATTCTATACGTAAGACAGCCCTAAAATTCTCTACAACACGAAACTGCTTTATAACGAATAATCGTATTGATGCCCAAACATTCAGACGTATTTACAACTTAGAAGTTTCCATATGCCAATATAAAATAGTATTCAATGAGGATATTTTATGAATAAAGGGGAAGGTGCCCATGCATCACGAGAAAGATAGAGAAAGTGATGTAAAGAAAAAGGTGCTGGAATTCAAGATTTAAAAATATTATAATCTTAATATTCACACAGTTGAAACGATTAAGTAAATTCGAGTTTTTTGTTTTTATTTTCGGGAAGCTCGTTTTTTCATCCGAATCCAAATTATCGACAAATCGACGCGAGAAGATTATACATACCGGAAAACGCGTTAACCAATATGGCCAATTCCACCAATTTTGGATAAACCATGAAACACCGCAAACAGAAATTAAATTCATTAAATTCAACATTATTCGGTATTTTCACATATAACGGGGTGAAGTTCATTTCATAATTTTACATTCAATCGGCTGCGCTTTCAAAAAATAACCGAATATAATCTTGAGCATGAAAAAAGCCTAAACTTTCTGAAAAATATTATCAATTTTACTATGAGGGTAAGATTAACGCCATTGGAAGAAGTTTGAAACGAAAATTCGTGTTTTCAAGCTAATCGTTTGAAAAAAATTAATATTCATATATTTTTCTAAAAGGTTTTGTTTTCTGTAAGAAGAAATTTTTTTGGGTCACCTAAAGATTATGGTTGAGCAAAATGTGTAAGAATGGCAAACAAATCAAATGTATGGTGTCAGCTGGCTCCGTGAGTATTGTTGGAATTAGCCAGATATTTATATATGACGGAATTATCAGTGAAAAATCCATTTTCCTCCATTCCTCAAAGTTTCTCAATGCTCATAAAGCAAATGATAATTTTCTTTCTCATGAGAATAAAACGTAAGCTGGTTATAAATCCCGAAGTTCGCTAAAATGATCTGATAGTTCTATTCTATTTTTTGTTTGTTTTGTACATCGTGTAAATATGTGAAGTTGATTTATTTTGTATTACCGTCACGAACGTCACCAGCCTCTATTTCATTGAGACAGTTGGCCATCGAATCGAGACCCTCGTTTTCCGAACGCGCTTTTGTGGCTACGGCATCAGGTTTCGTTCGCCATCCACCGCGAACGAAATTATTGAGATTTGCGCTCGGATCCGATAGTCGTCGCTGATGCCGATACACGAAAAGTTCCTCAGCGTCGTCCCAATCGGCGTCCCATAAGGCATCGGTTGCCGAGTAACCCGGCTCGGAGGTTGGCGTCTCAGCGCCCGAACCCTTGGGCTTTGTAACTGCCATTTCGGCATGTCCCTTCCCTGGAAATTCACACGATATTCTTTTTTTATGTGAAAATATCCTTAGCGAGACTTAATTGAAAAGTGTCCCCAAAAGTTGTACAGCCCTTCGAAAAAATTGGGAATAATTGAAAGTGTTCTCAAAAAGCGTTGGGGCCCCTCAAAAAATTTGTAAGTACTTGAAAACTGTCCTCAACAAGTGTTACGGCACTTCGAAAAAAAAACGCAAATAATTGAAAAGTGTTCTCAAAAAACGTTAGGGTCCTTTAAAAAATTTGTGAGTAATTGGAAAGTGTCCTCAAAAAGTGTTACAGCCCTTCGAAGAAATTTATAAAAATCGATAAGTGTCCTCAAAAAGCGTTACAGCCCTCCGAAATAATTTGTGAATTATTTAAAACTGTTTCCAAAAGCGTAATGAACCTTCAACAAAATTTGTGAATGATTAAACACTGTCCTCAAGGAGCGTTACAGCCCTTAAAAAAATGATGAATAATTGAAGAGTGTCTTTAAAAAACGTGACGACCTGTCGAAAGAAATGGCGAATAATTAAAAAAGTGTCCTCAAAAAGCGTTACAGCCCTTCGAAAAAAATTGTGAGGGATTGAAAAGTGTCCTCAAAAAGCGTTACATGCCTTCGAAATAATGTGTGAATATTAAAAACTGCCCTCAATAAGCGTTACGGCCCTCAAAAAAAATTTGTGAGTGATTAAGAAGTGTCCTCTAAAAGTGGTACAGGCCGTCGAAAAAATTTGTGAATGATCGAAAAGTGTCCTCAAATAGCGTGACGTTACTTCGGAATAATTTGTAAATCATTAAAAACTGTCCTTAAAAAGCGTTATGGCCCTTGAGAAAAATTTGTTAATAATTGAAAACTGTCCTTAAAAAGCGTTACGGTCCTTGAAATAATTTGTGAATAATTGAAAACTGCCCTAGAAAAGCGTTACGGCCCTGCAGAAGAAATAGAAAGTAATTAAAAAGTGTCTGAAAAGCGTGGCAGCCTGTCGAAAAAAACTGTGAATAATTAAAAAAGTGTCCTCGAAAAGCGTTACGGCCCTTCAAAAAAAATTGTGAATAATAGAAAACTGTCCTTAAAAAACGTTACAGCCCTTCGAAAAAAAATCCGGTAGTGTCCAATCACACGCCGCGAAACTGAATACTTGTATGCGATTCGCTG